>MU227088.1:2442662-2476420 GCA_018584345.1 Thuja plicata | reverse complement strand
CTTTGCTTGCTTTTTTATCTCTTTTTGGGGTAGGGTTTTTCCCACTGGGTTTTCTCTATTTCCCCGGTTTACAGAGATTTCTTTGTTGTTGGGTACCTGATCAGGCCTTGTTGCCGAGACCCATTTCCTTCTTTCTTAGTTGTGCTAGGTTAGCTTACCTCCTGAGCTTCGCTTAAGGGGGGGTGTTAGAGTAATCTGTTGTCCTTACTCTTTTTTGCTTAAGCTATCTCTTAGGTGCATATAATTAATACTTTATATGAATTATATTGCGCAACCTAGCCTTTATGTTGTTAGGGTTTGTTCACCTTTAAAGGTTGAACTTTGTAATGCTTTTTTCATTCTCTTTGGAAATAATAATTTTTCTCTCACTCCGCTGAGATTTTCCAAACCCTAGCTTCTCTCTCTCTCTCATAGGTTTCTCTTTCAGCTTTAGGTATTTTGCATGCAGGTGTTCTTGGCGTTCTGTGGATTTACATTTGTGAAATCCTACACTTATCATCCTCATCATCACACAAAACCAAAATGATGTTCTAAATATATACTTGTAGAAATGATATAACTCCATAATGAATCGACCAACCAAAACATGTCAGCTTGAATAACAAAATTGAAATATTCAACAAAGAACAACATGCTATCATCAAACAAAAAAGATAGGTCGCACATAGGATCTTCTTTCCATGTAACCACGAGACCCAAAGATAGTTCATACTTAGGATAAGCATGTTACAAAAATAAAATTACCGAAAGATATAAAATTATGATGCCAATGGGAACACCACAACTAGGACCATGTATGGTTATCATCAAATTCACAACCAACCAGAGGAACATACCAAAAATTATGTAACATGCTGCATAAATTTATGGATAGTAGAGATACCTAGAGAAATCTTTGGAAACCATCAACCAAAAAAATATTGATCTTCATAATTTTGTACTAAACATCTTCAACTGATGCCAATAAAAAATATTCCCAAAACCAGAGTGAGGAACAACTCCACATACTTTATCAACAAGGTACCATATCACATTGAGTATGATAGATGTTCCAAAAAGGTATACCACCATTACCAGAGGAAGGATAACCATCCAAAAAATATGTTTCCATACAATACTGCGTAGGATAGATCAAATTTGTACATCACCCAGAGAATAACCATTGGGTGTAGGTTTTGAAATCAATGCCAAAAATTCAAACAAAAATATATCAACAATATCCCCCTTTGGCATTGATGGAAAACACCAGAAATAGAAAAACATCCAACACATCCAACACATCCAAAAACTCCCCCCGAGTTAAGTAGTCCATTTTAAGTTTAGTTTTTCTCCTACATTTTCTCCCCCTTTTTGTCAGAAATGGAAAAGGGCCAAATAAAAATAATAGTCTTCACAAGAAAATTTTCTTGTACTTTATTTTATGATTAGAAGATTCCTCTTCCAAGCATCCACAATAGAACTCATCCGAGCACACAAGATATCATGGTGAACCAAAATATCAAATGATGATGACTAGTTTAGATAATTGGTACTAACATATATAATCCTATGCATCAAAAATAATTCCAGAAAGATGTTCTAACCAGACCTCAACCATATCCTTTACCAACCAAAAAACTAAAACTTCCCTCTATATCTGGACATACAACAACTCAGATTGTAGTTCACCAACTCTAATTCTGTGTTTTGCATCCTTATCTTTAAAGAAATAAAAATTATTACCAATATTATTCATCTCAGACTCAATACATTCAATGTTATTTATGAAATTATCAATATAATTAGGCCACCTAAGATAATACTTGTAAATATAAAACATCTCTTTTAAGAATTATCTTGTCTCACCAATATGCTTAGATAAATTCTATTTTGTATCGGCACATTTTATCTCATCACATCCTTGAAATTACATCCTTCATAGCTTTCATGTAACAATATTGCTTCAAAAAATTTCATTAGATCGTCCAATAAAATATTAGATACAACATAAACAAAAGTACTTGTATTGATTAAGTGATCCATTAGCGTATTTTCAATTTCATTCCTACAAACTGTAGAGAAAGCATACCACATTTCACCAATCCTGTCCAATTCGCCTTCTTCCAATACTTTCTAAACCACATCCAAATAAACAGAGCTTGACTCAAATGGAGACACATCATACTTTTACTCTTTTTCATTCTCTTCTTCCTCTAATAAAGTAACGATTTCTTTTTATTTTGAACCAATTTCCCTTCTTTTAGGTTCTAGAGGGGAACCCCCAATGTTAACTTCTAACTCCTTTAGACTGGAGGAGGAACCCTCCTCAAAAAGACAGACAGACATAACAACATATAGTTTTATACCGAAGAAAAAATCCATTTGAAATGATAAGAAATAGACTCTGCATGCATTCTCTTTATCTTCCAAACATTCCAGATATCTACAAAATTGCTTTCCAACAGGGATGTTGGACAACCACACAACATTTTTCCTTTATGGTAATAAATTCAAAAAATAGAATACCAGGCACATAATAAAAGACCCAAAATGGAAAGAGTAACCCTCAACCACAGACATTTAGATGTTCTCAAGGAATTTTTCCATTAAAAAGCTACATAAATCAAACTGTTCATTTTCCTTCACCATCTTATGCATAAGATATATAAAAAAAACCAAAGTAGAACTTTCACGATTTTGAACATAAATTTTGTAAGTGATTCTATATGAAACATACCTGATCACAAAATCAACAATTATGTTAATAAGAAAAGCTTGAAGATATCTATTAATACATGTTATCTCCTCAATGTATTTGTATTTTATCTTCTTCTTTCCAAGGAGGTCTCCAACACTTCACAAATGATTAATTTCCTTAATGGATTTCTTCATGATCGAATATGGTTTGTCCATAATGATACTGCCATCCTTAACTCTTCTTATCTCTCCCCACAAATCAAAACCCATGGTTATGACACTATAAATCCTTAGCACTCAATAGTGGTTCCATTTCACTTAACTTTTGATGATCATACTCATCCAATTCAACTCCTGGTGCAACCAAGGACAAGAGAAACCTCAAATAAGTCAGTCCAATCCTTGCAGCAAGAGTCACACGATGGAAGAAACATAAATTATGGAGAGATATGAAAGATATGCTTTCTTATTATCATCCAAAAATCAAGTACAATGGATTTTCACATGCGGTCTTACATTCCAGGTATACATTCCTTCTTTGGAACCTTTTATAGGTTATGTTTTTATACTATCTATCTGAAGATCACATTAATAGTTCTAGATACCGAATCTATACTACTTCTTCATGCCTCTCATGGATCAATTAAATCAGTTTATAAAGCCTTCTCAAGCATCAGGTCGGCCTGAGAAATTTTACATTCTCCAAGAATAGGAAAACATATTACATTATAGGTCAATACCTAAATCATAAGAATCTCTCACACATAGATCTAAAAAATGATGAGAGAACCCACAAGTATGTTAGACATGCACATAATATCATTTAGATATACACCACAAAGCTTCGCTGATTGGGAAAATCCTTCAAAAGATAAAAAACACAATATGGTTGTGAAATGTGAAGAACCAAGATGTCTTACCAGAAATCCAAGATATCTCAAAAGAAAAGAAACCAATCAAGGTGCGAACCTAGGTGAAGATAGAAAATTATGCCAAGAAAACTCCATGAGGTGAGCAACAAAAACTAATCCAAACAAAAATAAAGCTGAAAGAAACTCAACAATAAATAAACTAGAAAATTGAAAATAAAATATATTTGGTTGATGAAAGATTTCCAAGAAACCAAGATGCTCCTGCATCAACTCCTTTCATTTTCTTTGGAATATCATCACTAGGTTCTCTGACTGTCAACCTGGATTCCATAGTTGCACTTGAATTTTGCCTTCTCAACTCTATAGATTTGCAACACTTTGTTTTTCTTCTTCACTGAATGTAAAAGTGATTCAAAAAATCTGCTAATATATTGTTAATTACTCATGATGACTTCCCACCAAAAAGTGCATCGATAATGCCAACAAATTTACTTTGAATTTTCAAACAATCAAATAAAATTTAATTACTCTAAAATGTATCATACCTTATTTTAGAGAGGGGGAACTGACAAAATATGCTTTGTGATACTCCCCCTAAGAAAAAGAAATTATCTTAGTTATCAGAAGAGCTAGCATTGGGATCTATTGCCATAGATGGACTGCCCTCTGTTGTTTCCTTCTTTTTCCACACCACAAATATCTTATGAGATTCACATGAAAATGTATCATTCTTATTATTTTTAGACTTTTATGAAGTAGCATCACTTCTAAAAGTGTAAGAGTAATGACCAAGTATACCATATTTGAAACATTTCACATTCGCCTGTCCTGATCTTATCGATTTAACCCTAGATCTGCACTGATGAGCATTGTGACCATAGTTATGAAAAACATAGAAACTACCATGAAATATATTGTTCATCCGATTCATCTTAACTAGATTAGATACTTGTCTTTTGCATTAATTGTCCTTATATCCAAACTTGTGACAACTAAAACATTGAATATTCTGATCTTTTGTGCTCTTGCATTCTACACCCTTATGTCCAAAGTTCTTGCATATAAAAAAATGACCATTAAATGAAAAATACCTTTGAGCATTTGGTTGTTTGAATGGAGGTTCTTTTGTAGTTGTTCCTAAATTTTGGACCTTGCTCATTACCTCAGATTTTTCTTCATCTTCAACTTCCTTGTCTTTATCTTTGGTCTTCTGATCTGAACATTCACTGGTGAAACCTAGTCCTTATCCTTGTGAATTTTCTGCAGGGGAAAAATTTGATCCAAGATTGTTGTACTCTCACAAATATTTTCTTCGAATCTCAACTTCCTTAATTCTTGATCTAGCTTCTCATTTTCATTAGTTTTTTGCTTGATAATATCTTTGAGTTTTTATTCCGAGTTCTTTCATTCTTCCATCTGTTGTTTGACATTATCCTTGATAAATTGTTCAGTATTTTTGCAATCATCCAGTTGTAGTTTTAGATTTTCCACAACCTCTTTTGATTCTTTTAGCTCCTAGATTACCTCTTTTTTTCTTTCTTTGAATTTATGAATTTTATCCCTTATCTTAGAGATATAGACATTCACCTTCTTGAGATTTTCTTTTAGTTATTCATTCTTATGTTATTTTCATTCTATATCATCCAACATTGTCTTTTTTCCTTTATCAAAATAGTATTCTCTAGCCATCTATTCAACTTGCCAAGATCTCTCTCAAGTTGTAAATCTCTAAATGCAAGGGATCAAGATCTAATACCAATTATTGAAAAGCCTTGGATAACTGAGAGGGGGGTGAATCAGTTATACCAAGATATTTTTAAACTTTAATTGATTCGGTAGAAATGTAAAATAATCATGAAAACACATAATAAACATCATACATAATGAACACAAGATTTACATGGAAAGAACAAGATGGGAAAAATAATAGAGAAACTAATTATCATGTATATAAACACCACTTAAGATTATTTTTACAAATTCTTACTTCTGGTATGCTCATTGCAGGTAAGGCTCACTCTCGGTTGGATCACTGTTGGTTAGGCTATCTGCCCTAGATACATAAACCATCTATCACAACTTAATACCAAAATTAATCTTACAATCAAAACTTGAACTGAGGAATTTGCATCTTCTGATGCATGGATTCAATTTTAGTTAATAACACTGTCACTATTTGTAGTAGATCCAAATGAGAACCGATTGCAGAAAACCTTCTACCACTTCTTCGCCCGAATTCTGCATTATATCTTCTTTTTATGATTAAACTTTCACATCAGTTCACAATTCATATTCACATCCTCCACTTTATTACCATCCTCATCATCACACAAAACCAACATGATGTTCTAAATATATACTTGTAGAAATGATATAACTCCATAATGATCCGGCCAACAAAAACATGTTGGCTTGAATAAAAAAATTGAAATATTCAACAAAGCACAACATGCTATCATTAGACCCAAAATATAGGTTGCACATAGGATCCTCTTTCCACATAACCATGAGACCCAAAGATATCTCATACGTAAGATAATCATGTTACAAAAATAAAATTACTGAAATAAATTATGATGTCGATGGGAACACCACAACCAATGTATGCTTATCATCATATTTAAAATCAATCAGAGGAACATAACAAAAATTTTATAACACGCTGCATAAATGTCCGAATATTAGAGATACCTAGAGAAAGTTTGGAAATCAATAACTGATAAAATATTGATCTTCATAATACTGTACTAAACATCTTCAACTAATGCCAAACAATAATATTCCAAAAAATAGAGTGAGGAAAAACTCCACATACCTTATTAGCAAGGCACCATATCAAACCAAGTATTATAGACCCAGGGTTTTCCCTAGGGATTATGGTACAGAGAACCTCCCATTTTGGATTGAAGACTAGTTAGGTGGTGTTTAGGGTTGTTTAAGGGTCTTTAATGTGTTTGAAATAAGATCCACAAGTTTGTCATCTATGTTTGTAAGAGCAAAAGTTGCTCATTTTGTTCACAATGTGGTCACATGGTCCAAAAAATTGTAAAAGTTGCTATTTTTGAGCAACTAGGGGACATGGTCTCCTCTAGGGTCCTAAATGTCCTAACTAGGGTCCTAGGATGGGTCAAAGAGCATTGAGTTGACCAAAATTGTCAAAGAGCAAGAAATGCACAAATGTTGCTAGCAACTTTCAAAAGTTGCTCAAGCAACTTTTGCAAGAAGTTGCAAATGAAGGTTTGGATGGTTGTAAGCACCCATGCTCGGGTATTTGAGCATGGATTGAAGATTTTTGAAGGCTAATGGAGTTTTAGTTATAGACCACACATGTGAGCATTCTGTACGGATGATTCTCTGAGTTTTACTTGCATTTGCAGTATTTCTGCACCCTTGTACAGCTGTGTATGGATTAGATTGTGCAATATGACTCCACAAGAGTGTAGAGTTTTGTTTTAGATTTATTTTGCATATTAAAGTTTGTTTTTAAGTGCAGAGATTGTAAATTTACATTTAGTTTTAGCTGACTGTGTCTGCAATTTCCATTTGTAAAGTTGCAGGGACAAAAATGGCTCTAACCTAAGAATCCACGGTTGAAAATGAATGAAACCTTGTGGAATGATAGGTTAGGGTATGTAAATAATGTTTTTTTTATCCTTTTTTTTCTTGCAATTAAACTCCTAGGTTTGGAGTGATGCCCTAGGCTGACTGCTCGGAGTAGGTGAGCCAGGATAGGGTGAAGATTGGATTGAAACAGTACACCCATGATCTGGTTTGGACAACTTAGTGGCATGTGTGGAAGCCCTAGAGTGTCCCCTTGAAGGATAAAATGGTTTCAGGAGTTGGTATGAAGTTTGAAGACCAATTGAATGCAATTTGTAGTGACTGGTCTAGAGGCCTAAAAGATAGCCTAGAAACTAGGGCCTAGAAGCAATTAGGGTTGTGGGTGTCTTGAAGATCTATACCTTTGGATTATAGAAGGGATAGGTGATAGATTTCAGAATCATATAGTCTTCCATAGGGTTGTGTGGAAGAATTTGTAGTATTTGGCCAAAAATAGTGAAAATAGACCTAATGCAATTAGGCCTAATTAGGACTACTAAAGGGTGGCGATAGAAAATTGATTGCTAAGGTAACCAGAAGTGTTGGAAATATCTCTAATGGAAATTTAAGGTATCAAGAACATAGGAAAGGGACTAAGATAAGTTTGGGAAAGATCCTAAGCAAGGGTTTAGGGTTCTAGAGGGATATCTAGTGAGAAAACAAGGTAAACGAAGGACTAGTTGGACTAGTTGAAATTGGTTAAACATTGTTTCTTCATCATTTCAACTATACCTAGGAGGCAAGTTGAAATCAGATCCTAGGAGGCAAATCTTGGTGAAGGAGACATATGTGGTTGAAACCATTGGATGGTTTAAGGAATTTTTTAAACAAGTTGGAGAAGGATAAACACTAGAACTCTAGACCCTCTGCAGCAGAGTGGTATCAGAGCTAGAACTATAGTAAGTTTGGTGTATGTATGAAGGGGAGGAGAGCCACGAGGTTGAAAACATGCCACCCAAGGAAATGAGAAAGGATTCCATAGTGGACTTGGTCCAAGATCTATTGGTAAAGGTCAATCTAATAGAATCAAAGAGCAAGAGGAGAGTCACAAAATGGGGAGATGAAAGTGATGAAGATGATGAAAGCCAGACATGAGAGACAACTGGAAAAGGAAAAGAAGTGGAGATGGATAAGGACCAAAAATTGTTCTTGGATGCCTTTAAATCCATCAACAAAGATAGTATGGAACACATTCTTGACTATAGTGGCAGTTTGAATGGAGAAGAGTTATTAGATTGGCTAGAGGCCATAGATAATCAGTTTGATTACAAATAAGTGTCAGAGGAGAAGAGAGTCAGTTATGCCAAGGATAGACTCAAGGGATCAACATTGGTTTGGTGGAATATGATGCAAGATGATAGGGTAACCACTGTAAAGAAGAAAATAACCTCTTGGGATAGGATGAAGATTAGATCAAGGGAAAAATTCCTACCCACTGATTATGAGATACAAATGTATCAAAAGTTACAAAACCTAAGGCAAAAAGAGCTGACAGTAAGTGCCTATACTGAGGAATTCAATAAATTGAGTCTAAGGGAAAGAAGATGGGAAGAAGAAATAGAAAGGGTAGCAAGGCACCTCAATGGATTGAGGCAAGGAATCCAAGATGAGATCAGTATGATGGCCCCTGACAGTATGCATAAATGTTTTCAATTAGCCTTGAGAGAAGAGGATAAGGCTAGAAGGAGGAATGATTTCCAATAAAGAGGTAGAGGCAATAGAGGATTCAGAGGGAGGGGTAACTTTGGAAGAGGTCAAAGCCCAAATAGGCCAGAAGAAACTCAGTCCACAGACAATAATGGAGGAAATCAGTATAGAGGATCATTTTAGAGGGGAGGATATAAAGGAAGAGGTCCTCCAAGAGGTAGGTTTCAGTCACAAGGAAAGACTAACTCTTTCTTCATTGGCAGATGCTACAACTACAACCAAGTGGGTCATACTATGGGCAGATATCCTAAGAAATATACCACCTCATCCATGGGATAAAGAAGAACATAGTTAGTGCAAGAAGATGACACACAAAGTGTCACTTCACCAATCTCCAAGGTAGGACCAAAAAAAGGACGGAGAAAACCTTATGTTGAGAAGAACTTTATTAAAAGTTCCTAGTGTTGCAGAACTACCACAAAGAAAGAGTCTATTTAAGACTACTTGTAGGTCACATGGGAAGATCTGCAAGGTGATAGTGGACTTTGGTTCCATAGAGAACATAGTGTCAACAAAGATGGTGGACAAAATAAAACTTAGAAGGATACCACACACTACTCCCTAAAAGGTGTCATGGATAAACAAGGGCCAACAGATAGTGGTGGATGAACAAACTTTGGTAAAGTTTTAAATAGGGGAGTACAAAGACAAAGTATTATGTGACATATTGCCTATGAATGCATTTCATCTCATTCTAGGATGTCCATGGCAATATGATGTCAAGGCCATTCAAGATGAGGAAAAGAACAACTATGTGATTACCAAATAAGGGAAGAAGTTTCAAATGGATCCTTTGATAGAACCTAATGAAGAGAATCATGTGGGGACTAGTGTGATGGTCATGAGCGGGAAGGAGTTCCTTAAGGTCATGAAGAAGGAAAGAGGGGTCTGTTGTGCAGTGATAGTGAAACCAAAGGAGGAGACTAAGGAGAAAGTCAATATGCCACAAGAGGTACAAGCATTGTTGGAGAAGTACCATGAAATAGTGGATAATGGATTTCCTAGTGCATTTCCACCTATGAGGGATGTGAGTCATTAGATAGACCTAATACCAAGAGCTAACTACCTAACAAGGCAACATATAAAATGACTCCAAGTCAGAATGCAGAGATAGCTAAAGAAATTCAAGATTTGCTAGAGAAAGGGCTTATAAGGAAGAGTTTAAGTCCTTGTGCTATGCCAGCTGTCCTTGAACCTAAGAAGGATGTAAAATGGAGGATGTGTACTGAATCCAAGGATATTAACAAGATTACAATCAGATACAAATTTACCATGCCCCAGATTGAGGATTTGTTGGATAATTTGGGGGGTTCTTGTTATTTCTCGAAGGTGGATTTGAAGTTAGGGTACCTTCAAATCAGAGTTAGGCCTGGTGATGAGTGGAAGATAGCCTTCAAGATGAATGAAGGGCTGTATGAGTGGCTTTTAATGCCCTTTGGCTTGTCAAATGCACCTAGCATATTCATAAGGCTCATGAATGAAGTGCTAGCAGACTTTATAGGTAAATTTGTAATTGTTTATCTAGATGATATTTTGATCTTTAGAAGGTCTAAGGAGGAGCACATGAAGCACTTGGAAATGGTTTTGAGGAGGCTACACCAAGAGAAGTTGATGATCAATCAAGGAAAATGTGAGTTTTTGAAAACTGAATTAGTATACCTTGGATTTGTTGTTGCTAATGGATGTATGAAGATGGATCTTGATAAGATCAAGTCTATATTGGAGTGGACAAAACCTAGGTCCATAGGAGATGTTAGAAGTTGTCATGGAATAGCCTCTTATTTTAGGAAGTTTGTGAGAAACTTTGGCCATGTATGTGCACCGATACTAAATACTATAAAAGGAGGAATCAAATGTCAATTCAAGTGGACAACAACAAAAGATCAAGGATTTGAAATGTTGAAAACGATAGAAGAACTACCTACTCTTAGGTTTCCTAACTTCAATCAGTTATTTGTGGTGGAGTGTGATGCTAGTAAACTAGCCATTGGGGCAGTGTTAAGCCAAGAGGGGCATCCAGTGGCATTCTTCTCAGAGAAGTTGAATGAGGCCAAGAAAAAGTACTCCACCTATGATTTGGAGTTGTATGCAATGGTGCAAGCACTCAAAAAGTGGAGACATTATCTCCTACCAAGGGAATTCATGGTCTATACAGATAATCATGCCCTTAACTTCTTGAATGGGAAAGAGAAGTTGAACCAAAGGCACCTAAAATGGGTAGAATCTTTGCAAGCATATACTTTTTTCATAAAACACAAGAAAGGTGTTAGAAACAAAGTTACAGATACTCTAAGTAGGAGAGTGTTGACTATTCAGGAGATACAATTGCAGAGTGTAGAGATGAGTGATCTTAAAAACCTCTACAAAGAGGACAAAGATTTTAAGGATGTTTATGAAGCATGTGAGAAGTTCCAACAGGGTTTTAAAGTAGAGTTTAATGATTATATATTTCAGGAAGGACTATTATTCCAAGAACACTTGTTGTGTATACCTCAATGTTCAATGAGGGAGAACATAGTCAAGTAAAAACACCAAGGCAACTTGGGAGGCCACTTTGGAGTGGAAAAGACACTTGAGAAAGTGAATAGGCATTACTATTGGTCTAAACTATAGTCAGATGTCAGGAATTTTGTGGAGCAATGTCAGATATGTCAGAGAGCTAAAGGAAAAAGTAGCAACATAGGATTGTATCAGCCTCTATCCATAGCTTAGAGACCTTTGGAGTGCTTGAGTATGGAATTTGTTTTGGGATTGCCTAAGACACCAAGAGGACATGCCAGTGTGTTTTTAGTGGTGGAAAGGTTTAGCAAGATGTCACACTTCATTCCTTATAGACAAACCAATGATGATTCACATATTGTAGGTCTATTCTTTAGAGACATAGTGAGAATCCATGGATTGCACCTAAACATAGTAAGTGATAGGGACAGTAAGTTTGTGGGCCACTTTTGGAGGACCCTTTGGAAGATGTTAGGAACAAACTTATCTTTCTCTTCAGCCTATCACCCTCAGTTAGATGGAAAAACTAAGGTAGAAAATAGGTATTTTGGCAACTTATTAATATGTTTGACTAAGCAACATGGACAGTCATGGGATCACATTATAAGACAGACAAAATATGCCTATAATGACTCCATCAATATGAGCATTGGTAAGAACCCATTTGAGATAGTTTATGGGGCTAATCCAAGGGGAATCTTGGAGTTGAGGGATCTCAGTTTACAAGATAGAAGGAGTGAACAAGGAGAATCTTTTGTAGAGAAGATGAAATATCTTCATGACCAAGTTAAGAAGACTTTACAATAGGAAATTGACAAGTACAAGAATAAGTCAGATAAGATAAGGAGTGATTTTCAATTCAAGGTGGGAGATCTGGTACTTTCCTAACTTAGGAAGGAGAGATTGCCTAAAGGTAAGGAAACCAAGCTACTGATGAAGAAGATAAGACCACTCAAGGTGTTGCATAAGTATGGTAATAATGCATATGAGGTGGAGTTGCCTCCTGATTTGGGCATCTCACCCATTTTCAATGTGTGTGATTTGTATCCCTATAAGGGTCTACCCTCAGACACCGGCCAAAAAACTCTTTCAGACTTGGGAGAAGAAGATTGGGTCAGAGATTAGCCTACTCCTCAACCTCTGTAGTTGGAAAGTGTACTGGACTCCAAGGTGATCAAGAAGACCAGGAAAGGTAATTATAATGAGTATCTTTTGAAGTGGCAAGGGCTACCTGATTCTGAAGCTACTTGGATGACTGAAGCAGACATACTGAAGCATGGAGTCACCATTGAAGACCTCCTAACTCAAGGGACTTGAGTTCTTTGTCCCAAGGGAGTATGGTGCAGAGAACCTCCCATTTTGGCTTGAAGATTGGTTAGGTGGTGTTTAGGGTTTTTTAGGGGTCTTTAATGTGTTTGAAATAAGATCCACAAGTTTTGGATCCAAGTTTGTTATCTATGTTTGTAAGAGAAAAAGTTTCTCATTTTGTTTACAATGTGGTCACATGGTCCATAAAATTGTAAAAGTTGCTATTTTTGAGTAACTAGGGGACATGGTCTCCTCTAGGTTCCTAAATGTCCTAACTAGGGTCCTAGGATGGGTCAAAGAGCATTGAGTTGACCAAAATTGTCAAAGAGCAAGAAATACACAAAAGTTGCTCAAGCAACTTTTTGCAACTTTTGCAAGAAGTTGCAAATGAAGGTTTGGATGGTTGTAAACACCCATGCTCAGGTATTTGAGCATGGATTGAATATTTTAGAAGGATAATGGAGTTTTAGTTATAGACCACATGTGTGAGCATTTTGTACGAATGATTATCTGAGTTTTACTTACAATTGCAACGTTTCTACACCCTTGTATAGCTGTGTATAGATTAAATTGTGCAATCTGACTCCATGGGAGTGTAGAGTTTTGTTTTAGATTTCTTTTTCATATTCAAGTTTGTTTTCAAGTGCAGGGATTGTAAAGTTACATTTATTTTTAGGTGACTGTATCTATAATTTCCATTTGCAGAGTATCAGGGACAAAAATGGCTCTAACCTAAGAATACACGGTTGAAAATGAATGAAACCTTGTGGAATGATAGGTTAGGGTCTATACATAATTTTTTTGTTTTCCTTTTTTTTCTTGCAATTGAACTCCTAGGTTTGGAGTGATGCCCTAGGCTAACTACTTGGAGTAGGTGAGTTGGGACAGGGTGAAGATTGGATTGAAACAGTACACCCATGATCTGGGTTGGACAACTTAGTGGGATTTGTGGAAGCCCTACAGTTTCCCCTTGAAGGATCAAATGGTTTCAGGAGTTGGTATGAAGTTTGAAGACCAATTGAATGCAATTTGTAGTGACTGGTCCAGAGGCCTAAAAGATAGCCTAGAAACTAGGGCATGGAAGCAATTAGGGTTGTGGGTGGCTTGAAGATCTATAGATTTGGATTATAAAAGGGCTAGGTGATAGATTTCAGAATCATATGGTATTCCATAGGTTTTTGTGGAAGAATTTGCAGTATTTGGCCTAAAATAGTGAAAATAGACCTAATGCAATTAGGCCTAATTAGGACTACTAAAGGGCAGTGATAGCAATTGATTTCTAAGGTAACTAGAAGTGTTGAAAATGTATCTAATGGATATTTAAGGTATCAATAACATAGGAAAGGGCCTAAGATGAGTTTGGGAAATATCCTAAGAAAGGGTTTAGGGTTCTAGAGGGATATCTAGTGAGAAAACAAGGTAAACAGAGGACTAGTTGGACTAGTCGAAATTGGTTAAACATTGTTTCTTCATAATTTCAACTATACCTAGGAGGCAAGTTGAAATCAGAGCCTAGGAGGCCAATCTTGGTGAAGGAGACATAGGTGGTTGAAACCATTGGATGGTTTAAGCAAGTTGTTAAACAAGTTGGAGAAGTGGTTAAACAAGTTGGAGAAGGATAATGATAAATTAATGGTTAATGAAATGATCCTAAAAATGCAAGTGTTCCTAAATTCATATGAAATACCCCTAATGGATGTAATTTGAGAGATGTAAATGAGATGTATTGTTTTTGATAAATTCCCAAATATTTCATCTAAAGAAGAATTATTGATGCTTTTACTTGGATATTTGACCCCTCGTTTCCTTGACAAATCCCATAATGCAAGAGTTAATCTAACATGAATGCAATATAAAAATGCAACCTAAAATTGTTATCACTTTTTAATCGCTATTTTTTTTGCAAGTATCATCATTGAGATTTTTAGTAAATCATTTTGAAACTGGTACAACCCTCACTGGTGAAATTTCTGAACCATGATGGTATGAATAACTATTTAAGTGGATTCAATGTGACCATCATCATCATTGAAGTTCTATAACTCATTGAAATCAATACAACCTCACTGGTAAAATTTCCCCACCATGATGGTATGAATACCGATTTCATAGGATTCAATGTTGCAAGTGGATTTTGACATTAAGATATGAGAAATCTAAATGGCCAAGGTATCCATTTGCATAAGCCAAAAAAGGTATGATCTCTATTGATAGACAAATGTACTCAATGATTCTTTGATGATAATGCTATTAGATGAACTTGCATATGTCTAGGATTCAACCTTACAAGTATAAATCTTAAAAAAATAATCATGTCTCCATCATTGCATATATAGTTGAAAACATCATTGATAGGCTAAAAACACATGATAGAAAAATCTATAAACATCATTGAACTAACTTTTCTATTTGTTTGTTGATCTATTTCCTTAGAAAAAATATCCGTCCAATTTTGATCCTTTGTGGATATTGAGTGATGTTGATGTATCAACTTAGCGTTTGATTGCTTATCCTTTGAATTTGATATGAGTCATATGTTTGGATTGTGAAAATTTGATAGTTGGATCAATTGATAAGTGTCAAAGATTGTGATTCTTGATTTTGAATGAAGGTATTTGAAATCTTACTTCTGTCTGTTATCTGATGAGCTCCTGGAATATGAATTGTGCCCCTAATTGGATTTGTTAATGATAATGGACCAAGGAAACTTTCAAAAACCATGACAAAGGCTTTATTTACAAATGCAGCTCATAGACTTTATTATGACTATGTACCAACAAATGATGGAATGCAATAGAGTATATACAAGAATGGGAAAATGTAAATGCAATGCAACTAGGCTTGACTTAGGGAAAGCAGTACCTGTTTACCAGGTTTTCACCAATTGGGTTTATTGCACTTTTTCTCTTTGTTTTTTCTTTTTTTGCCACCAAGCGGCCTATTGCTAGGTTTTCACCAAGGCACTTTTTCTCTTTTCTCTCTCATTTTTTTTCTTTTTTCTTTTTTATTTTCTCAATGTTTTTGGATTTTTCTCAAGATCAAATTGAGATATACAACATGATGCTCATCCATCTGATACTCTCTCCTCTTATACTCTTTCAATGGATATGATTTCATCTGATTAGGTATAACACCTCTTTAGGTGTATGCTATTGATGGGTTCCTGAATCTCATCTCCTTCACAATCAGATAATTTGTATGTTCCTATTCCATAGGACACTATGATTACAAAGGGTCCTATCCAATTTGCCTCAAAATTCCCTTTCTTTTCCCTTTCTGATTGACTTTTGAGATTTTATCTTAGAACAAGATCACCAATTTGAAAGTCTCGAGGTTTGATCTTTCTGTTATAGTTATGAGACATTCTCTTTTGGTAAACTTGAAGATTATTATAATCTTGATGTTTATATTCTTCTAGTAACTCTATCTCTTCTAATCTAGACACTCTATACTCCTCATATGTCAGGATGCCATGTAATGAGACTCTTAAGGATATAATTTCTACTTCTAATGGCAAGTTCAGCTCCATTCACTAAAGAAAATGATGTGGCTCCAATAGGTGTTCTGATGCTCATTCTATAAGCCCAATGTGATGGATTTAACTGTATGTGCCAATCCCTACTTGAATCATCAACTATTTTCTTGAGGGTTTTAAGAATATTTTTATTAGAGGCTTTTGCTTGTCCATTACCTTGAGGATAATAGATGGAAGAAAAATGTTGAGTAATATGAAAATTTTCGCATAAATCCTTATTTTTGAATGGTCTCCCATTATCTATGATAAGTGCATGCGAGATACCATATCTGCAAATATTGTGGTTTAGGATGAATATGGAAATTTGTTTTCTAGTTGCAGTTGTTAAGGGTACAACTTCCACCCATTTTGTAAAGTACTTTGTTGCAGTGATAATGTTTGTGCCCATTAGAAGAAGGAGGATATATCATCCCTATCAAATCAAAACCCCATTTATAGAAAGGTCAAGATGTAGTAATGGGATGCAATTACTTTGTTAGCACATGCATCAAATTCCTATGATATTAGCACTTTTGACAATTTTTCACAAATTGCCATGCATCTTTTTACATGGTCAGCCAATAGTACCCCATCCTAAGAAGTTTGTTTGCTAAGGTAAATCCACTTGAGTATGACCAAAAAACCCCCTCATGAATGTCATGTAAAGAAGTTTTAGATTCCTCACTATCTAGACATCTAAGCAACGTTTCCTCAAGAACTTTGAGATACAATTTGTCAACAATAAGGGTGAGGCGCGAGGCTTGGCGTATAAGGTTTCATTTCTCATTTTGAGTTTGGTCTAAGGATAAGGTGTTATCTTTGAGATAGTTATAAATAGGATCATACCAATTAGAGCCATAATCCACAATTAGGAAAAGGCATGAGATTTTTATCTTTGTTTGTGATGCAAAGGTAAGGGTGGTGGACTTATAACATACAAAGGATAGCTATAAACTTGAAAGAGTTATGGTTTCCCCCAAGCCCTTGAAGGCTTTAATGAACTCACATATAATGATATTTCTCCCAACAACCCAAGGTGAAAAAAATTATGTTTATAGATTGTGTTTAAAGGTATTTGATAGGTTTCAAGGTCATTTTCAATCCCTATGGCACCCAACTCCCAAATCTTATCCAAAATTGTCGGAGGCCTAATTGCCACTCTTGTAGCCCTGCAGCGACTGAAAACACTTGATAACTCAAAATTTTTCAAAATAATCCAAAGAGAAAATTGCTATTTTAGATACCCTTTATTGATTAATTAAACATATCAAAGGATGGGATACTATTGTTTTGGACCAACCCACTGATCTCTAACTACACTCCTGCATAAATACATAAAAAGTGATGATTTAACAAAGAAACTACCAACTCCTCGTATTCCCAAGACCGAAATATTTGGAAAGAAGCTTAATATGTCCCAAAACATCTAAATACAAAAGGAATTTGACTCAGACCTTCAACAACATCAAAAACCCCAAATTTCATCCCTTTAAGCCCTTACAACTAGGACTCTCGCAATGTCTTATCTCCCAAGCTCTAGAAACTTAAAAAAAACTTGAATAAAAAATGAAATGACATTTTAAGACAACCCACAACAAGCAAATCACTCATTGCACATGGAAATATACTTCTGCTACATATTCCAAGCAATTTCAATGCTTTTTCTCAACCAAACAATGGTGATCACTCCACATTTGCTTTACTCCCGCACTTCCACGGTTAAGTAATTATTGTAAATTTTATATTAGATGCATCCCATGAATTTTGGGCCCTTAGATTTCATGGGATGGTCATATTTCAAAAGAAATGCAAAACTATCACTTAGAAGATTCCCAAAACAATGAAAGTTCAGTCAACACCAGGTGTACATAAATCAATACAACATAAAGAGCATCATAAAATGATTGAAGATGAATAGAAAATAGGCCTTCAATGCATTCTACTCCTTTGAAATGACCAAAGAACTCAAAACTCTAAAGAACAATACAAAATTAGCAAAAATCTGAATTCTTTTACATCTTTGTGATACAGTCTGTACAACCTCTCTCTCTCTCTCTCTCACCAAATGGACTCTACAATTACTAATAATTCATTTTCCTTTCCCCTCCAACCTCTTCTTGGAAGTTACACTAAAAAATGAATACCAAAAGACATTCTTGCATGGAGTGCCCACTAAAGGAAAAAATGGTTGTTACACTTTGAAAAAAGGAATCTTTCAACTTTGCAAACACTCTAAAAAAAAATCAAAACTTGTAACTTCGAAATCCTAATGTCTTCCAACATATTTTGGACTTATTCTAAACACATATAACTCTAAAACAACTCCTAAACATTCCTTTGACCCCGTTGGACTCTATTTGTCCACTTACAAAGCATAGTAGTCCTTTAAGGACAATTTCATTCACATGTTATTAAAAATCCATTATAGGCCTTAGGATTTCATAGTCGATCCTCTTTGATGTGACAATATCTCCTTCAATCACTGGTGTCTTTATGATATTCTTGTCTTCATTGCATAACTTAAGTGTCTTCATGGATTGTCTTAGGTGCCCTGCACCAGTTTGGTATTCATCATTAAGATGATTGGTGACTAATTGAGAATCTCCCTAAATTTGTATCTTTGTAATCCTCCATTCCAAATCCATTTTGAGTCCTATCACAAGAGTTTCATACTCTGCTATATTATTGGAGCATGGAAATAGCAATTTGAATGATTTGGTGATTGTGCAACCTTGTGGTGTAATGAAGAGAACTCATTCCCCTGATCCATTTTGAGTATAGGACCCATTGAAGTATAACTTCCATGTATTTGGGTCACTAGTAAGGATACTAGCATTTGGAAACTTCACTTGAATAGGTTCCTCACTTGAGAGTGGTGATTATTCTTCTAGTTGATCTACAATAACTTGTCCCTTAATAGCATTACAGTCCACATACTCAATATTGAACTCACTCAATACCATGACCCACTTGGCTAGCCTCCCTGTGAGAAATGATTTTATGAGAAGATATTTGAGTGGATCTATTTTAGCAATAAGTCATACTTTATGTGAAAGCATATAATGTCAGATATTTTGAGAGACAAAGATGATTGCTAAGCATGCTCTTTCTGCATAAGTATAATTGAGCTCATATTTGACTAAAGTTATACTATTATAGTAGATTTATTTTTCTTTCCCTTTGTCATCTTCTTGTGCTAACATGGCCCCCAATGAATTTTCAATTGCTGATATGTATAGAATTAAAGGTTTTCCTGGTATTGGAGCCATTAGAACAGGAGGATTTGCCAAATATTTCTTTAAAAGAGAAAAGACCTCTTCGCATTTACTATCCCATTGAAATAAGATGTCTTTATGCAATAATTGGGTAAAGGAATGACATTTTTCTGCCAATTGGGATATAAATTGTCTGATAGATTGTAGCCTTCCTTTCAAAGGCCTCAATTGACTAATATTTATTGGTGCCCCCTTTCCATAATGGCTTGAACTTTAGCAGGATCCACTTCTATTCCTTTTGTCGACACAATGTATCCTAGCAATTTTCCTAATTGAACACCAAAGGAACACTTTTTAGGATTTAGACTTGCATTGAATTGTTCCAATCTTGTGAAGATTTTATCAAGTATGGGTAGATGTTCCTTTCTGGTATAAGATTTTGCAAGAATATCATCTACATAGTCCTCCATAAATGTGTGCATCATGTCATGGAATATGGTCGTCATGGCCCTTTGATAGGTTTCCCCTGCAGTTGTAAGACCAAATGACATCACATTCCAGCAAAAAGTACCCTGGGGACATGTAAAAACTATCTTATCTTGAGGAGCTATCTTTATTTTATTATAGCCACTAAAGCCATCCATTAAGGAAAACATAGAATGCCCTGCTGTTAGATCTACTATAGTATCAATGTTAGGAAGCGAGAAATCATCTTTGGGACATGCTTTATTTAAATCCCAAAAGTCAGTGCAAATCCTTATGCTTTTGTCACTTTTGAAAATAGGTACAATGTTGGAGATCCAAGATGCATATGCAATAGACCGAATAAATCCCGTGTCCAAGAGTTTCTTTAACTTTTCTTTAACAAATAATGCCACATGTGGATTCATCTTTCTCAATGTTTTATTTACTAGTTTAACTCCTGAAGTTATGTTAAGATGGCACATTTTTAGATTTGGGTCCAATCGTAGTATATCAACATAAGACCATGCAAAATTCACTTGTCTTTTTTTTGAAAAAGTCAATGAATTGCTCCTTTATTTTGTAGACAAAGATGTAGCTAAATGGATGATCTTTGGTCCTACCTCTGTTGCAATGTTTATCTTTTATGTTGGTTCTATCAAGACAGCCAATCTTTCTTCATGATGGTTAGGTAAAATTTCAAGTCTCTCATCCTTAGGTTCCATAATTAGGTTTTCACCTTAGGCTACATCATTTATTTTTACTATTTTTGGATCTAGTACTGCCACATGGTGGTTTTAACCACTAGATCTTTTATTATTTTTTATTGTTTTTCTTTTTCTCTCATTGATTGAGAAACTTGACATTTCCCCCCATTGCTTCCTCTTGATATGATTCATTGGTGGAGGAAGGTTCAACCACATTTAGGTATAGAGATATGGAATGGTCATCTTGGAATTTTGGTATATCACTTGTCTCAAGTTGTTCCCAATAAATCAATTTAGGATGGACAAGGGGTAAAGGATCAATTGGAAAATTTAGGTTAATGGGAGTTAGGGTCATGATTTCATTTGCAGGTTCATACATTGTATTGCACAAATCAATAACCTGTGTTTCCTCAAGATGGTCCATAGAACTAGGATTGAAATATCCCTCACTAGATTCCTCTCGAGTTTCTTGTGGGAAAAAATATTGTACATTAAACCTAGAGCTAGATTCTCCTAAGAAAGAGGGCAAATAAGGCTCTCATACCTATTCTTGGTTTATAATTGGACTTTCCTTTGGTGTAGAAGTGTAAGAATGAATAACATCTATCACTTTATCATGACAAGATGCCTTAGATAATGAATCCCATTCATATTCATTTGAATCATCTTCACTTTCTAAATCCAACATGTTAATGTGTTCATAAGGATTAGTGAAATTATATTGACCATTACCTTGATCATGATAACGTATTCCTGATCTTTCCTTACTTGACCTCCATGGGGGTTGTATAGGTTCAACAACCCTTTATTTCTTTTGACTAAAGATCCTCTTCCTTTTTAACCCATCTTTTTCATGATATCAAATCCTTTCACATATTGGTACGTGGGAATACTAATGTTTCACACATTTCCACTTATTCCCTCCTCATCTTTGTATAACCATTTTAGCACATTATTGTCTTCTTCTATCTCTGCTAAGGTAGTAGCTGTAAAAAAATTATCATTATACTTGTGAGGAAGTGTTTGATATGGTATGACCAAGTGTTTACCATGTGATTTAGGATAAGTTGGCATATCCATCAATGCGATAGAGTATTCTCCAACTCCTTTTTGCTTTATCTTTCATTATTTTTCAAAGATTTCATCATAGTATCCATTTGCATACATTTGCATCTTAGATCCATATTTTCCATCATTATTAGCATAATTATGGTTCTAGGGTTTGTCACTTTAGGATGCTTTGTAGCTGAGAGCATTCATTTAGTCCTTCTAGATAGAGATCCATGAGACACTCTTAATTTTCTTTCATTTTCAAAAGTGATTAAACTAGTTAGATCTTTTAAATTTGATTGAAAAGTACGTTAAACTAATGTTTCATGTAGGTTTTTGAATTGAAGGTTTACAGACTATATTTTGCACCCACCGTGGGGCTCAAGCCTCACATTCTAACATCAATTTTGAAGATTTTACATTGTAGATTCTCTGAAATCACTAGAAACTCGCACTTGGTATAAAGATTCTCGCACCTGGTACAAACACTCTCACACTTGGTACTAAGTGTCTCACATTTAGTCTGTGAAAGCTAGCATTCAAACATTGAAATCTCACACCTGGTATAAAGAAGCTCGCACTTGGTCTATAATAGCTCACACGGTCTGTAATATCTTGCACTTGGTCTGTACAAGCTTGAATTTGGTTTAAAGAAGCTTGCATTTTGTCCAAAGAAGCTCACATTTGGTTTTGGATGTTAAAAAAGATCTATTTGATGGTTATATTGTGCATTTTCATGAATTCTATCATTTGGTGAAGTTTGCATGACATTTAGGAAGGTTTGCATATCATTTAGGAAAGTTTAAATCTCATTTGGAAAACTTTGCATGTCCTTTAGGGAACTTTGCATAGCATTTAGATAAATTTTCATATCATTTGGAGAAGTTTGCATCTCATTTATTGAAATTTACATATCATTTAGAAAATTTTGCATATCATTTAGGAGATTATGTATAAACATTTGGTAAATCTTGAGTTGCATTCGGTCTGTTCTGAGTTGCATTCGGTCTATTCTGAGTTGCATTTGGTCTATTCTGAGTTGCATTTGGTCTATTTTGAGTTGCATCCGGTCTATTTTGAGTTGCATTTGGTTTTTTCTAATTTGCATTCAGTTTATTCCAAGTTTCATCTAGTCTATTCTGAGTTGCATTCGATCTATTTTGAGTTGCATTTGGTCTATTATGTATTGCATTTGGTTAATGATAAGAAATATCAAATTCAAGTTGTATAAGTGATAAATTTGATAATTAATTGATGGTTTTGATGAATTACAAATGAATAAAGGGATCAAATCAAGAAAAACTCAAAAGTCGATATACAAATCACCCAATTATTATCAAGAGAAAGAGGCAAAAAGGCTATACAAAGACGCAAAGAGAATACAATTAGAAATTGAAGCCAAAACTTTGGAAGAAATAATTCAAGCATGAAATAGGTATTGGAAGATCATTAACCTTTATAAAGCCTTTTATAACATTCCATATCATCATTTAGATAATTCTCCCATTTGAATATGATACATCTTAAAGTTAAAAAAGAAAAGTGTAGAGCACCAGATTATTGGAAAGAGAAAGAATCTAGAATATTGAATGATTATGCTAAGAATATTCATAACGCAAACATAGTAGAAAACTTAGAAGAAGAAGAGAAAGGATACAAAAATTACATCAAAATTCTCAAATTATATCAAACTAAGTATCCATATTTGGCTTAAATATTTTTTCATTCATTTGAGGTGGATTTGGTTTCAATTTTACTTCACTTTGTTTGCTTGTTTGTTGAGCTAACATTTGGGAGAAAACTTGGATGCTAAGGATCTTGGAATGATCGCTAAGGTAAAGTATATACAAAAAAAAGAAAAAAACTCAAAAATGCGCCTAGCCTTTTCTAGCTACAAATAAGGTAAGCCTTAAACCTTATGTTTTTGTTTAAATTATGATATTTGATTCAAAACCTAGCATAATTAGAAAAGTGAATTGGAATATTTAGTGATACATTAGGGATATTATCTTCACCTTTTTGTGAATCAAACTCCCAAATGTGTCAAATTTGAGAGGAAGATAAGCTAAGAAATTCACTAAACATCCAATTAAGCCTCCTTGTTTGTGGATAAAAGTGCTAGGTATATGCTCTTCACCCTTTGGGTGATTAAAAAAGCCAAACACACTCTAATCACACTAGATTAAGAGGCATGGAATGAACATTGTTAATCGTGTTTGGGAAGTGAAGAAATAGGTATATGCTCTTCACCTTTTGGTGAATAAAACTCCTATACTTGTGTTCATTTCAATTTCTCACTTTTATTAAAATTGCTAGAAATTAGTGGGCCTGCCTCCCGAGAATGCACCTTATGAGGCTGGTGAGAGGGAATGACCCAAAGTAGGAACAAGGTTAAGCCAACCTATTCCACCCATTTCAAAATAAAATCTCGGTTAAGTTAAAAAACTTAGAGGGAAAAAATATCAAATGGCTAGACTCATAGGGCTATACGCCTCAATCATGCTTGCATGACTACGTACTCCCTGAATGAATAATTTGATATTTTTGTTTTGGAAACTCGAGCTAAACACCTAGTTAATTTAGCAAGCATAAATTTTTAAACCTTGTTGAACCAAGTTGACCATAGGTAGATTGTTTGAAGTGATTTCTTGTGGAGACCTTGTCAAAAACATCTGAGAATATACACTTTTATAGCTTTTAGAGGTTAGAAAATATGTGTATTTGTGGTTTCTATGCTTGATTATACACGATCTTGAAAAAAATAAAACATACATTTAAAAGATCCAAAGTTTATACAAATCATCATTCTTCTCAATTGAATACTTCTAAAAAATAGTTTTACCTAAGTACAAAAAATATATGGGTACAACAGACCCACAAGATCACATAAGGGAATTTGGAACCTTAAGCATGGAATTTCTCCATGAACCTACCTATTTGATGAGGTTGTTTCTCCAAATCCTTCGTGGGTCAGCAATGGAATAGTTTCGAAGTTACCTCTGGGTATAAAGACTTTTGAGGAATTAATATCCAATTTTTTTAATCAATATTACTACAACATCGAATGAGAGATTACCATGTTAGAACTATGCAATACAAAGTAAAAAAAAATGGATATATTTATAAATAGTTTAGTGACCATAATGAAATTAAAGTCACAACTTAATTGTCCACCACATTTTGAAAAAGTGATAGAAAATGAAGTCCATATAGAGGATGCTTTAGTAGGAAGTGTGGAACTAAAGCTCTATAAGGATAAAAAAATGTTTCAAACAACAACAATACCTTCAACAAAAATTATTCAAACAATACTAATAACAATAAACCAAAGTTTTGGATGAAGAATACAGACACAAATTTAGTCAATGATGGAGTAGTGGAAGCTCACAATCTCAAACCAAAACCTTTCAATATTTTAAGGGGTTCCACTAATTAGACTAATAATGTTAACCAATCCCCCAATAATCCCTTTAACAATGCAAACTCTCCCAACAACAATCAAGGAAGTGCCAATCCTAAACCTAACTTTATGGCTCAATTTATTCCAGGACCACAGAGAAAGTTTACTCCATTGGGGGAAACACTTGAGTTGACCCTAAGAACATTTGTTTCTAATAAAATTATAACTTTACTGGAGGCGAGACCATATAAACCTCAAGTAAATCCATCATGGTGGAGTGATTCTAATCATTGTGAATATCGCCGTAATAAAGGGAAAAAAATGAACGATTGTATGAGGTTGAAACATGTGGTGCAAGACCTCATTGACAATGGTATTGTTGAAGTTTATGGACCCAAGAATAATTGAGATCACATGGCCTTTAAAACTCCTTTTCTAAATCATGAGAAGGGTGAACCTTCAAAGACTAATCAATACAATCAAAAGGGAGATCACAAAGTAAATTTTTCTCATACCTATGACAATACAATCAATTCTTTATCTAGTTATGAGAACACCATTAATTGCATAGTGATCAAAGACAAAAAAAAAAGAGCCCACCAATGTCATCACTCGGGGGAAAGCATAAAAAGTAATTCTTCCTGGAACTTCTAACATTATGAAAAGACCTAATCCTTCATCATTTCCATCCAAGAACTATAATTTGATGTATCAAATTAAAAAACTCCCGCACAAATTTCAATCTTGGAGTTGTTAAGGCTATCACCCACACATAAGGAGATCGTGGAAAAAGATTTGGTAGACACAACTGTTCCTACCAATCTAGATGTGGACCAATTTCAAAACATGGTTAGTCATCTTATTGCACCATATTGCCTATCCTTTTTAGAGAAAGATGACATGTCTTTAAATTGTCCACAAAATTTTCCCTTGCATATAGAAATCCTAATCCAAAAGCATAGGGTCAAGAGAGTCTTAATTGATGGAGGTACCGGCCTAAACATTTATACATTAAATATGGTAAAAGCATTGGGATATTCTAGAGAATCAGTGGATCCAAAGAGAAAAA
Organism: Thuja plicata; assembly: GCA_018584345.1. Taxonomy (NCBI): domain Eukaryota; kingdom Viridiplantae; phylum Streptophyta; class Pinopsida; order Cupressales; family Cupressaceae; genus Thuja; species Thuja plicata. The sequence continues at coordinate 2,450,341 of MU227088.1, read as the reverse complement.
TAACTATTAAAGCATATGATGACGAGGAGAGATCTTTGAAAGGAACAGTCATTCTATCTATTTGAGTAGGCCCTATTCAGAAAGAAATAGTTTTCAAGTACTTGATCTTAAGTTGACCTACAAAATATTGTTGGGAAGGCCATGGATACATGAGATGAAAGTTGTTCCATCTACCTACCATCAATGTTTGAAATTTCCTTATTTTGAACAGGCAATAACTATCAGCAAATATCTTAACCCATTTCAATACTGTAATCATATCAAACTGTTTACAGATTCTTTGTACCCCATAATAAGGAGGCTTCTAAATCTACCTCACATTCAGAACATGCTAAGGAGGAAGTTCCTAGGATAAAGTCACCATCCAAAGAAAATGATGAAGAAGATACAAATGATAGGCCCACTACCTCAAGTCATGAAAAAACTATTCCCTCTGTATCTAACAAAGGTAAGGAAAAAGTTAGTTTTCTAAAAACAAATGAAGAAAACCCTAATTCCTCAACATTATATTCTTCTATTCAAGAGGGATCACGATTAGAAAGAGAAAAGGAAAAAAGTGGAACATTACAAAAAGATGGATCTAAGATGAACATGTATACAAATAAATATGGATTGCTCTATTCTATGCTCAAAATCTATTTAAACATGGATGAATTTTCCATTATGATGATACTACTCAAGAACAATTTAATGCTAAATGCCCAATTCAATATGCAATTAAATGTGAATTCTTACTCTAAATGTGAATTGGCGAGTTTACACTAAGAAATGCCCTCTTTTTATAGGAATTTCCAAGGGTAGGGGGTGAGTTTGACTAACCACGATCAAATTAGGGTTGAGGTTAAGGTTGAGTGATGGGTTTCAAACAAGGGGACACAATGACAAAATGAGTGGTGAGGATAACAAAGGCTAAATGAGTGGCTAAGATAGAAAATCCTTGGAGTGATCCATGTGCTCTTAATCTCTTCTTCTCATTGGCTAATTGATTCTTTGTCCCCTTTGTTGAAAGAAATTAGGATTTAATTAATTCAACCAATTAATTAAATTATACATGTAAGGGGATTAGATGGGTTGCATTTGATTTATTTAATTGAACTATATAGCTAATTGATTTAATCAATTACATAGTTTAATTAATCCCCTTTGGATTAAATTTAATTAATTAATGTCTTTGTTAATTAATCCATGATGTTGAATTGATTTGACCCTTTTGATTTTGGTTGACCACATTGACTTTGGTTGACCAATTTAGGGTGTCTACACATACCACAACATAGTGATTTACATGGGGAAAACCTTTTTGGGATAAAAAACCAACACTCCAAAATCCAACCATTATATTATTAAAAAATTAATAATAAATTGCAATATACTTGTAGAGAAAGCTTCTTATAGGAGTATCACCGACAAAGTTCTAGAGTCAACTCAATATATATTAGAATCTTATAATTCATCACAATCCACAACTGTAATACAACACCCTCATAAAATAGGGTTTCCTTCTATGGAAAGAAAAGTGCACAAAATATCCAAGATTAGATATATGACCTAACGATAAATGGTCAGTATTCAAAATGATAAATTATAATTTTTTTTTTTGGGGGTGCTATCTCCAAAAACCCATACCAAGGTGCACTACCTCCAAACCCCTAGCAGTCCAGGGGACTAAATCTTGTAAGAGAGGTACCCCTCTTGCAACTCCCTATGCTCATGTATCAACAATAACCTTTTATTAATATTATATATTTTTATTAGTGCAAGGCCAATACACTATTTTTCCTAACACCAATATTCCAAGGGAAGGTTGTATGAGCGAATCCAATAATGATATTCTACTGCCGCCATTCCTCATGGTTTGAAATTTAATGACCATTTTTATACATAAATAAAATTCCTCCTAAACGACCATGGGTAATTTAAAGGATATCATCTTTGTCAGTCCTTATTGCAAAATCTACCACAAATAAGTACTTTGGTAGAAAGGTAACCACAACCTCTATTTTCAAATTTTCTGCATCCTTCATGGAGTGGATCCCTACACTTTCCAACTAAACCTCTTTCACTGTCAAATTCATCCTACTAAGGGCATCAACTAGTTTGTTGGCTATCTCTTTCTTGTGCTTTATGGTGAAGGTTAAAGATTGCAAAAAATCCATCTACTTCATATGTTTGTGGTTCAAATTTTCCTGTCTATTAAAGAAACTGAGAGCATAGTTGTCAATAAACACAAAACATTCCCTAGGTAATAAATAGTGCCTCAATTTCCTAAGTGACTGCACCATAGCATATAGATCTAGATCATATGTTGAGTAATTTTATTTTGCTTCATTTATTTTTTCACTAAAGAAGGCAACATGCCTCCCTTCTTTACTCAACACTCCACCAATATCCTTGTTACTAGCATCACATTCAACTGTGAAGACCTTGTGAAAATATGGTAAAACAAGTATGGGTTGTTTTGCCACTCTCCTTTTGAAATAATCAAATTATTTGTCCACATTCTTGGTCCACACAAAATTACATTTCCTACCCCCTTTATAGTATCTATCATGGGAGCACACACATCATTGAAATGTTTAATAAACTTCCTATAAAAAATTGAAAGTCCATAATTTTTTTTACCTCTGATGGAGATCTCGGGGTTGGCCAATTTAGTATTGCTTCTACCTTAGTGGAATCCATCTTTAGATTGTCCTATTATATCACAAATCCTAGAAACACGAGCTCCTCCTGCAAGAATACACTTTTTTCCAAATTTATCTTCAATTTCTCATCATGAAGTTTCTTCAAAACCAAATCCAAATGTCTTAGGTTCTCATTTATGTCCTTACTAAATATTAGTATATCATCTAAGTATACCACAACAAATTTGGTAATGCAAGACTTCAAGACTTCATTCATAAGTCTCATTAAAGTTATGGATACATTAAAGAGCCCAAAAGGAATTACTAGCGACTAAAAAAGACCTTGTGTTGTTTTGAAGGCTATTTTCCACTCATCTTCTTCTCTTATCCTTATCTGGTGGTAGCCACTCTTTAGATCAACCCCTTTGAGTAGTACCTTTCCCCTCCTAGGAAATCCAATAGGTCTTCTATCCTCGACATGGGAAACCTATACCTTATAGTGATTTTTTTAATATTCCTAGAGTCTGTACAAAGTATCCATGTCCCTTCTTTGTTGGGAGCCAATACTGTAGGAACTACACATGGGATAATGCTCTTCCTTATAAACCCTTTAGACATAAACTCTTCAATCTGTCTTGCAATCTCCTTGTTCTACTTTGGAGTCATCTTATAGGATGCTTTGTTCGGTAAGGTGGATCCAGGGATTAGGTCTATACAATGACTGACATCTCTATGTGGTGGTAAATGTTCTGAGACACTGTCTACAACTACCCCCTTGTACTTGTCTAACAAGTCTTTCACTTCCTTAGGACCAACATTACTTTACTGCACTCGATCTTTAGACTTCTCTACTAGTGTTCCTTTCGGTCTCACCACTATTACAAAGCATGCCATGTCTTTCTCTTTCAGGGCTTTCATAAAGTCTTTTTATCCTACTAACATCACACTGGTTACTACATGTTTTTCCTTCCCATCATCAGGGAGTGGGGACATTGTGTAGTTTATCCCATCCTTAGTCACAATATACATGTTTTTCTTCCCATCATGTTTTGCATCTACATCATACTACTAGGGTCTACCTAGAAGTAAATGATAGGCACCCATCTCGGCTACATCACATAGGATCTTATCTTTATACTCTCCTATGGTGAATTCTACCCAAACTTGACCACTGATTAGGGTTTTTTGTTCCTTGTTCAACCATGAGACTCTATAGGGGTAAGGATGAGGGATATTTTGAAGTTTGAGCTTATCAACCATTTCTTTAGAAGCCAAATTATCTATGGAATCAAAATCTACAATAAATTTACATGCCTTATTATTCACCTTACAAGTGGTTCTGAATAGTGAATTCCTTTGGGGTGGCTCCCTGGTTGTGGGAACCTTCAAGAGTGTTCTATGCAACATCAGACACTCACCTTTCTCTGGGTCTATACGTCTAGATGTTGATGTGTGGTATGAAGATACACTGTGACCATCATCTTCTTGAATCAACTATACTCTTCTATCTCCCCTTGTTTGTTAGTACCAAGCTTCTCAGGGCACCGAAAGGATTGATTTCCAACTTGGTTGCAAGTGAAAAACCTGCCTATGAAAATACTCAGTCCTCTGCCCTCAAATATTCCTCTAGTACTTTGTCTTCTCCCTCTAATAATTCCTCTGTTACTTGATTCACCATCTTGATCCTGATTACTTGTCTCTCCTTGAGGTCTTGGAGATGTTCCTCTTCCTCCAAATCTGTCTCTTCCTCTGAAGTTTCACCCTCTTTCTCTATTCTTCTTCTCTCCTTTTCTCCTTTGTTTCTCTTCAAATTTAAGCGCCATTTGAATACATATATACACTGTCTCTAGATTGAACAAACTAAATTATCTTGTGTGTTATACTTGAGTCCATTCAAGTATCTTTCCAACTTTTGCTTCTCATTCTCAGGAAGATTTTCCTTAAGATTTATTTTATGAAACTCTTCAGTGTAAGAGCTTACATCTAAGTCCCTTTTCCTTATATTTTTTAGCTTCTTGTACAACATCACCTCATAGTCCTCTACTACAAAATGTTTCCTCACCTTTGCAACCATCCTTTTCCATGAAGAGATGGGATTCTTTTCTTCCTATATCCTTTCTATTTCAAGGAAATTCCACCAACTAAGGGTTGGGCCCTTCATCCTTTTGCTATCTTCACTTTCAGACTTCTACGTATGTCATCACACTCAAAGTGATTCTCAAGTACTTATAACCAATCCATGCACTCTTCTGGATTCAAATCGCCATAGAAAATTGGTAGGTATGTTCTTTCTTTCTTCCCTACCCTCTAAAGGGATTTAAGCAAAGGTCTCTGATTGGCATATGTTCCTTCCAACCCAAGGTGATCTTCTTCACCTTATTTTTCTTCCTCTTAATTAGAGTCTTCTCCTCCTCTTTACACTTTTCCTTTGAAATTTTCTATCTCTCTTTTCATAGCTCTATTCTCGGCCCTTACTGCCCTACTTTTTTCCATTTGATCCTTAACCAACATTGCCAATTCCACATTGGTCATCCTCAAATGGATCTCTCTTTCCCTTTCCTCTACTTCTGAAATTATGTCTTTACTTCTCTTTCCAAACAGATCATTCTGTGCTCTGATACACTTGATGTAGATCTACATAGCCGAAGCTTGACCTATGGGCCCTTTCTTAAGGTTTCCCAACTTATCCAACTTCTTCTCAAAGAAGTGTTATACCCTTCCAATAGTTACCTTTCAAACTCGGTAACCTACTAAAGACACTTCTTACACCGCTTCGTAATCTCTCTAGAGTTATCGGTTAAGTAATCGATACCCCATCGAACTCAGTTACTGCTCTTAGTTTGGATTCACCGATCAGTCTCGGTGGTAGTTTACTATTTCCAGCCTCACTGAGTAAGGTTTCCTTTGTCAGATGTCTCACCGAGTGAGTTTTCCTTTTTTCTAGATCTTCAACCTCTTTCAGGGACTTATGTATGACTCCTAGTTGTAGGACCCAAATCCACTCCAACACCCCTTAACTCTTACTGTGTTCACAGACCTAATATTGTTTAGGAATGGGTACAACGATTCGATCCAACACCTCAAAGTTGTTCTTCTACCCCAAATTGTCCCAAGTCTAACATCTACTGAGTCATTCTACTCCTTTTTGCTAACTTTCTACACATACTCATCATTCTTAGGCTAAATATATGGGCTTATTTAGCCTAGGGCTTGATGGAAAACACAAAAAACCAACAATTCCCTTCCTAAGCATTTAGAACCTCTAAAAACACATCCCTAACTTGCATTTCCAAAGTGAGAAAGGATTTCCACTGGTGAAATGACAAGTTAGGGCTCAAATTGATGTGCGATGGATTTGGAGGTTGACGTGAGTTTGTTAAAAAATTTCTATATTGGTATTATGTTTTAGGGCTTGAGAATTGAGTGGGAAAGATTGTAAAATGTTTTTTAAGGCAGTTAATTGCCCTAATAAACTTGTATTGTATATATATATATATAATGATGAAATGTACCAGTGTAGATTGTGGATGCAATGTTTGCGGTCAAGAGAAGATATAAGAGAAAGGATTGTCTGCATGCTAAGTAGAAATTGAGCTTGAACTGGATTTGTCCTAGCAGAGGAGTGCTATTATTTTAGATCACTTTCACTTGTTGATTCCTAATAGTTGATGCAATAAAATCCCTTAGTCGGGTAGACCCTAATAGGTCTAATTTTTAAATCCTTTAACCATGTGACTCTTATATTAGGGTTTGAAATCCCTTAACAAGGTTAAACTTAATAGGGTAAAGCTCCTAACAGGGCTAGAGGTAAATCCCTTGCTCGGGTGGCTCCTAACAGGGTCTTGCTCTTAATTGGGCACTTTGTAAGCTCCTAACAAGGCTAAGCTCTTAACCAGGCATACTTTAGAAGAGTGAAAAATATATGTGAGTGCCATCCCCACATGTGGTTTTTCTCAGATGGGTTTCTAGGAGAAAAATATTGGTTTCATTGTGTTGCATGGTTGTGATTGATTATCTTCATTGGTTTGTTTATTCATGCAATAGATGTTATGTGATGAAAGTAGTTGAATGGCTGATGAAAAGTTTGAATTGTTATATTACTGATTCATCCCCCCTCTTAGTAATAATGGACCTATTAATACTAACAATTGGTATCAGAGCCTTGGTCCTCTTTGTGGTAAGCCTAACAACTTGAGGAAAAGATCCAATTATGAGAAAGGAACTTCCCAAGTTCTCTAATGATAACTACCTGGAATGGAGTGACATATTGAAGTTATATCTAAAAGGTATGGGATCTTAATACTGGATGCATGTCATAAGAAAATATATCACCCCTGCTGGAACTCTCACTATAGATGAACTAAAGAAAAACATGAGAATACTCAAGCACATGAAGCTATTGTAAGTACCTTATCTTATATTGAATATGTTGATGTTCATGGACTTGATGCTACCTATGATGTTTGAGAAAATTTAAAACTAACTTATGGAAGAGATATTCATGTACAAAAAGATATGGAAGATAGTCTTAGAGGAAAGTATGATGACATGAAGATGGTAGAAGGAGAGAAAATTGCACAATATGGCCTAAGAATAAACAAGGTTGTTGGTGCTATCAGAGGTGCTAGTGGAACTACTGAGGAAGATGATGTGGTAAGTAAAATGTTGAGAACTTTATTGCCTTCTTATGCCATTAGAGTGTTTGCTATAAATGAGTTGAGAACTTTTGATAGTGTTACTATAGATGGACTGATCAGACACAATGATGAATGGATTATAGTTCCACTAGCACCTATAGTAACACTGATGCCTTGAAAGCTGCCTCAACTCTTGGACACAATGATGAATGGATTATAGACAATGGGTGCTCACATCACATAACTGGTGACAAGAGTTGTGTGCATAAATGTTGTCACACTTCTATAATTATTCCATTCAAGGTTGCTCAAGAATGAGGCCTCAAATATCGATCCATAGCTCTCTAGTCATGGATGTGTAAAAATGTAAAATGAAGGTCCTCAGATTGACCTAGTTGTGTCTATTGCAAATACACCA
>MU227088.1:2393605-2410656 GCA_018584345.1 Thuja plicata | reverse complement strand
TATATATATATATAATCATTATTTGTTTCTGTATTATGCGGTAAGGTAGCATTAAAATAAAGGTTATAAATTTGTCTTGCATAACCATCTAAAGCCTTTAAGAACTATAATTGCATATTATAAAGTTATTTCATTCTTTTCCAAGAGTGCATTATTTGGGAGGAAAAATATCTAACATATCCTTTATAATCTTCCTTAATCCTAAAAATAATTTATAGCGTATATTTTTGGCTTGGTTGAAGTCATTGAGGATATTTACTAAAGCTTTGTGAATTCTATGACTATCATTTATTTAAGCCAGTAAAATAAATCTATCTTATGTTCTCTACCAATTTTTACCTTTATAAATTTCTTTTGGACACTTTAACATCTCTGCGAGGGTACCATGGCTGATATAGCCCCTGTTCCAGCTTAACACCCATAATCAGGGGGAGAGGAAATAGTAATAAGCTGATAATCCTTAACTTGAGGTCTGTCCAAACATCCGTGTTAGTCATTTAGGCTTTTTAGGATAAGGTATTATTAGGATAGGTTTGTCCTAAAATTACTTTAAAACTACCTATTGACATTTGAACAGACTTATTCTATATAACATGTAAGAATAAAATTGAAATGATCCTGCTTACCATTTAGCCTCCCCTCTTTCCTGAAACTTTTTAAGGTAGGTATAAGTTGTCATAATAATTCCCTATTTCCTACCATGAAGTAGGAAACCATAAAATGCATATTCTGTTTGAAATTTGATAGATTACATTAAATGTCCTATTCAGCTGTTATTTTTCCTACTCATTTTGTAGAAATCTTACCTATTTCCTTTTTTAACTCTATCTTATTCATATCACCATTAGGGTATCCATATGCTCACATGCCTTTAAATGCATTAATGTGGGAAATAGTAAAATCTGGAACTTTAGCATGAAAACATATTCAGAACACCAATCATCATTACTATACTGATATTGATCCCTTCTATAAGCATCCTTAAAATCAGAGATAGTTGCTCTGAAATTTTAATCTAAGTTAGTCCTAAATCTATAAGCATTTAATAAATTAAGCCAGAAAGTAACTTATCTTTAACCATCTGTCATATTGTGATCATGGTGTTTTTAAAGAACCGCTAATTCCCAAGTTGATTACCAAACCACTTTATAAATTAAGTATTTAACTAATCTGAAACTATTTTACGGGAATTGTAATTAAGGACATTTACATCCTTTCTTCATAATGATATTCTGACATCCTATTAATCTTAGAATTTAGTAATAGGAATGAGAACAAAATATAACAAACACTTCTATCTCATCAAATTGAAATACAAAGACCAAGATCAAGGGGAAGAAGGCACCATATTCAACATACAAGAAAGCCAGATAAAGAGATAAGCAAAGGATTCAGTCCTCCTCTCCATTCATCCTAGAGACACCATCTGTCTGAGAGGCAGTCCTAGGTCGTTTATTTCTTTGAGTATATCCTTCATCCAACCATACTTCAAGCGTCTCATCAGAGTCTGAGTCCTCAAAGCACATCCTATCAGTAGCCCCTACATCATCCTCATGCCAGTATGAGTAGAACCAGTCCAGCTTAAGTGAGGTCCTCAGGTGTATGAAGGTCATCAAGAACACTAGATTTTGTTTAATGACAAACTCTCTAGAAACGAATGAATGAAAGTCCTCAACAATCATAATGGGGATAGTCGGGGCTGGCCTTCCTTTAATAATAGGAAGATCATAGAATCTAATGGTACAATCAGGTTTAATGTTATGGATAATTTTATCTATGTTACCCAGATATTTCTTTTTGAAGAATCGCATACACAATTTGCCAATTTCCTCTTTTCTTGGTTCTACATAGATGGCCGTCACTATGAACATGGAAGGGATTTCCATGTTAACCCTGTATCTAGATCTGAAATTGACAGGAATTCTCTACCCAAGATTCTGAACACGGCTCTAAGAACTATGGCTTGAGAATTCTGAAGGACAGACTTCAGACGCTTGATAGAAATTTCCCCGTCAAAAGCTATCTGAGAAGCAGTGCTTACTAACTTAATAGGCATATTCATGGTATGTTGTTTCTCAGATGACTCAGGATGCCCAAGACAAGAAGGGGTAGGAATAACATGAACTCTCTGGGAAGTTATAGATTGTATCGCGGCCATCCAAAAGCCAGAATACCAAGCGCCATCGAGACTCAAAAATACCAAGAGCCGAGGTAAAGGAGTCACCGGGCGATGAGGAGGGAGAATAAGATTGGCGCTAAGGTAGGGCCGAGCCCATAAATTTGTCCGTTCTAAGGTCAGAGAGGGCTATAAAGATACCAAAGTTATCACAGTTGGTTAAGAGGAGAAATGACAATTCTAAATTAATAATGAGCCTAAACAAAGTATCAAAGAAAGAAAATGCTAAGTCACTAAAATCACAATTCAAGTGTAAATTATAGAGAAGGATAGTTCACTAAAATACAGGGTGGACATATAGAGGGAAATTAAATCACTTTGTTCATACTGTGGCGGGCCTAGAGGAGAAGCAAGTATAATGATGCCTGTGAAAGTTTCAACCCTATATGACAGTCTTAGAACTTAATGAAAATTTCTATGATGTTCCTAAGCTTCCTAGTTGTCCTAGCCTTCTGAACCTAAACTTTAAAATCATCTGACAGAGGAGCGCCGTCGAGCAATCACTCTTCCTCAGGAACCTTTTATCAGAATGATTAGAAGCTTTTAATTATGGGATCCGATTTTGATCTTAAGAGGTAAAGTGTAAATTACCTCTTTAATGAATAAAGCAGAGGCTAACAAATGACCATAACTCACCTATCGTAGAGAGTATCAAGATGTTTATTATTAGATCAATGTTCCAATTCACAATACCAGTAAAGTTACCTACATATTGAAATACCGATTATTTGGACCGAAATTGCAAACAAATCCAAGCATAAAATTTTGTGGAAATGAAAACATACTACTCCATTTGATTTACATAGCCTCATGAGGGAAAATAAAAGCATTTAAATAAAAGGCTAATTATTTATATTTAATCTCAACCAGTCCCGTATTTTTGTCTATCTGTCTGTATATTTTAATAAGAGTGGATACATTGCTAATATTGTTCACAACATTTTCAAAATATTAAAGGTAAGTACATAACTCAGCTAAATATCCTATCTCGACTTCTGATAACATCTAAGTTGCTATATTCAAAAGGAATACCGGGGGCATGCTAGGAAATTGCCAAAATTACTAACAGGTATATCATAGCTTCACTTCCTGCACTAGGCCTTCTGCAGCCAATCACAACTCCATTCTCCCTCATTTTTCCTCACAATGACAATGGCATCATCCTCAACACATTCATCTCCCAGTATTTTCAAACATCTTTTGACAGATGGTGCGATGATTCGTAGATCCTCCATGGCTGTTTTGTTCAAAATATCAGGGATAATGAAGCCTTCCTTTTCCTAGTACGAGAGAAGCCAATCTCTACCATTGTTAGTTTTTAGCACTTCCCAAAATAAGAAGTCCATATTGTGTTTCATATTTGGCCAATGCATATCAAAACAAGCCTCGTCCTTGATTAAAAGCATGGGAAGACACTTGCCTCTAGGAATCTCTGACAACTTATCTATCTCTATCCTCATAATATTCTCCATAGACGGTACCATGAGATCAGGATTTATGTTGTGAACTACTTTATCCAAACCTCCTAGGACCTTAGCCATGAAAACAACTTTTGCTACCTTAATAATATCTTCTTTTGCAAACCCAACATAAGCAGTCATAGCAATAAAACCCACGACAATTGATCCGTTAGATGTTCGTAGAGTAAATTCACAGTCAAAATGAATATCCCCTACGCATTTCTCCATGGCCCTCCTTACAGCCTTCGGTAATTGTTTTAAGATCCTGTTCCATCGCTCTGGTTTAATAGTCCCTCGGAAGGCCATGGCTCTTGTATCTTCCAGCACAAATGTTAGCAGTCGCGACTCCATTTTCAAACAGACGTTTTCTCTCTATCTAAACCAGCGGTATAGTAATGAAAATGACAAGGATATTAGGTTTTTAATTTAAAGGTAGCCATCCAAGTGCCTTAACTTTAATCATTAATTGCTTTCCCTAATTACGCAGCCGAGTTTTCTAAAAATTTAATTAAACTTGTACTTTCAAAGTCATGTTTCCACTGATTATATCTCTAAATTGAGTACCTTTATTAAGTACTGCTTTATTAACTATCTGCTAGATCTAGCTATTCTTATCCCGATTTCTTTAAATGAAAAAAAAGTCCTTCTCGAGATGGCTCCCGATAGATTTGGGGAAGGATTGTACTACGCTAAAATTCAGAATGATTTGGCTACCTTAGTAAATTATTTCCAAGTGTGCCAATGTGATTTACAAGTCAAGTTGAATGCTATTCATAATCATCAAAAGTACAGCCTTCAAGCCATCGAAAAGGGATCCTCCCCATGAAAGGTGGAGATCCTCTGCAATTTGGGTCTTTATTACTGAGATGGAGACACCTAGAAATTTTGGTTTACCTAGGCATAATTAAAAAGAAAGCTGGATGACTTTATTAGGATGTGAAAATATCATTATAAACTTAATAATGATTTCGTGCTCCTTCAGCATGCTTGACCTTACTGCAATCTTAGTAATTAACTCTAGGAGCTTAGCCTTTATCTCAATATGATTATATATACAAATAAACGAACATAGATACATAAATACATATATACATACATAAATACAAATTCTCCTTTGTATGTACATACATATATACAAACTTATATATATATATATATATATATCTCCATTTATACATATAATCGTACCACCCTCTATGTAGCTGCCTACTAAGTTATGGTTTAAGTAAGTGAGCTTAAGTTATAAATTACTTTAAAACAATGCTATCCTCCCCGACCTAGTTATGAGTGTACCTAAACTCTAGTTTATTGAGTGCTTATCTTCGTAGAGGTCCTAATCATCGATTAATACTACTTATTTGGCCATCTCTCATTATTAATATAGACGTCAAAAAATAATCTTAAAGTGCTTTGTCCTTTGTTCTTATTAAATGGTAGCATTAATTAGTAGTGCATTCATAAAATTTAATTGATTTAATTTTCTACTTTCTTGCTATATCATTATCAAATTGTGCCACACTCGTCGATCGTATAATCATGTTGAGATGATCTCAGATGTGTTAAATAGATAATTATGACTAAACATTTTTGCTAGTTTGTTTGATTGTAAAGAATTTGGCTTTGCTGCACATGTTTTAAATTTAAAATTCTATATCTGTGAATATAACCATATAGTTTGATAGGTATTTTGATTCTTTCCGTCATCCAAACAAAATTTTGAAATTTATTCCACCTATCGATATTATTTGTTATTGCCATCTTCCTATCATACTGTTAAATTTATGAAAGCTTATTGCCGAATTACTACTGAGGTAGACCTATATCATTCCCTACTAATTATCACATGTCCATTTGTCTCTAATTCACAAATCTGTATTAAAACATACCACCTCCAAAACTTGTTAACTTATAGTTAATAACTCTTTTTCCTTTTAGATATGCATAGGTGGTGAAAGAGCTAGTTTTGAGTTTGATCTGACTAAATCCTGGAAATCTAGGGAAAATATATTGTTATCTCCTAATGATTAAAAATTTCATTAGATATGCAGTTTTATCCATTAATACCTATGCATACATCTCTACTTTCCATCATATTAAACCTGATTCATCTCTGCCTATAGGTTCAGATTAACTACTAATTTCTTAATTAATAATTCATACATAATTATACTTCGGGTGGGTAATCTATAAATCGATGTTAAAAATTCTAGTATAATTGAAAGAAATATTTTGTCTTCTAGCTTATATTTAGCATATCCAGATATGGGTTTGTAATGTTCCCACCTGGACATTCTATCTCTCTAGATCTATTAAGTTAGTTAATAATCTCACTGTATATACAGGCATAGAGAATGAAGTGATTTGTTTCTTCCATTAATGGCATCTTTAAATAAAAGGAGGAAATAAAGTTCATTCATCTACCCCCTTAGTAGAAATATATATTATGTTCCTTTAATTAGCAAAATCAAAAATATACAAAAATATCCAGAAACATCATACACAATTGTCCTTCAAATCATTGTATTGGATCTGGTAATTTACTTTCTCTTTATAAATGTAGTTCCATGAATATTCTTCTTACATTAGTTATTATTCCTTCATTTCATACATCTCATCTTGATGAATACGCAGTCCCACCGCATCCTCTCTCAAATATGTATCAAACCATTCAGGGTCTCTAGTGGGTCTAATATGCAAGAAGGTGAATAGAAAATCCAAGTTTCTCTAGATGGCTGGTAACTCTGCGATGTACCAGTTCCTATCTCCCAGCATCAAAATTGGGTAGGATTGAATGCAATTATTAATTCCCTTATATTTTTGATAATCTCTCGATCGAGGGATTGTTAAGTCATCTCTGATACTTGAAGTAACTTTCTCCAAGTCAACTAGATATTTCCGTTTGAAAATTTTCCTGCATAGCCTCCCAATATCCTCAATATTAGGATCTGCATGAAGGGTAGAGGCAATAAAAATTGCGGGGATATCACAATTTACTCTATAACAATTATCATTTTCAATATATTCACTTCCCAGAATAATATACACCGCTCTTACTGCAATATCATAAGTAACCATCATCAATTTTTTAATTCTCTTAAGAGAGATCTTCCCATCGAAGGCCAGCTGGGCTTTAGTACATCTTAATTTGATTACTATCACCATTATCTTTCTTATCTGCTAGCCTTATCTATTAGTGTATTATTTCTTCCTTATATACCCATTCCCCGAGCCATACCTAATATAGCTTCCACGGAGATGAAATGATTGGTCTTTGGTATTCTAATCACTTGGTATCCTCCATCCTATTTAATCATTATTAATGTGATTTACTTAAAATTGTATGGTTTCTGATTCACACTTAAGGTTACGAAAAAACCCTTTCCTACTATGATTATAATAATGATTCTTTTTTTTTTTTTTTTTTTTACTAATCTTATTACCTTTTGTATTTCTTATGAATTACACCTCTGATACTATGAATGAGTCACCCTTAGTTTCTTCGTTCCTTCCTTCCGACCCTTTGTTAGCTAAGAGATCATCCATTTGATTTCCTTCTCTATAAATATGATTAATAGTATATTCTTTGAAAAATGGTAAAATACTTATAGCCCTTTTGATCAGGCCATTAACTTTCCAATTTTGTGTACTTCCAAGTCTGATGGCATTGATAATTAGTGGGGAGTCCCCTTCTATTTCAATTTTTTCTAATTTTAACTTTTTGCATAGTAATAATCCTTCTACTAAGGCGTTACCTTCAGCCTCATTATTGGTTGCCATTCCTAAGAAGGCAGACTTGGAGGCGATCAAATTCTCTGACTCATTATGAATGTAGCATCCAATCCCGGCCCAACCTGGGTTACCTTTTGATGCTCCATCAAAGTTTAGATTGGCCCAACCATCCGTAGGCGGTGTCCAAATACAATTTCACCTCAGCTCTGCTTTGTCTACATTACTGTGGCCTATAAAGGGAGGGATTCTTAACCCATACCATAGTTTGTGGATCTTTTCATCATAGTGTGAAAAGACCATATCCTTTCTACCATTCATGTTTCGATTGTTCACTATCTCTACTATAATTGCTTCTATTTTATTTAGTAACTGATCTATGTCACTTTTTTTTTCCTTAAAGATCCTTCTATTTCTTTCCTTCCATAACTCCCATATCATTATGGAGGGAGCAATAGTCTAAATCTTCCCAAACAATCTTGTTTCCATCCTCCTTGGCCATGAAGTTAGAAAATCTACCAAATTATTCAAAAATGTTGTTTTCCATCCTAACTTGTCAATTAGCCATATCCAACATTTGTATGGGTATTCACAATTGATAAATAGATGATTTATGGATTCACATTCTTTCTCGCAAAAACACATCTCGATGGTCCATTATACCCTATTTTTTGAAACCATTCCACCGTAAGGATTCTATGTTGAACATCAGCCCATGTGAACATTCCTGCCTTAGGTAAGCATAGTTTGTTCCAACAGAGATCTATAGGTAAGTTTGTCTGGGTAAGTTCAGTTGTATTCATCGATCTATATCCATATTTTGTGCTATATTCCCCATTCTTAGACTCAGCCCAAATAATCCTATCGGGATCCGAAGATGGGTTAAATTTCCTCATCTCTAAAGCCATTTCCACTTTATTCTTAAAGGTTTGGGATATACCAAGGTCGCTGAAGGATAACCATTTCCATCCTAAAGCGGGGTTATTATCTATAAATTCTATGTAATATTTAACATAAATACCTCTTTCTAGCTTAATCTTTTCTATCTCTGGATCATTATTAAGAATGGTGAAAAGAGGGGGACAGGCATTCCATGAGTCCTCCCAAAATAAAGCTTGACTTCCATTCCCTATATCCCAAGTTATATTATCTGTTATAACCCTCTGACATTCTAGAATGAAATTCCATATCCTTGATCCATTGGGAGGAGAGTGATGTCTAAAAATACTCAAGGGGTCCAATCCATCTAAATATTTGAATCTTAGTATTTTAACCCATTTGGCCTCCGGATCTTTGTACATTTTCCATACTAATTTTGCTCCTAGTGCTAGGTTTTGTTGTTTGATCTTTTTAACATTTAACCCCCCTTCCTCTATAGGTTTGAAAATCTTGTCCCAAGCTATTAAAGCTAGTCTCTTTTTATCATTTGCTCCTTGCCAAATTTTTTTTTTAGTTTTTTATTAATGTCCTTTTCAATCCCTTTTGGCATACTCAGACACTCATTTGGTAGGTGGGTATAGCTGAGAGAATAACTTTAATCATGGTAGTCTTCCCATCATTTGTTAACCATTTCCCTCTCCATGATTCAGCTTTGTTATCAATATTTTCTAAAACCCTACTCCATAGATTAGAAGACCCATTACCCTTATCTAAAGGTAGCCCTAGATATCTACACGGTAGCTCTCCTATTTTATATTCTAGCACTCTTCTTATGCTATGTTGGTCCTTGCTAGAGGTGTTCAAGAAGTATATCTCAGATTTATCTTTATTAATTTGTTGGCCAGAAGCAGTTGAATATAGGTTTAAAAGATCCCTAATTCCCCTAGCCTCCACAATATTAGCTTGGCCAAAGAGGAGGTTGTCATCCAAAAATTGTTGATGGGTGCAGGCTTCCAGTCCTTATGTTATTTTAATACCACATACCAAATTATCATTCTTTTCTTTGGTAAACAATCTACCAAGAGCATCAACCATAATAACAAAGAGAAAGGGTGAAAGCGGATCACCTTGTCTAATACCTTGGGAGATACTAAAAAATCCAGTAGGGCTACCATTCACTAGAATAGACATTTTTGGCCCAGAAATGCATTCAAATATTAAGTTAATCCACTGCTTGGAGAAACCAAAGGATTCAAGGCACTTACAAAGGAAACACCAATCCACCTTATCATATGCCTTCCTAATATCAAGTTTAATAAGCATACCCAGATTATGGTTATGTTGAACCGTATGAATAACTTCTTGGGCAATAATCACGCCATCAAGAATAGATCTCCCAGGGATGAAACTAGATTATTATTTTGAAATAAGAATTGGGAGGAATCTTTTAAGCCTATTTGCCAGAGTTTTAGTTAATAGTTTATATAATGTATTGAATAAAGAAATGGGTCTATAATAATCTAGACTGTCTGGACTTGCTTTTTTTGGTATTAGTGCTATAAAAGTATTATTTATTTCTTGTAGTATTTTACTTGAGTTTCTCATGCCTTCTAAAGCTGAGACCACTTCATCCCCAACAATGTGCCAACATTGTTGATAGAAGAAATTAGGAAAACCATCTGGTCCAGGGGACTTGTCAGGATGAAGTTGTTTCAAAGCGTTTTCCACTTCAACTTTAGTGAATTTCACATTAAGAAAAGTATTGTGTTCTTTAGTGATTACCGTAGGAATATTTCAAAGAATCTCTATTTGGGCCATCCTGTTCGATCCTCCCTCATTGTTCAGAATGTCTTTAAAGTGTTTAACTATTTCTTCCGCTATGTTCTCTAGTTTTTCGATAATGGTTCCATTGTCTTTTTTGATACTCGTAATTTTATTAATGTTTTGTTTGGCTTTAGAGATATTATGAAATAATTTAGTGTTCTTGTCTCCTTTGTTAAGCCACACTTCCCTAGCTCTTTGTTTCCAAAATGATTCTTCTTTTGATAAAATGTCCTCATATTTACTAAGTAAATTTTTTTCCTCATTATAAGACTCTATATTCATTCCATTCTTAAAGATTGCTTCCTTTAATTCCTTTTTTTCTTTTTGTATTTCTTCCTTTTGTACAAAAATATTTCCAAAATGGCGCTTGTTCCATTCAATTAGTCTATATTTTAAGTGTTTCAATTTTGCATTAAGGATAAAAGCTTTTGATCCTTTAAAACTTTTTTCATTCCACCACTCCTCAATTTTGAGCATGCATTCCTCATCCTTAAGCCACATTTTTTTCAAATTTAAAAGGGTTCTTTTTAGGTTTTAATTCTTCTTCTAGTTCCAAACTAATCAGGAAGTGATCAGAACCTGAATGTGCAACTATGTTAGCTCTAAGAGTTACTTTTAATTCTGTTAGGTCCCCAATATGAAGAAATCTATCTAATTTCTCAGTGATTAGTTCATAATTAACTCTCCTATTTGACCAAGTGTATGTAGCATTATCTAAGGGAATATCCATTGCATTAATCGATTGTATCCACTCCTTAAATTCCTTCATAGTCCCCACCTATAAAAATGTTTACATTAGGATAAAAATTAATGAAACTTTCAATTTCCTTCCATACAGGTTATTTTTCATGCAAGAACTTAGGTCCATAGAAATTGATAATAATAAATTCTAAGTTGCTGCTATAGTTCTTAATTTGTGCTACCATCCAATGGGGATTGGAGGTTAAGAGAGTTAAAAAGAAATAAACCTTTCATTCCATACACAAGCTAGCCCTCCTAAAGCACCTACTGAGTCTACCCCTCTGATTTCCCATATTCCTAATTTCCTACTAAGTAAATTGTATCCTACTATTCCTAATTTGGTTTCTTGGATAAGGTATAGATGTGCCCCTAGAGAAGAAAGGCTTCTCTTTAAGAGGCATTGTTTGTTAGGGGCATTTAATCCCCTAACATTCCATGAAATGATTTTCATGGCGCCTTGGGAAGGCACTGCCCCTTCCCAGTATTCAGAATAGTCATTAATTTAACCTGTCCCAAAGCAGATCCATCCCTCTGTCGTAATTCCTTAAGGGATTTTCTCCCTCTCTTGGTGATCTATTTTGGGTAATCTGGAGTCTTCTTACCAACACATGATATAGCCAATCCTAAACTCCTATCCTTGTTATCTTCTACTGCGCTCATCCTATGTTCGGCCACGTCAAGGTAATCTTCACTTAAAGATTCAATAGTTTTGAGAATAAGCATATCCTCCGTATCAATGTTGAGACCTAGGAAATCATTGAGTTCTTCAACTTTAGCATCCACTGTATCTGCCTCAATTCTATTGTCATTAAAAGGTTTCCTCTATTTAATAGGATATCTACTTTCTATATCGCTCTCTGCTTGGT
The DNA here is from genome assembly GCA_018584345.1 of Thuja plicata. Taxonomy (NCBI): domain Eukaryota; kingdom Viridiplantae; phylum Streptophyta; class Pinopsida; order Cupressales; family Cupressaceae; genus Thuja; species Thuja plicata. The sequence goes on along the minus strand of MU227088.1, from coordinate 2,398,984 downwards.
TCGTAATAATATGTAAAGGTTTGTGGCTAGGATATCTATAAGGTCTATATATATCCTCCATCTCACAGAGATCAATATTATGAATGGCGCAGTCATCTGATACCTTTCCGATAGTAATATTTACCTCATTATCAATTTGATATTGAAGAATATCATCTATTGTTATGTTTTCATCTAGACTCTTTATTTTATTTATTCATTTTAGGTTTCTCCTATTATTTTCTTCAATTTCACTGGTTTCTTCATCTGAAGAGTCGGACATGTCTTCGTCAGTAGATATAAGTTTCTTATTATGATTAAAAGACCCAGAAGCAGACGCCCTCTGCTTTTTGGTTCGTGGTTTCTTATATTTGATGATAGGTAAAAACCAAGTCTTACCAAAGTTCCAGATCTTGCTACTCACATGTTCATTATCTATCATCAATATTTAATACAATAGATATACCTTTACCATTAAACGTAATTAAAAATCACCAATTTTTGTTATTTAAAACTAATTTATTTTATAGCACTCTATTATGTAATTTTAATTATAATTATAATTATAATTTAATTTTATCTCTATTTTACAAAATAACATCTTGCTTAAATTAATTACACATATTCTAGTTAATTATAATTCTAAGTCTAAATTAATATTATTATAACTTATTTTATATAATTAAAATTTAGTAATAATATACTTCATTTTAAATCTAATTCTTAATTATTATGTTAATATTATGTGGAATGATTTATACTATTTTCCAATAGCTCTTCAATGTTATCCAGTGTTATCTGTAACTTTTCTGACTTTTCCTTTCTTTAGGTGAAAGAGTGTCTCAACTTCTTCTTTAGATATTCAACTTGTTCCAAGGCTTTGTCCAATGCTTCCTCCATTTTATTCTCTCTCTTATATCTCTCCATACTCCAAGATCTACTCACAAGCTATTAAACTTCCCTCTAGAGAACTAAGCTCTGATACCAATTGTTAATTGGAAAGATTAGGTACTAAAAGGAGGGGGGTGAATCAATATTAACAAACTTCTACCTCTTTTGCACTTTAATCAATTAAGCCTCAACTGATAATAACATTAATCGATAGTGTCCACAATATAACCGATATGTTGTAATTTAAAATCATAAACTAAATAACAGTAATGCCAAATCAGATCCACATATCCATAACACATAGATTATGGTTACCTAGAAACCCTCGGTCAGAAGGAAAAACTACGGTGGGGATGACACCCACAACTCTTTACTGCAAATAAAAATTTTTGCCTGTTAGGGCTACAATATGTCACCTTCTAAGAGACTCACCCAATTAGTAGTGATTGATATATTGTTAAATGTATCTCCAGTCTTGTTAGGACTACTCCGTTAAGAGATTTAATCCCGCCTGTGCGGTGTTCACCCTGTTAAAGGTTTTATAAAAGTTCATACAATAATGAACTTATCAGTCTTGTTAGAGGCTACCCGATTAAGGGATTTTACAATACCTTATAGAACTATTAGGACTATTTGGCTATGTGCACCAAGTTGTGAGTCAAAAAAGTTGACACATCTTTAAAAAAAAAAATTCATATAACCCGATCGGGTTATTGAAAATTTGAAATTGTTCTAGGGTTGGTAATCAAGCCTAGAAAATATGATAAAAAAATAATTTGTCTTAGAACCCGATCGGGTTTCTAAATTTCAAATAACCCGATCGGGTTCTGAAAAGTAAAAAGGACTTTTTCAACTCCTACATAACCTGATTGGGTTTTGAAAATCAAAAAAGTACTTTTTCAACTCCTACATAACCCGATCAGGCTATGAAGAAATTAAAATAGGCTTTTCTCTGGAAGCCATAACTTCCACATATGGAGTCTGATTGACTCCATTCAAAAAGTGTAGGAAAGATCTTGAGACAATCTAACACATGATTAACCTATGATCATCTTTAGTCATCAACATTTTTTCTTCCATCCATTTGAATCAAGTAAGGTATAAAATAGGTACTCATTATTGCCCATACATGCAAAGTATAGGAAAATAAGTATGCTCTCTCTCTCTCTCAACTTAATGGTTCAAAATTCCTCTTAATAGTTCAACATTCCTCTTTCCTCAAAACACGATCGGGTTATGAGAACATAAAGGCTCAATGTTCCTAATTCCACAGAACCTGAGAGAGAGAGAGAGAGAGAGAGAGAGAGAGAGAGAGAGCATACTGATTTTCCTATATATTGCATGTATGAGCAAGAATGAGTACCTATTTTATACCTTACTTGATTCAAATGGATGGTAGGAAAAATGTTGATGACTAAAGATGATCGTAGGTTAATCATGTGTTAGATTGTCTCAAGATCTTTCCTGTACGCTTTTTGAATGGAGTCAATCTGACTCTGTATGTAGAAGTTATGGCTTCTAGAGAAAAGCCTATTTTAATTTCTTCATAACCCAATCGGGTTATGGAGAATAAAATGCATAATTTTTATTTCTTCAAAACCCGATTAGGTTTTGAAGAAGTGAAAATTGTGCATTTTATTCTCCAGAACCCGATCTGGTTATGTAGGAGTTGAAAAAGCACTTTTTTCTTTTCACAACCTGATCGGGTTGTTTGAAATTTAGAAACCCAATCGGATTATGGATTGGGAAGAGGCTTGGAAAATGAACCAAAGGCTTGGAGGCTCATTTTCCCTCCATTTTTATTCTTTTAGATGTTTTTTCATCTTGTAAGATGAATTCTTGACTAATTTATCTTCATTAGGTTTGCAATTTGTCAAGAGGGTAGCTCTATAATTTTCACCATAATCTCATACATCTTCTTAGCTTTCTAACCATATAAAGTTTTCTATTTTTGGACAACATTAGCATAGTTAACTTTAATTTTCTTTACCAGTGTCTTGACAGTCCTCACAGACATATGTCTACCATTTTTTTAATACCTTTTGATATACCCAACCAAATTACAAATAAATTACATATTATTGTTCTACACTTCATTGTATACACTTAAAAAAGTTTTCATTTTTTATTATTTTGATGCAAGTTATGCCCTGTGCATGAATAGGTACACAATTTTTAGGATGTTGTCACTTCAAAATATCACAGAAAATAAAATACTCATCATAAAATTACAAAAAAATACACAACTTCTAGATCTCACTCCTACTTATCATCCTACCAAAGGGATTTGAAAAATACTGAATATAACTATATCTTTTGTATAGCAGACGAAAACAACTATGTTATGTTTTTCTGAAAAAATTAGGAATAGGTTTTCATGCACGCGGGGTTTGAACCTCTTAGTCTTATCAATTTTTCAAATAATTAGTATTTTAGAAACTAGATTCAGAGTACTACAATTTTTATTTTTTACACATCTTTTTTTGAGTGCATAACCCTCAAAAGTTTGTTCCAAGTTCAGGTTTACCCAATTTTAGAAAAATGTGTCCACTTATACCCCCCTTTTTGGTTGACAACTTGGTGCACATACCCCTTTACAAGATAGTAATGATTTATATATGCTTCCTTCTAAAGCTGTTCATATCCCTTAAGCTCACAATCTATGTTTTTTGTTCTTCTCTACTCAAATTTGTCCTCATAACTTCTTCCCTTCAAAAAATCTCTCTAATTTGTTCCTTAATCCTTTTATCTTTAAATCTCCTTATGTCCTTCATTCATCACCTTTGATCTTAGGGTTAATCAAAAACTTAATCTCAATCTTCCCATAAGCCATTTTTTGTTCTTCCTCTTATCAGCTGCATCGTGATTTTCCTTACAACCGACAGTGGTCGGCTTTCGATAATTGACTTCTATATTTTGATAACTCTTCCTTCTTTCTGATAGTAATCCCGATAGTAAGTACTTCTCTATTTGACATCAATGAAAAAATTAACATAATGCCAATAATTTCTAACACATAATACTACTCCTAACTCTAAATCATATACCCTAACCCTAACCTTAATTAGACCATTAACCCTAATCATAATGCTAACCTAAACCTTAGTACTAACCCTAGCCCTAACCCTAATTGGTAACATAATACTACTCCTAACTATAAATTGTACACCCTAACCCTAACCCTAATTAGACCATTGACCTTAATCGTAATGCTAACCTTAACCCTAATTCTAACCATACTATTAATCCTGTCACTAATCCTAATACTAAATCTAACCCTAATCCTAACCCTAACCATTAACAAAATACTACTCCTGACTTTAAACCGTACACCCTAACCCTAACCCTAATCGTAATGCTAACCTTAACTCTAGGTTTAATGCTAAAGTTAATTGTTATATTAACCCCAATTCTATCCATAACTGTAACACTAATCTTATTTACATTGATGAATCTAATTGTTACTGTAATACTAACCTTTACCATAACCCTACCACTAACCTTAACCATAATAGTACAACTAACCATAACACTAACACTAACCGTAATTGTAAACCTTACGCCATCTATTTAAAAAAAAAATTCATAAACCAAGAGTAATCCTTCTCGAGATGCTTATTTTCATCAACCATAATCCACACACAAACCTTGCAAAATAGGCACCTCAAGAAGGATTACTCTTGACGGATTATATATATATATATATATCTGTATACATACTAGTAATATTTTATGTGAATTTTAATTTTTATAAGAATATATAATTATAATGTAGAGAATAGCCAAGTCCCTCTCAATATAGTAAATCTAACCCGTAGATACATTAGTTAAATATAGAAGGCTACATTCTATAAACTTAAATTTGAACTACACATAGTTGTACACGTGGTATATAATCATGGAGAAGTTAACGACAATTTTTCTTCTCTCACTAAAGCATATTTATTGTTATCACTAACCTCAAAAGTAAAGATTGTAATTATACCTATGCTAAAAGCAAATCACCTTAATTGGCCGTAGAAATCCAAAAGACATCCATCCATTAATAGTTGGCCAACTCAAAAAAGTTTATTCAATAACTACAAATATTCGGACATGAATGATCTATCCTTTTATTGTTCTAAAATTGGTGGAAAACATTTCTCTTTATGTGGCTCCAAATATAAACACAATTAATCATATTTCTAATGTGGGTCCAATCTCATATAAAATATAATATAGTGTAAACAACAAAAATAATTCAACTATGAAGGCAACACATCCTTTCATATCTACTTTCATTAATTCATGATAAACTACATTTTGACACACTATAAACTTTTATTGCATTCATTGGCTTTTCTTCAGCTTAGCCTTGTGCTTAGCAAGACAACTGTAAATTGTGGGCTTAGTTAATCATAAAATGTTTGATATTTCTACTATTCTTTTCTTCACTGTTGAAGTCTTAAATTGGAGTATGGCATAACTTTGTAAATTGCTAATTTTTTTTGAGGAAATTATATATATATA
>MU227088.1:2369930-2385133 GCA_018584345.1 Thuja plicata | reverse complement strand
ACCCTTTGACCTCCAAGTGTTTATGTTCTTCTTTCAGTTTTCCTTTGGCATCACATAGCTTCTTATAAGCTTCATCCATTTCCAAATCACCTATCTCTGCAATCTTGCAGTGAATGTAAGACCTAACGTCTTCTATGAACAAAACCCTAGGCAAGATTTTTGAAAATGTGTCGGCTTCATCGGGTTTCAATGCAATCTTTGGATAGATTTTGTATTTAGGTTCTACACATGTACTGTTCTTGATCAGTTTCACCACATTCTTCTTTCCATTCTTTAACTTAGAAGTTCTTGAAGTGATTTCCATTATTTTTCAAGAATTTAGGGTTTTCTTCAAAATTAGGGCTTTCTTGACAAAACAATGACAAAGATCTTTTGGTTCCCTTGTTACTTACTTTAATTCGTGAATGTGATGAAGAATCTGTTCCTTGTGTGCTGAATCAATCTGTAGACACTTCTACTTTCTACTCTTTAATTGCTGTGATGTCACTCTTCTTTCTCTTCAAATTGCGGGTGAAAAATAAAGTTGTCCCGTCGACTATTTATAGACTTTTTGACCTAAGTCTTTGCAATAAATGCTCACCAAATCATCGGGACGTAAAGACGGGTTTCATCAGGAGGATATTTCAAACCATCATCGGTGTAGACATGATTCTTATGGCAGTTGTCAACCACTTTTATTTTTACCGATGGATATCGGTATTCTGTCATGATGACTTCTAAATTTTGCTTTCTTACTAACGGTCGTCGGGATACATTGGCAGTTTACCACTTTTACTAGTTGACCGAAATTTTTTGGTAAGTGTGAACAAATTATTATTGTGTTCACTGATGATTTTTGGTAAGTGTTTACCGACGGTATTGTATTCTTAGATTGGTAACAAGTAAAGTAATATGCATCTTTGATTTATGCAGATTCTGACTATATATCTTTTTATATAATGGAACTGATGCAAAATATAACTTGGTATAGTGCAGTTCCATACTTACTTGTTCAGCTCAAGTGGGGTTGGTGGTGTCACCGGATCAATTGGATGGGGTGTCAGCATTTGCATTGCTTGGTCTAGCTTCATCATTGTTTGAAGCCTTTATCCACATTTTGTCTCTTTCCCTCCGGATATTTTCAATGGTGTTTCCATTGGGATATGTGCTTGTTTTTGTCAATCGATCCTTGTAATCTTTCTTGAGGTGACCAAATTTATGACAGTGTAAGCATGTCATTCTGGGGTTTGACTAGCCTCTAGACCTTTTGGTCCATGCTCTCATGCAGTTTGCAGCAATGTGACCATATCTACCACATGTTGTACAGTTTGTCTAGGTATTGTAATCCCATACATATTTATTTCCTATTCTCTTTGGCTAATAAGGAACTTCTTTTCCTTTTGGCTTCCATGCTTGTCTTTTCTTTTTCCAGCATTCTTCAGATGTGTGCCCATTCATCTTGCATGTAGGAAAATATTTGTCCATGTAGGTTTCCTTCTTTTCCTTTTCTATCTTTCTCTTGCATTCATAATCCTTATGTCCTTTCTTGTTACATTTATAACAAAATCCTATGAATGAAGATGTAGATTTAGATTTAGGAGTACCTTTCATTTTACCTCTGCATGCATTTGATGTGTGCCCTTGGTTTCCACAGTGCTTGCATGTTGGCTTTCTTGGTCTTGGATTTTTGTAGACATTCTTTGGTCTTGATGTTTCTCCTTTTTTTGTAAAGCCTATACTGTTGTTGTTGATGAATCTTCGTTGTCCTTCAAGAAAGTCATCCATTCATTTATTGCTTTCTTCAGCCTTTTTGATAATCTCATTATGATGTTGCTGAATTCTAACCTCATGCTTTAGCTTTTCATTTTCTTCTCTTAGTTCACTGATAATCTATATTCTCTCAATGAGTTTCACATTTATTCTGTTTGCTTCTTGACTCATAAGGATAATCTGATTTGTGAGATCATGGTGTTGCTCAGCATGTCTTTGAATTTCCATCTCCTTTTCCTGTAGTTTATCTGAAATCTTCCTCCTATCATCAATAGCCAGTGTTCTTTATGTTTCAGCTTATCTGGCAGAGCTCATCACATCAATCATTCTTACCATCTGGGTCTCTTGACCGATTTGTAGCATCTTTATTTGCTCTATCAGATGTAGGTTGATTTCCTTTAGATTTGTGACGTTCTCTTATGATGTATCTGATACATTACTTGCATTTGATCCTGAAGATTTAAAGAAATCTGGAATCTCTTCTTCCTGATAGTCTACTTCATTGTTCCTGGTAGCCATGCCTTTTCTTTCATTCAACAGCTCTTTCATCTTGATTCTAGCTTCTTTATACTATTCGTAGAACATATGTATCTCAAGATTTTTGTTCTCAATATTCTTATCAAGTTTATACTTCTCCATTGTTAGATCTTTTCTCTTAAGCTTTTAAACTTTTCAAGAAGATACTTAGCTCTGATACCAATTGTTGCTCAATGGGAAGTAGTATTGAGAGGGGAGGGGTGAATCAGTACCTCTAAAACTTTTAACACTTTACCCAATTTATCATTAGTGATCATTCAATTTTGATTTACCAACCATTACTGTTATTCTTTCTTATGTTGACATTGTTTGTTAATAATATTTACAATCATCCATAGAAATATTCATGAAATTAACAAAAACATAACACAAGATATGAGTCACAGAAAACTCCTGTTAGGAAGTAAAAACTGCGGTGGGGATGGCACCCACAAAACTTCACTATCTGCAGAATGTAAGGGAGTTGGTTAAGGCTTAAAATTTGATCACTTCCAATGATCTACCTGTTAAGAGTATTAAGGTGGAGACCTATTAAGATCTACTTTGTTAAGAGCTTTAGCAACACTAGTTTAAGTGTGCACTCAGTTACGAGATTTACAATAGGATGGTTAAGCCCACCTTTCTTGAAATGATTTCGTTAGTGTACTACACTTGTTAGAATGAGTACAAATGTTGACCTGACTATATGAAATCTACTATTGTTGATTTACAGATCCATTAAAGCTTTTACAATAATGATATCACCTTAAGTGATTGATGAATACCTTTTCTCTACTTGTTGGTAGCCTCTGTTCTGTTCTTGAAAACTAAATTGATTCTATTTGTGTTCTTCTGCATGAATTCTCTATCTGGTCTTTAGTTTCTCTTTGTGGCTACTTTCTTCATTGAACAACAACTGTTTTGAATGGGTCAATCACCTATTTATACAAGTTTTTGACCTATCTTGGAATTCACAATTTACAATGTTAACTCTCAGATCCAAGGTTTACAACTTGACCTTGATCTTTAGTTTGCATGTTTTAAAACAGTAAAATGAGTTAAAACAATAAAGATTACATTGCTTCCTCCACACATAATGGATTAAAAAACAAATCAAGAAGTTATAAATACAACTTTAGTGATTGATATGACGTGGAAAGTTAGATCCACTTTTTGCGGGATGTAACTGACTGTCAGTTCTTGGCTGTCAGTTTGAACTCACAGTCTGACGGCGTTCTTTAACTGAACTATTCGTCTGGTTCCCTATATATGTCAGGTTCCTCTCTTTTCTCTTCGTTGGGTAGCACTGTTGATACTTCGTCGGGTATCCTTATCTTTTTGTCATCGGGTAACCTTAGTGTTGGATAGTGTTGTACCCTGTCTGTCAGTTTAGACTAAACTGATGGTGCAGATCATGTTTTTCTCTAAGTATACTAATGGAAAAATAGAATGCCTTCAGTGGAACCATACAAATGAGAGCTAGAGAAAAATATAGCAGCAATAGTAATTACGTGTAATCAAGACAATTAAGTCAAATGTGAAAGAAAATACTCATTCACCTCCTGAAACAAAATGGGAACATCAATAGACTTATTTGCCAAAACATCTGTAGCCATATTTGCTTCTCTAAAGAAATGAGTCAATTAAAATTTTTTGAAGGGTTTCCAATTTTCTACGAACCAAATCTAGCCTATATCTTAATTTCCACGAGGAAGTCTTTCTAGAGGAGATGATATCGTGAATCACCATTGAGTCACCCTCGATAATGAGATTAGAAAGGTTCACAGATACTTCTAGAGAAAGACCAAGAAGGGCTTCAAACTCTGCAACATTATTAGAATCTGGAGGTAATTTATTACAAGATGCTCTAATTATGTTGCCCTTCGAGTCTCTTAAAATAATCCCAGTGCCAGAAATGCCCGGATTTCCCTAGAGGCACCATCGTAGATAATTTTAACAAATCTAGGCGGGGGAGCTAACCATGTTACATTTAAGCGGGAAGGAGAAGGGATGGAATAATGAAAAACATGAGGTGGAAGAGTCTGCAACAAAGGCCAATTGTCTTGAATGAAGAAATCCCATTTAGAATTTTTTTTTTGGAATTAATCAATTTGAAATGAAAGGAAAGCATAAATTCTGATATAGCCCTCTCAATTTTACCGATCACATCTACCCAATAATTAGACTTATTTCTAAAAATCTTTCATTCCTTTCAAGCCGATATTCCAAATGACTAGAGAGGGGCTGATCTCCCAAAGGGGCACAAATGTGGAAGCTTTATGAAAAGAAGGCCAGGATTTGAAGTGATCACAAAGGTTAGGACAAATGGTCATAGACCATCCAAGACATTGAATAAGCCAACATCAGCAATCAAGAGAAAATGGACAATGAAGGAATAAGTGATCGGAGGTTTTCCATAAAAATACACATAAAGTACAAGGAAAGACAACTGTAATTCCTAACCTATCAAGCCTGGCACTATTGAGGAACCTATCTTGAATGGCTAGCCAAGCACAAGCACCTATCTTGGAAAGACAAGAAGTGCCCCATAAAAAATTTATAGGCCAAGAATCTGATGATTGACGAGGGAAATGCAAGTCATAGCCATCCTTGACCGTATATTGCCCAGAGGGAGAACCTAGCCAAATGAGTTCATCTTCAAGGGGAGAAAAGAGGATACCCCTGGAGGTGAGTAGAGTATGAAGTTCTTCTGTCAAATGTGAAAAACCACTTAGTCTAGAAAGATCTTTCCAAACTGCACTGCCATCGCGAATAAAAAAGTAATGGGAAACACGGTCACCCCATATTTTCTTAAGGTGATTCTGCAAAGGGTGCCAATCCCAGATGCGGGCCAAGGGAGTTTTACCATTCCAGGAATCTTCCCAAAACCATTCTTTTGAACCATCATGAATTAGCCAAGAAAGGGAAGGCAAGATGAGATCCCGACAAGAAACCATAAAATTCCACATGGCAGAACCCCAAGGTAAAAATGATGTTGTAAAGATCCTTTCCCTGTCGTCCAAGTCAAGATATTTCAGTCTCATAAGTCTAGCCCATTCAAAATTTGGATTTTGGTACAACTTCCAAAGTAGTTTAGCACCCAATGGCTTGTTTTGTATAGACAAATATTTGATACCTACACCTTGACAATCTTTAGGAGAACAAACTTTTCTCCGGGCAAGGAGGGGCAACTTATTTTTCTCAGATACATTATCTGCCCATAATAAATTTCTCAAAATGGACTGAATTTCCTCTACTGATTGTTTTAGCATGTTTAACACTGACATTAGATAAATGGGAATGACATTCAAAGTTGATTTAATCATGAGTAACTTTCTAGACAGGATCAACCATTTATGCTTCCAGGAGAGAATCCATTGAGAAATTGCAGAAATTATCTTATCCTAGAAATGATGTTTTTCTGATCCAGAGAAGAAAGGGACTCCAAGATAATGGCAAGGAAACTCCCCCAAAGAAAAGCCCCAAAAATTAAGAAGACATCATTGTACTAATGGGGTAACATTTAAGAAGAAAATTTTGATTTTTCTAGATTTATTAACTGCCTAGAGGCCATAGAATACTCTTCAATGACTTGTTTAATAACTCAAGCTTCCATAATGGAAGCTTCACCAAATAGAAGGGTATCATCTACAAAGAGGTTGTGTGTGTAGGATTCTTCCCCGTTATTCAGAGAGATTTATTGGCTAATCTAAATAATTGAGTACCCTTCATATAAGGAGAATTCTGCCACCAGTGTTTTAATAAAGGGATGAAAGACTTATCACAAAACCACATTGGTTCAAACTTAAAGGTACCTTTCTGGGGATAAGAGGAATCAGATAGCTGAAGCAAAATCGGGAAATGGTCTGAACCAGAAACATGTAAGATAAGAGAATGATAACCTATTTTAGTTTGAAGCCATAGATCAGAAAGAAGAAATCGATCCAACCATTCTGCAATATTGCAGAAATCAATGTAGCGGTTCATCCATGTGAATTTACCCACCTTAGGAGAGACGTATAAGAAGTTATTATCATGTATGAATTGATTAAACTCTTGCATGACCTTAGGAGAAGGAAGAATCCCTCCACTTTTTTCATCATGATTTAAAACAACATTAAAATCTTCACCCGAAATGACCAATTTCCCCTGAAGAGCCTTTAACAAGTCACCAAGGAGGGTCCAGAGCTTACTTTTGTCTATATTAGAAGAAGGACCATATATGTTAAATAGCCAAAAGGACAATTTCATGGAACAACTCTTAACAATTGAAAGCATCCAATGTTTCCCAACCACTATTTGTTCAACAGATACTTTAATTGGATCCCAAAGAACCACAAGATCTCCAGATGCACCATCAGTGGGGGTAGCCCATAAATCCCCCACATTCCAAGATTTAAACAATTTAGGTGCATAATCAACAGACAATTTAGTTTCTTGAAGAAGCGCAAGATCAAATTTAGAGTTATACAATTGGCTCCTAATGAGCCGCTGCTTCTTAGGGGTATTTAAGCCCCTAACATTCCATGAAAGGATTCTCATGGTTCCAGAGGGGAAGACTCAGCTCCCCTCCTTTCATGAGCAAATGCAGAAGACAATCCTCCAGAATACTAATTTATTGGTGATAAATTGTAATTAAATATTTTAATTACAATAAATATTTTAAATATAATAAATAATATAAATATAATATACTAGATACTCAAATTTAATTAATTTACTAAATAATAAAAATATTATATGGTATAACATATATACATAATAATATACATTATATTTATATCATTGCAAGAGGATTATATAGAAAATGAGAAAATCTCATGCAATTTATAGAAAATATGTGAAAAAGAAATTGACAACCCAAAAAAACTCAAAAAAATTTAAATGAAACATAATCTTAAAAATAGTAATTTTTTATTTATTAAAATGGAAAATGCCTTTTCATATCCCACAATCAATCTTTGAATAAAAGTTTTTAATAAATATTTCAGAATTTATTTCTCCTCAACTACAATTTTACAATCTGTCTAAATATTTTAATGCTAAATTTGTATACCCAATTGCTGAGGTGGTGAGAGATGCGAAACCTGACAACCACCACTAGGACGATCTCATTTTTATTTTTAGCAGTTGACACTAAGCTCTGACAGTCACATTTTAAATTTGACAACTGATTCCGCCTGTCAAACTAATGTTTGGTGTACCCATTCAAGTGATGATAAAGTAATTATACATTATTGGCCTGTCAAATTAAGGCTCTGAGATCCTTTACAAGCGAGGAAATTGGAAAGTAAATCCCCAAAAACTAAAAACCATGCAAACCCCAGAACTAGGTGCTAGAATATCAAATGTTGGATATGGTGAATTCTGGAGGGTGCTACAATTCTGGAAGATACATATCCTAGAAATGATTTTTGGAATATGGGCTGGACCCGTTTGGTTCACCTGAAAGATGACTGAGAAGATGCATAAATAATTTTAATTGTTTATTTCTTAATTTTTTTGAATACGGTGTGTATGTGTGTATATATACACACATACATGTGTGTGTATATATACACACATACATATATATGTGTATATATACACACATGTGTGTGTATATACACACATACACATACATGTATATATACACACATACCTGTGTACATACATGTATATATACATGTGTGTTTATATATACATGTGTGTTTATATACACATACATACACACATACACACACATTTGTGTATATATACATATTTACACATATACACATATACACACATATATATACATGTGTGTATATTAACATGTGTATATATGTATATATACACATGTGTATATATATACATGTTTATATATACACATGTGTGTATATACATGTGTATATATATACATATGTGTATATACACACACACACATATATATATATATATATACACACACACACATACATGTATATATACCCACATACATGTGTATCACATGTATGTGGGTATATATATACACATGTGTATATATATACATGTATGTGTATATATATACATGTATGTGGGTATATATATACATGTACATGTGTGTATATATACACATGTATATATATACATGTATGTGCATATATATACATGTATGTGTGTTATATATATATACATGTGTGTGTATATATACATACATATTCACACATGTATGTATATATACACACATACACACAAATATACACATATACACACATTTACACATCTATCATGTCACGGATTCAACGAGATATTAAATTTGCTTTTGTAAAAAATGGAATTGGAATTTGAAATTCCAATTCCACCTATTTAGGTGGAAGATTGATATGCCCATTTTGGGGCAAAATTAGAATTTTGTAATTCGAATTCCATTTTTATTCATGGACCCAAACATGGAATTTGGCATTATCCGAAATTAGATAATGCCGATTCCAATCTAATTCTAGCCCCCAAACGGGCCCATGTTCATAGATTTCCACACAATCAGACCCACATAGAAATTGTTTGTAAGGAAGAAAAGATGAAGATGGTAGGATCCTATTAGGACTTCATGCATTCACGTATGATTTTTGTTTGTTTATCTATCTTGATCATAACCGCTGGTAAGAGAGGATTTAAAAATCCATTATTTGGGTGAGCTAGCATTGTTTTCACATGCTTTTATTAATGTTTTGGTTTTATATATGAGGTTCAAATATTATTTATTTTATTTAATATGAAATTTATTTGCTACTCATTAGCTATTCTTGAATTTGATTGTACATGGCTTTTTAATATGCTAATTTATCATTTGAATGTCTTATCTTTATCTATGATGCCCATTAAAAACCTTATAATTGAATCTAAAAATAAGTAATAAATATTCATATGAATTGTAGAAGTCTTATAAGATTTATTTGATATTGTCATGCATGCATTGATATCTTAGAAGTGATATGAAATGTTGAGGTGGTGACAAATACAGAGAGAAGCAACATGTTTGTAGGAAGAGAAGATGCAGGTGATGTCCCTAACAAGGACAACTGTAGGTTTATTCATTTTTGTGATGATTGTTAAAGGCATGTATGTGATTGTCATATTTCTAATTTTGGTCCAGTTTGTTCTCCAGTTGCCTTTCCAATTGATGACCACAAAATTTTGTATGCTAGGATAATCTAAAGAGAGTTTAAGCTTTTTAATTTCTAGTATAGTCTTTGTTTGTAATGTGACATTTTTTTTGTTTATTTGTGATTATAGGGTGTGAACTTGGGTTCAAACCTGATAGGTCTTTTGTTCTATCTTTTATTTTATAATAAGAGTAGTGTGTATTGGGCAAAGATTATATTTATAATTATTATAAATCTAAGTAATGTTAATAATTGTTGGGTTTTTAAAGAATGAATGTAGTCAGATTATAAGATCTTAATTTTATAATCTTAAATACAATATTTGATATATATTTTACAATTATTTTGGTGTTATATCATATAATTGTTCATTCAAGTTTTTCATAATTAGATTTTTCTTTGATATGATTGTTGTATAATTATTTTTCTACTACATTGTTCAATCAGTTATTTAGAATTTTTATAATTACTTTACTTTAATATGGTTACACCTTATTTTTTATCACATAAACTTCCTACTTTAAACAAAATTTCCTGTTAAAGAATAGATCATACAATAATCTTAAATATAATATTTAATATATATTTGTACAATTATTTTAAATCTATTTCATTTTATTGTTCATTCAGATGCTTCATAATTACTTTGTTTTGATATGATTATTGTTCGTTCAACTATTTTGCTACTACATCCATTCATTTTTTTATAATTACACTACTTTGATATGGTTAAACCTTATCTTTATCACATAAACTTCATAATTTGAAGAAAATTTATTATTTAAAAGTAGATTGTATACCATTTAATGATCTATTGTTCTTTATAATTACTTTACTATTGGTACGTCTTATCTTTTCACACAATCTTTTGTTGCTACACCATTCAATCATCAATTTGGGTTCTTCATAACTACTTTACTTTGAATTGTTTCACACACACACACACATGGTGGATTTAATATTTTACAATCAACAGTGTTAAATATATAGTGAAATCTCTCTCTCTCTCTCTCTCTCTCTCTCTCTCTCTCTCTCTCTCTCTCTCTCTCTCNATATCTCTCTCTCTCTCTCTCTCTCTCTCTCTCTCTCTCTCTCTCTCTCTCTCTCTCTCTCTCTCTCTCTCTCTCTCTCTCTCTCTCTCTCTGGCAAAGGGAAAAAACTATTTGAAAGAAATTAGATACTTGTAAATTTTTTTTATTATACATGATTATATTTATATATTTAACTAATCATAATAAAAATATTAGACGTTATTTTAGTTTAGCTTAAGAGTACAATTTGGTGTAGTCTTAATGTTATGGTATAAGTTGCATTGGGATTATCATTCAACTTGGTATAGTTTTGTAGTGAGGGTTGAATTTGGCTTAATTTTTTTCTTTATATTAAGGCTTAAATTTAGACTAATGGTTCAATTTAGTTTAATGGTATAGTTAAGGTTGAAGTTGGTTTACAATTTTCTTTTAATTTATTTTAGACAGAGGGTTCAATTTGGTTTGTGTTAGGTTTCATTTGGTTAGTTTGATGAGGGTTTAATTTAGGACATAATTTGGTTTAGGAATAGGGTTGGATTTGGTAAAGAGATCAGTCTAGTTTAGGGTTATAATTCAATTTAGTTTTGGTTTAATTTAGTTTATGAATATGGTTTGATTTGGTAAAGAGACCAATCTAGTTTAGGGTTAGAATTCAATTTAGTTTTGGTTTAATTTAGTTTAGGTATAGGGTTCAATTTGGTTTAATGTATAATTAGGGTTTGACTTGTATTAGGTTCAAGGTTATGGTTTTTATTCTATTTGGTTTAAGGTTACAATTCTATTTGGTGGACATAATTTGGTTAAGGATCAAGGTATGATTTACTTAAATGTTCAATACGTTTTAGTGTCCAATCAATTTTATGGTTGTGATTTAGTTTGGTTTAACTTGTTATAGTTAGAGTAGGAGTTTGTATATGATTTAGGATAAATTTCATCTAATTTAAGGGTTTAGTTTGGTTAACTATATTGGTTTAATTTAGTTTAGAAAAATAGTTCAATTTGGGATAGGCTCAGTGTTGGGGTATAATTTGGTTTACGATTAGTGCTCAACTTGGTTTAGTCTTAAAGTTAGGTATGAAGTTGGTTCAGATATATATTTTATGGTTTGATTTAGCTTTAGAGTTTGGAATTTAGTTTAGTGCTACAATTAAGATCAAAGTTGGTTTATGATTATCTTTTAATCCATTTAAGTTTGAGGGTTAAATTTTCTTTGTATTAGCATTAGGGTTCAATTTGGTTTAATGTTTAATTAGGGTTGGGTTATTGTTGGGGTTATGATTATATTTGGTTGAAGGTCAAAATTCAAATTGAAATAGTGATGGGTGTTGGCTTCAAGAAGGTTCCACCTTTAATTACGTTTAGGGTTATAATTTAATTTATTTTAGTGTTAGTTATAGGGTTGATTTTTGTTTCGTAAAGGGGCCCATTTTGGATGTATTTATATTGTTATGATGTAATCAGGTTTGAGATTAGGGTTTAATTTGGTTAAATGTTCCATTTGATGTAGGGAAACCAATCAATTTAGTTTAGGGATATAATTTAATTTAGGGTAGTGTTAGTTGTAGAGTAAAATTTTATTTAGGAACGTGGTACATATAGGATATAATCCTGAACTTAGGATTAGGGTTTGATATGGCTAAATGTTATCTTAGTTTAGGGACATGGATTAATATTCTTAGGTGCTCAATTTAGGGTTATGAGTCAGTTTTGTTTAGTGTTGTAGTTAAGGTTCAAGTTGGTGTCTGACTTTGGTTAAATTTAGTTTGGTTTTAGGGTTAGGGATCAATTTATTTTTAATTTAATAGTTTATTTGGTTTACAATCATAGTTAGTTTATAGTAAGAGTTCAATTTGATTTAGTCTTAGTGTTAGGTTATAATTTGGTTTAGTATTATGGTTCAACTTGGTTTAGTATTATAGTTAGGATTGAAGTTGGTTTATGTTTTTGAAATATATATATATATATATATATAATGAATTTAGAATAACTGAGAGGGGAGGGGTGAATTAGTTATCCTCAGGTCTAGATGTAGCAAATAAAACTTTATGTATTTTAGATCTACTTGGTAGCAGTAGCATATGTCAACAACTTAATCATGCAGTTTAGTGTCTAATGTAATTAGCTTGTAGAAACATAACAGTAAACAAACCATAATCATTCACACAAGTTGACACAAGTATTTAATGTGGAAACCCAATATGGGAAAAACCACCAGTAACATGCTACCAAATTTCACTCTTCTGAAGTGAGATCTGTGAGGAGCCAACCCTGTTAAAGGTTACAATAACACATTGTTAAGTGTGACCTGGTTAAAGGATTTAATCACCCTGTCAGGAGTGGCCTTGTTAGAGGACTTAGAACATTCCACCTGAATGTCACCTTGCTAGAGGATTTATACAAATGATTGTTAGATCAACCTTGTTAAAGGATTTTAACTAATACAATGGTTAGAAAGTAATCAACAGTTGTGATCTGATACATACAACTTACTTTCCAAATTCAGATCCAATTACAGATCTAATGCTAACTTACTGGATGGCCTACATTTTCATTTCAATCTTCTGATTTGCTTGGAAATCCATCAAGAAATCACACATGCAACTCTTTGCTTCTGTATTCAGCCTTCTCTGCTAGGTTAAGCCAAACAGTAAATTAACTATGCAATCCTCTTGCATACATACATCCACTTCCACACTATACACATAATGAATAACCCCTTGAGGTTATCATATACCTCTCTGTCTAGGTCAGATAAATCTTTGCCGCTTAATCAAGATCGTAGATCTTAGGTTAGGTCAGATCCAACAGATCATTCCATCATTTCATTACATTTAATTCTCCAAAGTAGTCTCTAATTAAATCTTGAAATCATGCATTAATTACGGTTACCCATACGTTAAATGATGTGGATCAATATTTAATTAACATTACATATCCCAATAAAATTAACTAAGTCAACTAGAGATCTCAAATCTCATCATTAATCCAATTTCTGTAAGTCGGCCAACATCACTATTTTCACTCGATAATTTCATTGGTGCTCGACACTGAACAAACTTGCTCATCACAAACAACTTCGCTCGGCACAAACAACTTTGCTCGACACAAGCAACTTCGCTTGGCACAAGCCAAACTTGCTCGACACAAAATAGCCAGAAAAACTGTCTTTGAAAGCTAAACAACTAATTACTTTGCTAGAGTGCCAACTGATCAAGTATCCTTTTATTTGCCTTAAGTCAACCATTCACTTGGTCTTCTTGTTAAATCTTCTTCATCAACAATAGATATGGTACTCAAACAGATAACACTAGTCTCACCAGTTAAGGTTTGACATCAATGAAAAAATAACAATTGCTTGCAATGTCACTTTCCAACAATCTCCCTCTTTGGCATTGATGGCAACACAAAATATTAAAAAAATGATTTAACAAGCATAGTTACCATACAATCCAAAAAGTCACTTTTTTTCCTTGATATGAACAAATCTTCATTAATTTCTTTAGCTTCATTCTGATTCTCATCTGTAAAACATTTCTCCCTCTGTGTCTGTAATCACACTGTAATCATCTGTGTCTGATCATCTGTAGACTCCCTCTGAGTAGATAATCACTTCAATGTTTTCAATAGTAACTTATGCCTCTATATAGGTAATCTCTCCCTCTTTATACGTAATCTCTCCCTCTAGGTAATCTTAACTTCTGCCTCTATATAGGTAATCTCTCCCTCTTTGACAACAATGCCAAAGACGTCAAAATCTTTATCATGTAGATCTTCAGTATTATGCTGATCCTGTCATCTTGATTATGACTGATTTTCTTTTCTGTCCTTGTCCAACTTCACAACTTTAGTCAACATCCTAAAGTGTGACTTACTGTGCATCAATGTGTCAAGTATTCTGAATGTAATATTTGATGCAATAGTACCATACAAAAATTAATTAGCCTCAGTTAGGGGAATCACCCCCATTTTACCTCGTAGATACTCATGAGCATCCTTGGGTAGTGCCTTTGTAAATATGTCTGCTAATTGTTCTTTAGTGTTCACATAATCCAGTCTCACTTGTTTATTCTAAACTAGCTCCCTCAAGTAATGATACTTGATAGCTATGTGCTTTGTCTTCGAGTGCATAATAGGGTTTTTAGAAATATTAATGGTACTCATGTTATCACAATATATGACAATTGGCTCAGTGATTTCTTCCTTCATACCTTTCAGTAGTATCTTCAACCACACAATGTTAGAACAGTTGACTGCTGCTGCCACATACTCGACTTCAGTTGTAGATTGTGAGGTGCAGTTCTATTTCTTCCTTGTCCATGAGATCAATATTTTACCTAAAAGAAATGCTCCACCAGTAGTGCTTTTCCTATCATCAACATTTCTAGCCCAATCAGAGTCAGTGTAAACTCTGAGTTCAAATTTGTCATTCTTCTTGTAGTATAGACCATAGTCATCAGTTCCTTTCAAATATCTTAGAATCCTTTTTACTGCCATCATGTGAGTTTCCTTGGGGTTAGCAGAAAACCTTGCAACAATTCCAACAATTAGGGAAATGTCAGGTCTACTGTGTACAACATACTGTAGTTTTTCAATCATTGATCTGTAGAGTGTTTGGTTCACTTCTTTTGTGTCATCATCTTTTGTCAGCTTCTATCCAGTAGCCATGAGTGTACTCATTGGTTTGGACTCTTCCATTCCAAAAGTTTTCAGTATCTCCTTGATATATTTAGATTGAGTGATATAGATACCATTCTTCATTTGATAAATTTGTAAGCCAACAAATAATTTTATCTCACCAAACATA
>MU227088.1:2348624-2365036 GCA_018584345.1 Thuja plicata | reverse complement strand
ATATATATATATATCACAATGATCTACAATTTCTAGTTTATCTTCTAATCTTTAAGCTTTCAATTTTCTTTTATTGTTGTCTTATAACACTCTCAATTTATGTGTTTTTAAACAATTTTAATTTTAGATTTATTAAGTAATTAATTTATTCTTTGTTATGTTCTTGTTTTTATTGTTTCTTTTATCATTTTCTAGTTTAATTTATGATATTGGTGTTTTTACTTTTATGTGTTCTAAAAGTAAACTTTAGTTTTATTTATTAATTTATTCTTTGTTATGTTGGTGTTCTTGTAATCTCATTGGTTGTTGTTGTTATTATTATTTTTATTTATGATATTGATCTTTTTATTTTTATGTGTTTTTAAACAATTTTAACATCGATTTTATTCATTGTTATGTTCTTGTTCTTGCTAATTGTATTGTGCTTTTTATCTCTTTTCTTATTAATTTTCTTTTCCTAGTCTAATTTATGATATTGGTGTTTTTATTTTTTAATTTTTATGTATTTTTAAACAATTTCAACATTGATTATTTATTAATTTATTCCTTGTTATGTTCTTGTTCTTGCTAATTATATTGTTTGATTCTTTTTATCTTTTTCTTATTAAATTTTTTTTGCTAATCTAATTTACGATATAGGTATTTTTTATTTTTGTAATGTGTTTTAAAAAAGATTTTAACTTTGGTTTTATTTATTAATTTATTCCTTGTTATGTTCTTGTTCTTGCTAATTGCATTGTTTGTTGTTTTTAATCTTTTTCTTATTAAGTTTCTTTTTCTAGTTTAATTTCATTATTTTTTAAAAAATATTTTTTCTTATTAAGTTTCATTTTCTAATTTAATGTATGATATTGTTGTTTTATTTTTATGCGTTTTTAAGTAATTTAACTTTGCTTTTATCTATTAATTTATTTTTTGTTATGTTCTTGTTCTTGCTAATCTCATCGTTTGTTGCTTTGTATTTTTTATGGTTTAACTTTTATATTTCTTATTATTCTTTTTTTATTATATATTTTTTGATCGGTGATTTATAATATTTTATTGATAATAAAGAGGTATTATATATGCTGAACTTTTAACCATACTACCATACATCATGGAGAGATTGGGCACTCTATTAATGTCTACTCTAAGACCTACCAACTACACTAGTGCCATTAACAACAACTGTCAAGCTAACAAAATTGTCCAATAGCCCAGAATTGGACATCTCATACTTAAAATCCTTACACAGAGAGCTATATGACCTGAAATAGTGATTACATATCGATGGAAATAAAAACACTAGAAATCCTATACATAATCTAAATCTCAACCAAACACAATAAAATAAAACATCCTCCTGATTCCTCCCAATATCATTGCTTCTTTGTCTTTTAGATTCCTACACATAACGAGGATCCATCAGGGATGAGGATACTACCTCTGGTCTTTCACTTGTTCTTCTCTCATCCAAAAACTCATTCCCTTTCCTTATGTTCTATCTCCTTCTCCCATAGGAAACCTTTTAACAACTCTCATCCATCATGAGTCTCATCTATCTTGATCTACTTCCTTGTTTTAACACTCCAAATGAAAAAGGCTAATAACTACTCCTCGACCCATCCACTAGGCCCCAGTCTCCGTTCTCCACATGGAAGCCCAACCATGGCTCTGCAACCATCAACATGGGAATCATTCCTCCTAATCTTTTTGGTTTAATAGTGGCCCTCATACCCATAATGATTCCTCCCTTGTCCCTATTTGGAGAGCCCACACAAACACAACTGAAGACACATCCACATTCACACTATATATGTGATGAGTTACCATGAATTCTTACCCCAACAATATTTCTAGAATCCATAAGAATTTTGGTTCCTTAAACAAATTAAATCCCTTCAACCTCCGACAAGAGATCTTACCACAAAAGGGTTGTTGTTGATGCAAATTTTTTAGGTTAAAACTCACCTCCATGATCTCATATACTATGTTGAACACTCCACACTTAGAACTTCTTGGTACAAATAAAAATTGCTTGCCTATGATTCATTAAACACTTGCCTTTACCATCGCTCGGCTCATGGGGGCTTCACTTAGTGAACTTGAATCATAGCATGTGCACTTGTGGCATACTAAAGAATCCCCTATTTTCAAACAATATTGCCCCAAACTTATTTTTTTCACCCCCCCAATACCCTCCCAATATCCCCCACCCATTTCTCTATATAAACCCTCATCCCCGGTCCAAATAGACCCCCTCTCCCCTATTTAGGTAGTATATTGCTCCCATTTTTTACCCATTTTCAACCCCCCAATATGAACGCACGTGGTAGTGTATTGCCTCATCAGTGAAGACCACGTTGCTCAATTCTTTAGAGGCTTCTTACTCTTAATCATTCAAATTTATCTCCATATCTTGCTTTGAGAAGTCCACATATGTGGCATTTATGCCACCTCTATCCCCGTTTGCCTACTAATACCATCTTCCATCATTAATAAAGGTGGGTTGAAAAGCTCCCTTGACATAAAAAATAAACAAGGATGTCGATCGAAGCTAAGTGTCATGCTTCCAATTTAAAATTTAAATTTGGATAACTATACATTACCAAAATAAGGCCTTGATGCCTTCTAACTATCATAAAGTTTGAAGCCCATCGACATTTACTCCCTCCTCACAATCCAACCAAGCCCCTACCACTTCTCTAAAGTATTCCATAATTTATTCCTTCCCCATCTCTGCCAATCTAACTCCCAATTTTGACAATGCATCTGCTTCGGTGTTGCCCTCCCTCTTCACGTGTGTGATTCTATAGCTCTCAAACTCATCCAAAATTGATTTGATTATCCTAATATACCTTTTTAAATACCATACCTGGGAAGCCCCATTAGATATTGCCATTACAGTAATGAGGGAGTCCCCTTCCAAATGCAACTTCTTTACCTTAAACTACTTGGCCTTTTGAACTGCTAAGAGAGCTGTCTGGACTTCGACCTCATTAGTTCTCTCAAACAATCTCTTGGCCCCTATTGCCAAGGTATTCCTGATCCAATCTCTAATGATGTAGCCAACACCACTTGGCCCTGGATTTTCCTTAAAGGCCCCATCAAAGTTTATTATTATTTTTTGGTTATATAGTTTTCTTTTAATTTTTTATGTTTTTCTTTTTATGTTTCTTATTTTATATTTATTCTTTATTTTTATCTACTCTTTATTATTTTTATTACACAGTTTTATTTTTTAAATTAAATTTCTTTTAATTTTTATATTTAATTTGTCTCTTTCATTTATCTTTATTTTATTTAGTCTATTTTCTTTTTTCTTTTATTTTCTTTAACTTTTTCTATTTTATTTTATTTAATTCTTAGTTTCTTTCAATCTAATTTTTATTTTCTTTCTCCATTTCACCTTGTCCTTAGCCTTCTTTTGTTTATTCCAATATATTAATTCTTATACATTTTAACAAGTTTATTTCTCTCCTCCCTTACCTTTTTTCCAATTCATTCTCATTCTTTCCTCTTTATGATCACTGAGCGTTATTCAAAGTGGAAAGAAAGAAACACACAGTTTAATCTAGAAACCATTTAATCCCAAAACTATGTTCAACAATCGTCTGTCAATTAATTAAATAAATTATCAATAAAGATTTATATCACAATTGATTAAATTTGATGAATACAAACATATCATATAAAGAAGGTGAAGCTAAGGACAAGCTTTGTGGTCTCAGAGACCAGATTTATTGTTATGAACAAAATCTACATTGTACGTATGAAGATCAACAAAATCTGGTAAAGATTGCAACCTTGTTATTTTCGTTGCTGATAATACGTATGCCAAACCTATCGACGTGACAAGCTTAATTGAGCACACAAATCCAAAAGGCATCCATTATTATCTGTCAAACTCCAAAAGTTTTTCTGATCTTTTGAAAGGACAATACATGAATGGTAATGAAAAGATCTTCCACTTAGCAAACATGTGAGATCTTCAAAAACGTAATGATTTTTTGAAACCATCCTGTCCACATCTAATAAATGGTATTTTGGCTCAGTATAAGCTTGTCTGGTATTCACAGCTATATCTATCACAAATAGTCTATCTGACTGAAGATTTAAACTACAGTATTGCAGAAATGGCCAGAGGAAACTCCACTTTTAAACTTGATTGCAGAAATCGATAGTATCTTCCCATATTACATGGGTGTGGAGGAGGTGTGGAATTTGATGGTTGTTTTTTCATCACTATATAAAACTTTATATAAAAAACTTTAATTATTAATAAATTATATAAATTAAATAAATGCAAAATAATATTATAATTTATAATAATAATAACATATATTATAAAATAATACTGATTATAATAATATTTTATGAATTTAAAAAGTATTAAATTTAAGATTTTTGCAAATATTATTCTATTATTTTTTGGGAATTTTATACAATTAATATTTAGCCTTGTAGACCTAATTTTTTTTTATCTATCTATCTATCTATCTATTTATGATAGACATGAGTAACTTCAAATTTAAGTTGTGGAGGTAGAAAAGACTTTCCACCTCATGTCTATTACAAGAAGCTGTAATATATTTCTCCAACAATAATTGAAATTTCTCAAAAATTATATAAAAGTTTCTTTCTATATCCAAAAAAGGTCCAAACTCGTGAGATGCTCTTTAATTTTTTACATTTAATATTTTCTCCTTGCCTAGAAGTGTTCTCTCATTATAGAATGAGTTAGATTCATTATTATTGTTTCATACTATTTGTTGTGTTGGATTTACCTTGGGCTTCCAACCCAAAGCATTCCATTTCACTTTTAATTTCCAATGCATAAAAGTAGTGAAATACTTAAATATCAAACATTCTCTCCATCAAGTTTATACATCCATCAAGATTGATTTAAGAAAATACAATATTAAAATTAAACTTTCACACTTTCAAAGTCTTATTTTTTTTTCTAAAATTCTAATAAGTAATGTTTTGATTTTGAATTTCTTAGGTGTTTTTTTCCCTTTTTAGCCAAAAATATATGTAGATTATTTTTTATTATAAATGTTATCCATTCATCCAAATTTGTGGTAAATTATAATTTTAAATTCTACACTGTGTTATTTTTTACACATTAAAAATTGATTTTCAATTACACTTCAAAAATTAAGGCAAAGACAAAATGTTTCATTTTTAAGAAAATTCCAATTTAAATTTTATAAAAAAATTATGTACTCATTCATTTTTTTTTTTTAAAAGATGTGTACAATATGATGTTAGCTATTTTAATAATGAAGTAATTTTTAAAATATTTTTAAAAATTCAACAATTTAGGGAGCTGCATGTTATGTTATAATTGTTTTTTAATGAAAATAGAAACATTTTGTAAGCTTCTCATATTTGCACCTCTTAGTTTCCACTATTGTTTTCAGCTAATAGTTTTGAAAGTAGATTCCAAGAAATAGGACTCTTCTTCTTGTTGAATCTTTAAATTTTGAGAGTGTCTTGTTGAAAACAATTATTCAATTGTGTATTGTCATTGATGTTACACATGTATATACACTTATGTAGTGGTTTTACACTAATGTCTACATTCATACCGAGCACAGTTGGTAAACAAAATGAGTTGAGGTCGGGCATTGAAGAAGTTCAGTGTTGACCGAGTTCACTCGGGCTTTTCAGTCTTGGTCGGGCAGTCAGTTGCAGCCGACTAACAGTGATTTATATTATGTAATTAAATGGCTATATGAGGCCGACTGAATTTGGAGTTTATTCAAGCCGACTTGACAGGGCTTACCATGTATTTATGAAAGGTCAAGTTTGGATTGAATGTGTGGTAGTTGTTGAAACCTAAGTGTGTGAGATGAAGTGAAAGTGAAAAGGCAAAAGTGTGGAATTTTGTGAAGGCAAAATCAGATGGGATTCTGATTGAGTACATAACACTCAGAGCTGCAATAGAATATCTGATCAGTAAGGATCTAGTTACAATCAAGCAGAGATCTGAATCAACAAAGATAGTTGCTTACACCTACAGGTCAATCCATTGTTACTTTCTAACAATTGTAGCAGTGATCAAAATCTCTTAACAGAGTAGACTTAACAGTCTTTTGTAAATCTTCTCACAAGGTAGTATTTCTAGAATGAAGTGTTAAAGACCTCTAACAAGGCCACTCCTCACAGGGTGATTAAATCCTTTAAATAGGTCACACCTAACAGTGTGTTATTGTAACCTTTAACAGGGTTGGATCCTAACAGGGCTCACTTCAGAAGAGTGAAAAACAGTAACTAGTTACATTGGTGTTTTTTCCCATATTGGGTTTCCACGTTAAATCTTGGTGTCATATGTGTACTTGTTACTTATTTTATGTTTTATGTTTCTGCACTTAATCTCTAAATATAATTGCATTAAAGATTGCTTTGACACCCGAGTTACAGAAGGAACACCCGGGTATTAGTATTAAAGTATTTAGACATCTAAGGGACAAGGATTTGTTTTGGAGTAACTGATTCACCCCTCTCCTCTCAGTTACTTATCTCATTTCCAACAATTGGTATCAGAGTTTCAAGTGCTTTCAAGAAAGGTTTCAAGGCCTAAGCTAAAGATTAGAGATGTCTTACAGGAGGGAGATCCCAAAGCTAAACAAAGACAATTTCCTAGCATGGAAGGAACTGATGAAGCTATGTATCTATCTACTATTGGAGATGTTGGTTTACAATTCTTAGAGACCAAATATGTTGCACCAACATGGACTATGACTGTGGAACAAATGATGGAACGAAAACTTCATAATATAATGATGATTGACATAGCTTCTTCACTTAGCTATTCAGAATTTGATGAAGTCAAAGACTTCCCTACAACTCATGATATGTGAAAGAAACTATAGGACATTCATGCAGGTGATACAAATGTAAAGAGAGCTAAATCAGAAAGTCTAAGAGGACAATTTGACTAGATGAAAATGAAAGAAGGAGAAGATATCACAAAGTACAGTGAAAGAATCAAGAAGATTGTAAGTGCCATCAGAGCAATAGGTGGACTAATTGAAGATACTACAATAGTCAGCAAGGTACTCAGAAATTTACTCCCTATCTATGCTATTAGAGTTTCAACCATTCAAGAAATGAGGTGCAACAAAGACATAACTCTGGATACATTAGTGGGAAGACTTACAACCTTTGAGCTGGACAATTTTGACAACTTCTCTCCTGGCTCTAGCAATCTTGAGTCTGCATTTAAAGCCAAATTGAACCTTGGTAAGAAGGATAGGTACTCTAAAGGAAAGCAGATTTAAAGTGACAACGATGATGAATCTGATGATGAAGATCTTGACATCATTGAAGCACTGCTTGCAAGAAGAGCTGCAAAAGGAAAATACAGAGGAAAGATACCATTGATTTATTTCTCATGGAATGAGGTTGGTCACATTTCTGCAAAGTGTCCAAACAAGGAAGACAAGGATGAGAAGAAGTTTAACAAATTCAAAGGCAAGAAAGATTTCAATAACCACAAAAGCTATAAGGATAAAGGCAAGAAGTCTTGTTATATTGCAAAAGATTGTGACAGTGATGAAGAAGAAGAAATGGTTTATATTGCCATTAAGGATGAGACAGATGAGGAAGATGAAAATACTGCAGTTTTCTCACACATCAATAACAATGATACTTTGATAATTGACAGTGGTTGTTCTCATCACATGACTGGTGATAAGACAAAGTTTGAACATCTTGAACACTATGATGGTGGAAGTGTCAGTTTTGGGAATGTTGAACCTTGCCCAGTAAAAGGAAAAGGTTGCATTGTTCTGACAGAAGGAATCAAATGTGATAATGCTTATTGGGTTGAAGGATTAAGGATAAATCTACTCAGTGTAGCACAACTAAACAACATTGGCTTCAAGGTAGAATTTATGAATGGTAAGGCCAAGCTCCTGGATGGTAAAGGGAACCTAGTTAGAACTTGCAGGAAAACAAAAGGTTATTTATTCTATCTTGATCTCACTGAAGGTTCATGCTTTATTGCACAACTAGAAGAAAGCTGGTTATGGCATAAAAGGTTGTGTCATGTGAATTTTGACAATCTGGTAAACATAAGCAAGAATAAAAGAGTCAGAGGTATTCCTATCTTGAAGAAACCCGAGTTAGCAATATGCAAACAATGTCAAATTTGAAAAATGAGAAAGACTAGCTTCAAGAGCAAGAATTACAATACTGATGAAGTCTTGGAATTGGTACATACTGATCTATGTGGACCAATCTGAACAACAAGCTATACTAGAGAAAAATATTTTATTCTATTTTTTGATGATCATTCTAGAATGATGAATGTCATGTTTCTCAGAGAGAAATCATAAGCTTTTCAGAAATTCAAGTGGTATCTTGCAAGAGTTGAAAAAGAAATATGAAAGAAACTAAAATGCCTAAGATCTGATAGAGGAGGAGAATTCATTTCTAATGAGTTCAATGAATTCTGCAATGAAAGAGGAATCAAAAGACAGGTATCTACCCCTGGTACACCACAACAAAATGGAATAGCAGAAAGGAGAAACATATCCATTATGGACTGTGTCAGAACCTTAATGATTGAAAAGAATGTTGCTGCCAAATACTGGAAGGAGGCCATCGACACTACAATGTTCACCTTGAACAGAGTTCAACTGAAGAAAGGTAGTGATCAGACACCTTTTGAATTATGGTATGGCTATAAACCTAATGTTCATTATTTCAAAGTATTTGGAAGTAGATGCTACATCTTGAAGGAAGCAAGAAATGGGAAACAAGATGCAAAAAGTGATGAAGGAATATTCCTAGGTTACTCATGTAAAAGTAAAGCATACAAATTTTTGAATCTTACTACTCATAAAGTCATAGAGAGTATACATGTCAAGATTGATGAGTTTGAAAAAAAATGTGAAGAGAAGAGTAGTAAAGAGCCTGAAGACTACAGAAAATTTGTATATCATGATCCTTATACTATACTTATGACTCAAGCAATGGTGATGGGAAAACATACACTGACACAAACTATACTACCTGAGTCGAAAAATGAGAAACATGAAGTGCTAGTAGAAGGAATCGAGTCACATAAAGAGGGGCCCAAGTCACAGACAGAGGGACCCGAGTCACAGACAGAAGTACCTGAGTCACAGTCAGAGGGAACTGAGTATCAGACAGAGGAACAAGAAAGAATATTTGAGAATGACAGACCTAGTGGATCGAGTCCAGAATATAGATTGAAGGTTTGAGTACTTTCCAGATACGTGAAAAGGCATCACGCACCTGAGAAAATAATTGGAGATCAGACAGAAGATGTAATGAAAAGAAATAAAATAAAACATGCATGCTTACTAAGTGAATTTGAACCTAGAACTATTAAAGATGCATTTAATGATGAAAGTTGGATAGAGGCAATGAATGAAGAGATTGAGTAGATTGAGAAGAAAAAAACTTGGACTCTTGTACCTAGGCCGAAGGACAAGAATGTGATTGGAACCAAGTGGGTTTTCAGAAACAAGATGGATGAAAATGGGAAAGTTTCTAGAAACAAGGCCAAACTAGTTTGTAAAGGATATGCTCAAGAAGATGGTATTGACTATGGAGAAACTTTTTCTCCTGTTGCAAGACTTGAAGGAGTCATAACTCTTCTGGCATATGTTGCACATAAAGGATACAAAGTATATCAGATGGATGCGAAGTCTGCATTTTTCAATGGAATCCTAGAAGAGGAAGTCTACATTGAACAACCAGAAGGCTTTATTGATCCCAGCAGAAGAAATATGGTTTGCAAGCTACACAAAGCATTGTATGGACTAAAGCAAGCACCCAAAGCCTGGTATGAAAGACTACATAGCTATCTAATAAGCATTGGATTTCAGAGAACCAATGAGAACAGTAGCATGTACATCAAATAAGGACCATAGAATAAGATACTGTTAGCAGAGATATTTTTTGATGACATATTATTCACTGGTTATGATGACCTATGCAAAGCATTCTCTGTAGCTATGAGCAAAGAATCTGAAATGTCTATATTTGGTGAGACCAAATTTTTTGTTGGTTTACAAGTATATCAAATGAAGGACGGTATCTACATTACTCAATCAAAATATATCAAGGAGATACTCAAGAAATATGGTATGGAAGATTCCAAACCTGTTGGAACACCCATGTGTACTAGACATAAACTATCTAAGGATGATGATTCAAAAGAGGTAGATTAGACCAATTACAGATCCATGGTTGGAAAATTGCAATATGTTGTGCACACCAGACCTGATATTGAATTGGAAGTTGGTATTGTTGGAAGATTTTTAGCTAATCCCAGAGATAATCACCTAATGGAAATCAAAAGAATTATGAGATATCTGAAAGGTATTGAAGACTATGGTTTATGGTATAAGAAAGGTGGAAACTTTGATTTAAAAGCATTCACTGATGCTGATTGGGCTGGAAGTATCGATGATAGGAAGAGCACCAGCGGTGGAGCTTTCGTTCTTGGAAAAAGGTTAGTGTCTTGGAATAGCAAGAAACAAAATTGTATCTACCAGTCTACAACAGAGGCAGAATATGTTGTTGCAGTAGTGAACTGTTCTAACAACATATGTATGAAGCAGTTGTTGACAAGAATGGAGGAAGAGATAAAAGAACCAGTTATTATCTACTATGACAACAACAGTTCCATTAACATCTCAAAGAATCCTGTGATGCACACCAAAACCAAGCACATAGAAATAAAATATCATTTCTTAAGGGAATTAGTACAGAACAGAGAAGTAAGGTTGGAATATGTAAACACCAAAGAACAAGTTGCAGACATATTCACCAAACCCTTACCTAAGAATGCATTCTTGTATCTTAGAGGAAATCTAGGGGTACTTCCCCTACTTGAAGGTCACTAAAATACAGTTTAGTGATACATCAACCTGAGTGACAATGAAAATCTTCCAGTTGATGCAGATCTATCAGAGCCCATTGCAGATGAATCAGTACATTCAGGTACATTACAACTTCAAAGAGAAATAGTATTTGTAGAATTGGATTCTTTGGCATCTTTTGTCAAAGAGGGAGAATTTCCTATAATACATAAGAATCATAATGAAGCTAAGGACATTTTCAGAGGGAGAATCATAATGAAGCTAAAGACATTAATGAAATTTTCTGTTGATCCACAATTCTTTGTATTATGACATGTTGTGTTTCCATCAATGCCAAAGAGGGAGATTGTTGAAAACAATTATTCAATTGTGTATTATAATTGATGTTACACATGTATATACACTTATGTAGTGGTTTTACACTAATGTCTACATTCAGACCGAGCACATTTGGTAAATAGAATGAGTTGAGGTCGGGCATTGAAGAAGTTTAGTGTTGACCGAGTTCACTTCAAGGGCTTTTCAGTCTTGTTCGGGCATTCAGTTGCAGCTGACTAACAGTGATTTATATTATGTAATTAAATGGTTCTATGAGGCCGACTGAATTTAGAGTTTATTCAAGCCAACTTGACAGGGCTCACCATGTATTTATGAAAGGTCAAGTTTGGATTGAATGTTTGGTAGTTGTTAAAACCTAAGTGTGTAAGATGAAGCGAAAGTGAAAAGGCAGAAGTGTGGAATTCTGTGAAGGCAAAATCAGATGGGATTCTGATTGAGTACATAAAACTCAGAGTTGCAATAGAATATCTGATCAGTAAGGATCCAGTTACAATCAAGCAAAGATCTAAATCAGAAAAGATAGTTTCTTACACCTACAGGTCAATCCATTGTTACTTTCTAACAATTGTAGCAGTGATCAAAATCTATTAACAGAGTAGACTTAACAGTCTTTTGTAAATCCTCTCACAAGGTAGCATTTCCAAATTGAAGTGTTAAAGACGTCTAACAAGGCCTCTCCTCACAGGGTGATTAAATCCTTTAAATAGGTCACACCTGATAGTGTGTTATTGTAACCTTTAACAGGGTTGGCTCCTAGCAGGGCTCACTTCAGAAGAGTGAAAAATAGTAACTAGTTACATTGGTGGTTTTTCCTATATTGGGTTTCCATGTTACATCTTGGTGTCATATGTGTACTTGTTACTTCTTTTATGTTTTATGTTTCTGCACTTAATCTCTAGATATAATTGCATTAAAGATTTCTTTGACACCCGAGTTACAGAAGGAACACCCGAGTATCAGTATTAAAGTATTTAGACATCTAAGGGATAAGGATTTTTTTTGGAGTAACTGATTCACCCTTCCCCTCTCAGTTACTTATCTCATTTCCAACATGTCTATCTTTTCTCATATAATTTTTATTGATTTCAACAAATGGTGACCACATTTTATCCCTTTTTGTCTCCTATTTTTATACACATATTTTAAGGCATTATGTTTTTCCATTAGTATACTTAGAGAAAAACATGATTTGCACCATCGGTTTAGTCTAAACCGACAGACATGGCACAACACTATCCAACACTAAGGTTACTTGACAAACACTGTCAAGTGTTACTCGATGACAAAAAGATAAGGATACTCGACGAAGTATCAACAGTGCTACTCGATGAACAACAAAGAGAGGAACCTGAAAGATACAGGGAACCCAATGAATAGTTTAGAAAAGGAATGCCGACAGACTGGAAGTTCAACCGATAGTCAGTTACATCCCGCAAAAAGTGGATCTGACTTTCCATGTCAGATAAATCACTGAAGTTGTATTTATAACTTCTTGATTTTATTTTTAATTCATTATGTGTGGAGGAAGCAATGTAATCTTTATTGTTTTAATTCATTTTACTATTTTAAAAAATGCAAACTAAAGATCAAGGTCAAGTTGTAAACCTTGGATCTGAGAGTTAACATTGTAAATCATGAATTCCAATATAGGTCAAATAACTTGTATAAATAGGTGCTCGATCCATTAAGAACAGTTGTTGTTCAATGAAGATAGTAGCCATAGAGAGCAACTAAAGACCAGACAGAGAATTCATGCAGAAGAACACAAACAGATTCAAATTGATTTTCAAGAATAGAACAGAGGCTACCGATAAGCAGAGAAAATGTATTCATCAATCACTTAAGGTGATATTGTAATTGTAAAAGCTTTAATGGATCTATAAATCAGAAATAGTAGATTGCATACAGTCAGGTCAACATTTGTACTCATTCTAACAAGTGTAGTAGGCCAATGAAATCCTTTCAAGAAAGGTGGGCTTAACTGTCCTATTGTAAATCTAATAAGTACTGAGTGCACACTTAAATCAATGTTGCTACAGCTCTTAACAAAGTAGATCTTAATAGGTCTCCACCTCAATACTCTTAATAGGGTAGATCGTTAGAAGTGATCAAATTGTAAGCCTTAACCGGCTCCCTTCCATTCTATAGATAGTGAAGTTTTGTGGGTGCCATCCCCACCATAGTTTTTACTTCCTAACAGGATTTTTCTGCGATATCATATCTTGTGTTATGTGTTTGTTAATTTCATGAATGTTTCTATGGATGATTGTAAAGATTGTTAACAAACAATCTCTACATAAGAAAGAATAACAGTAATGATATATTGGGTAAAGTGTTAAAATTTTTAGAGGTACTGATTCACCCCTCCCCTCTCAGTATACTTCCCATTAAGTCCAACAATCGGTATCAGAGCTAAGTATCTTCTTAAAAAGCTTAAAAGATTAAGAGCAAAGATCTAACAATGGAGAAGTATAAACTTGATAAGATTATTGGGAACAAAAATCTTGAGCTATAGATGTTCTATGAACAGTATAAAGAAGTAAGAATCAAGATGAGAGAGCTGCTGGCTTAAAGAAAAAGTATGGCTACCAGGAACAATGAAGTAGACTATCAGGAAGAAGAGATTCCAGATTTCTTTAATTCCTCAGGATCAAATTCAAGCAATGTATCAGATACAACAGAAGAAAACATCACAAATCTAAATGAGATCAATCAACATCTAACAGAGCAAATAAAGATGCTGCAAATCGGTCAAGAGACATAGATGGTAAGAATGATTGATGTGATGAGTTCTGCTAGACAAGCTGAAATAGAAAGAACACTTGCTATTGATGATAGAAGGAAGATCACAGAGAAACTACAAGAAAAAGAAATGGAAGTTCAAAGACATGCTGAGCATCACCATGATCTCACAAATTAGATTATCCTTATGAGTCAAGAAGCAAACAGAATAAATGTGGAACTTATTGAGAGAATACAGATTGTCGGTGAACTAAGAGAAGAAAATGAAAAGCTGAAGCATGAGGTTAGAATTCAACAACAACATAATGAGATTATCAGAAAGGTTGAAGAAAGCAATAAAAGAATGGATGACTTTCTTGAAGGACAACGAAGAGTCATCAACAACAGTGGTATAGGCTTTACAGAAAAAGGAGAAACATCAAGACCAAAGAATGTCTACGAAAGTCCAAGACCAAGAAAGCCAACATGCAAGCACTGTGGAAAGCAAGGGCACACATCAAATGCATGTAGAGGTAAAATGAAAGGTACTCCTAAATCTACACCTACATCTTCATTCATAGGATTCTATTATAAATGTAACAAGAAAGGACATAAGGCTTATGAATGCAAGAGCAAGATAGAAAAGCCAAAGAAGGAAACCTACATGGAAAATACGGTCCTACATGCAAGATAAATGGGCACACATCTGAAGAATGCTGTAAAAAGAAAAGACAAGCATGGAGGCCAAAAGCTAAAGAAGTCCCTTATCAACCAAAGAGAATCAGTAGTCAATATGTATGTGATTACAATACTTGGAAAAACTATACAACATGTGGTAAATATGGTCACATTGCTGCAGACTGCATGAGAGCATGGACCAAAAGGTCTAGAGGTTGGTCAAACCCCGGAATGGCATGCTTACACTTTCATAAACTTGGTCATATCAAGAAAGATTACAAAGATAGATTGACAGACACAAGAACACATCCCAATGGTAACACCATTGAAGATATCCAGAGGGCAAGAGACAAAATGTGGATAAAAGCTTCAAGCAATGATGAAGCTAGACCAAGCAATGAAAATGATGACACCCCATCCAATGGATCTGGTGACACCACCAACCCCACTTGAGCTAAACAAGTAAGTATGGAACTGCACTACACCAAGTTATATTTTGCATCAGTTCCATTAAATAAAATGATATATAGTCAAAATATGCATAAATCAAAGATGCATATTACTTTAATTGTTACCAATCTAAGAATACAACACCATCGGTAAACACTTACCAA
Organism: Thuja plicata; assembly: GCA_018584345.1. Lineage (NCBI taxonomy): Eukaryota > Viridiplantae > Streptophyta > Pinopsida > Cupressales > Cupressaceae > Thuja > Thuja plicata. Next base: position 2,349,837 of record MU227088.1, on the reverse strand, counting down.
AAATTATCGGTGAATGCAATAATGAGTTATTCACACTTACCGAAAATTGTCGATCAACTAGTAAAAGTGGTAAACTGCCAATGTATCCTGACAATTGTTGGTAAGAAAGAAAAATTTAGAAGTCATCATGACAGAATACCGGTATCTGTCCGTAAAATCAAAGTGGTTGACAACTACCATAAGCATCATGTCTACACCGACGATGATTTGAAATATCCTCCTGATGAAACCTGTCTTCACATCCCGACAAGTTGGTGAGCATTTATTTCAAAGACTTAGGTCAAAAATTCTATAAATAGTTGACGGGACTTCATTTTTCACCCGCGATTTGAAGAGAAAAATAGAGCGACATCAAAGCGATTCAAAAGCAGAAAGCATAAGCGTCTATAGATTGATTCAGCACATACGGAACAAATTCTTCATCACATTCATAAATTGAAGTAAGTAACAAGGGAACTAAAATATCTCTGTCATTGTTTTGTCGAGAAAGCCCTAATTTCAAAGAAAACCCTAAATTCTAGAAAAACAATGGCAACCACTTCAAGAACTGCTAAGTTAAAGAATGAAAAGAAGAATGTAGTGAAACTGATAAAGAACAACACATGTGTAGAACCTAAATACAAAATCTGTCTAGAGATTGCATCAAAATCCGATGAAGCTGACACATTTTCAAAAATCCTGCCTAGGGTTTTGCTTATAGAAGACGTCAGGTCTTACATTCACTGCAAGATTGCAGAGATAGGTGATTTGGAAATGGATGAAGCTTATAAGAATCTATTTGATGCTGAAGGAAAACTGAAAGAAGAAAATAAATACTTGGAGGTCAAAGGGTTAACTAATGCCCTATATTTCCCAAGGGAGTTCAAGACATAGTGGATTATGATAGTCTTGAGCAGGATGCATGACAAAAAACTATGGCTAGACCAACCCAAGCAAATAACAAGGGATGTTCTTCATGCTGTCATTGGTTATCCGATAACTGAAAAACCTAGGGCACACAAACATCCATCCATGAAAGAAGTTACAAAACTTACTAATGTAGAAGGAGACAATAGAGGTCTCAAGGTTAACACAATCACCAACGACGAGTTGAAATTTGGTGCATGTGTTATTGGTTACAAAATCTTCCAGGCTAGCAGACTGAACAACATTTCTGCAATAGCAGTAAGCACAACTTACAAGATTGTAACTAAAGGAATTCAAATGGATCTAT
>MU227088.1:2310294-2331667 GCA_018584345.1 Thuja plicata | reverse complement strand
TTTAGGTTTTAGTTTTCTACCTAGGGTTTCTTGTTTCAGTTGTCGTTTGGTTTAGGTTTTAGTTTTCTACCTAGGATTAAATAAGTTTTCTATTTAGTTTTCTAAAATAATTTACAAATTAAAATTTGAAACTAAATATAACAATTTATTTTAATCCTATTTAAAAAAACTGTAAACATTAAATAGTAAACAATAAACACAGTGTACATTTTTTAACATTAGACTAATTAGAAACAACAATAAAAAATATTTTTAATAAAAAACAATAATACGTACCTGTAGTAGGAAAACTGGTAGCATCGGGGTCGGTGGTAGCTCTAAAAAATGGGCACCCGTCCAGAGAAAAACGTAATCACGTTTTGCAAATTGTGAAAATGATTTAAAATAAATTTTAAATAGTTTTAAAAAATGGGCACCTATTTTTTAAAAAACGGGTGCCCGTTTTGCCACGGGCGCCCGAACCAAAACGGGTGCCCGTTTTTGAAACGGGCACCCATTTTATATTTACGGCTCGGGCACCCGAACCATAACGGACACCCATTTTTTAAAAAATGGATGCCCGCTTCTATTTGCCAATTTGTTTTGGCCGCAGACTTCTGCGAAATTGGCACTCAACTTTGTGCTTGCACCCAGAGTAAGAACACCGCTGAGATATGAAACCAAGTCTCTAAAGCCACCAATATCATGCCATATAAAATGAACTAAGATAAGGACATTAATGATTCATTTACAGAAATACACCATAAGAAACTATCATGTAAAGAAATGCATAGCATACATTTCAAGTAGAGACCACTATAAGTCACAACATAACATAGATAAATGTCAATTCCATTGCGTAGACACCCAAAACTGGCTTAGTCTTGCGAGTTTGAATTAATTACTGATTATTCTTCTATTAATTAGATAATTAATATTTTTTATTAATTAATCTTAATTAAGTAGTCTTTTCTATTTAATTAAATTCAATTTCTAAAGTCATATAGTTTAAATAATTACTTTTAATAATTTAAGTTAACTAATTAATTCCTCCAAATTATATTAAATTCTAAAATTAATTTAATTTTGTTTCAATTTCTAATTAATTTTAAGCTAATTTTATTTTTCTCCAAAAATTGACTTTTTAATTCAATTTAAATATGTAAAATCTTTCAAAAAAAACAAAAACTTATGAGTTATCAAAATTCTAAAAATGCAAAAATCATTTTAAATTAAAAATTAATTATTTTCTCAAAATTGTATTTTGGAAATTAATATCTTTGAAAAAATAAAATCTTCTGAAATCTTTATCTAATCTCTTCTTTCCTAAATGAGCTCTCTACTTTTGAGTTCGAATTGGAAATAATGATTCATCTTTGGACAATTACCCAAAATATTTTAGTTCCTAATTACCTCATCCATCAATTATGATTTTCTCAAACTTGATCTCAATCATTCATCCAATCTTGAATATCTATATAAACCACTTTCATTCCCATTTGAAGGATCCTAGTTTTTATCAAGTATCTTATGCAGGTTTTTTATTAATTAAGTCATCATATTATCGATTTATTCTCAAATCTCTGAGTCAAAGTGTTGTCAAAATGAATGCTGAGTGCCATCCATCTAATTCAATAGAAGGAATTGAGCATAGATTAGATTTGATTACCTATTTTAATTTCTAATTAATCATGGTTAGATTTTGTTGTTTTGTAGGGTATATTTATTAGTAGTTCATTTTGATTAGTTCAGTGGTACTAACCCATGTTCTTGAGTCTTTAAGATTTTCGTACTTACATTTGGTGAGCCCGACGTGAACTTATAGGTAGGAAGTTCTTGAAGACAACCTAAAACTTATTTTTAGTCTCGCGTGTACGAACAAGATTTTTTAAAATTTTCATCATTTTAAGTATTTCATAATTGCTAGTAAAATTTTGCAACTACTATTTTAATACCACAATTGTAAGCTCTGATTTCCGCATTGACAGAGCAGTTTTTTGTAATCACTATCTCTATTTGCCACATTTGTAGGAATTGTATCACAATTGAGTGTTAATTTTGTTGCATCTATATGCTTTCGGTTTGGCAATTGTAGGATCACTGTCACAATTGTCTGTCACCGTTCTACAATATATTTCTAAAAAATAACTAACATGTAGTTGTCTTTTGTTTATTTTTCAATATTTCAGGAAAGTTTGATGTCATAAGTGAAGAAGGTTGTCAGGAAAACCCTTGGCTTTTATCTAGGACACACCCAAAAAGAAGGGTTTCCCACCATCTGCGATAGGAAAGGGCTGCCGAATTGATTACAAGGGAAGAATAAAGAGATTATATAAAAAGGTATATAGCCACTCTCTAGGGCTTTCAAAATAAATATAATATTTCTTGAATTTGAATATTGTTCCTCAACTTGGTTTTTAGATTAGAGATTTTTTTAGTATTAATCACTGTTCTTTAGCTAGTGTCTTTATTGGGAGAAAAGAACGCTTGTCAAAGACCCCCATGCTCTAAAATGTTTTTAGAAACTTTTGACAATTTGCATGCAAGTTGGGGGAGGGCTTAAAAAAATCTTGCTTTGATTTTCTTAATTCTTTTTCTATATGCTTGTTAACTTAGGAACACTTCAGTTTTGGGCTTTAAAATGAACATGTACTTGCCATACACGCTTCATTTGGTTCTTAATGAATGAACTTTTCTCTTGTGTATTTGGCATGTTTGTGCATGTATAGAGCGGTCCTACTATTAACACATTATTCTCTCCCTTGGAATTTTTAGTCCTAGGTGCAAGAGAAAAGTGTTAATGATACACAATTTTATTTTTTAGAGGATCTACCACCTGAGTGCTTTAGCATAGCCAGTGTGATGGGAATGATCCAAGCGGTAAAAAGCTAAGGCAAAGCTTCTCTCATCCAGTATATAAAATAAGTTAGAACTAAAATATTACACTATGGGTGATAATAAACTACCCATGTTGACTTCCTCGGTACCTGTGTTCTATAGGAAGGAAGCCTAATAGGATTAACAAGACAAAAATAAAAATTACATGCATAAATATAACCAATATCAGAGAATAACAAACCAAAATAGAAGATAACACAAGACACATAGATTTAACATGATTCACACAATCCCTGGGCTACATCCACCAAACAGCAAGTCCAATCTTATTATTATCCAGTGATTACAATATGATCGCAAACTGGAATCCCTTACAACTCAATACCGCCGTAAGAAGATAATAAAACATCCATTACATAAAACCCTAAACCTAAGCCAATTTATACAATCTTTATGCCGCTTTAGGGTTAGAACATGTCGGCACAAAAATTAGCTGAAAGTGTAAAATAATTTCCTAATCAGTCACCACAATATAAAAATCTCCCACATGGGGATTGATCGGACTCCACATAAACCAACAATTCTCCCACTTGGAGACTGATCCTGTAGCTAAAACGCTACCCTGTGAAGCTCCCATTGGAATTTGTTGTTCTATTATTTTATTCAATCTAGAAGACCAACCAAAGTTGAACAAGAATTCAACTTCTCCCTCATCACAACCTTTGTGAACATAACCGTTGGATTATCATCTGTATGTATCTTTTCCAGCTTTAACTACCCATCATCCAAAACTGACCGAATGAAATGGCACCGCAACTATATGTGCTTTGTCTTTGAGTGCAAAGCAGAATTCTTCGCAAGATGAATGACACTCTGATTGTCTAAATACATATAATTATCCACCTGTGAATGTCCCAATTCTTCCATGAAGAGTTGAAGCCATATCATCTCCTTGGTTGCCTCTATAGCAGCAACTTACTCTGCCTCTGTAGTGGATAAAGTATTCACCTTTTGTAACCGAGAAATCCAACTCACTACTGTCCCACCAATAGTAAATACATAACCGGTAGTACTCCTCCTAGTATTTATATCTCTTGCCAAATCCGAGTCAACATAGCCTTGAACAGTAGTAGTAGAGCCCCCAAAGTGTAAACACTTAGTGGATGTACCTCTCAAATATTTGAGAATCCATTTGACTGCATTCCAATGCTCAATCCCAGGGTGACTCGTATACCTACTAATGAATCCTACTGCATGTGCAATATCTGGCCTAGTACATACCATAGCATACATTAATTTACCTACATTTGAAGCATAAGGTACCTTGGACATTTTGGCTTCCTCTCCTCGTGTCTTTGAAAACATCTCCTTAGTCAATTTCAAATGACTAGGCAAATGTGTATTGAGAGCTTTTGCATCCTTCATGGAGAATCTTTGCTACACCTTTTCAACATAATCAGCCTGAGATAGAGTCAATTTTCTGTTCTTCCTATCTCTACAAATTTTCATACCAAGGATTTGTTTTTCTGCCCCCAAATCATTCATAGAAAATGATTTTGCTAACTATTGTTTCAACCCCTTAATGTGATCCATGTTATACCCAGCTATAAGCGTATCATCAACATAGATATCATCATCCAATCTCTTAAAATAAACAGAATGGTCAGAATTACATCGAGTGTATCCATGCTAATTTATAAAAGTATCAAATTTAATATACCATTGTCGAGGTGCTTTATTCAAGCCATATAAACTTTTATGCAATCTACACACTAAATTATCCTTACCCGTGACCTCAAATCCCTGTGGCTGTACCAGATATATTTCTTCATCCGAATCACCATGAAGAAAAATTGTTTTAACATCAAGTTGCTCTAAATGAAAATCTTCAGTAGCCATAATACTTAAAACAATGCGAATAGAAGTCATTTTAGCAACTAGAGAAAATATCTCATCAAAATCAATACCCTTTTTCTATGCAAATCCTTTTACAACTAATCTTTCTTTAAATCTTTTCTTACCTCCATCCTCTTCTTTCAACCGATAAACCCATTTATTCTGTAAAGCTCGTTTACCTGCAGGTAACTGACATACATCCCAAGTCTGGTTTTTCAACAAGGAGTCAGTTTCTTCTGTTATTCAGACTCCCATTGAATCTTTGTATCCACATGCATAGCTTCATTATAACATTTAGGTTCACCAACATCTGTCAATAAAATAGAATACAAAGAGGGAGAAAATCTATCTGGATGTCTACTTAGCCTTGTTGACCATCTAACATTCACTAGGGTATGTGGTATTTGTTGTTGCTGTTGTTGTGGAGCATAAGGAACTACTGGAACATTATCTTTTGGAGTATCATCTAGTTCTACATAATTAGTGTCTTTCTTCTCATGCTGCTGCAACAGATCTTTGTACAACACTTTCTCATTTAATATGACATCCCTTCTTCTTACAATTTTACGGTTTTCAAAATTGAAAAGTCTATAGCTAAATTCATCAATGCCATATCCAAAAAATACACATTTCTTTGATTTTTCTTCTAGCTTGGTTATATTTTCAAAATCTATATGTGTAAATGCTTCACAACCGAAGGTTTTGAGAAAAGAATAACTCACCTTCTTACTAGTCCATGCTTCCTCTGGAATACCACAATCCAACGGAGTAGAGGGACCTCTATTGATTAAATAAAAAATAGTATTATATAGCCTTTGCCCACATGTTTAAGGGAAGCCCAACATGCAACCTCATAGTCCTTGCATGCTTCGTTATTGTCCTATTCATACGTTCAACCACTCCATTTTCTTGTGGAGTCCTTGGAACCATTTTCTACCTACGAATACCATTAAGGGAACAAAAATGTTCAAATTATTTGTTGCAATACTCACCACCATTATCAGATCTGAGACATTTTAGTCTTTTACCAGTCTTATTTTCAACCAAGCTTTTCCATTTTTTATAAGTTTCAAATACATCAGATTTATGCCTAAGGAAATAAATCCATGCTTTCCTAGTTGCATCACCAATAAAAGTAACATAATACAGAAAGCCACCAAGGGAAGATACATGAGTTGGTACCCATATGTATGTATGCACAAGCTCCAATTTTTCATTTTTCATTTCCTTCCCACCCTTTAGAAAACTAACTCTCTTTTGTTTCCCATACACACAACTTTCACAGAAATTCATATTAACACATTTCAGACTAGGTAAACCTTTCTTTGAATGAAGTAATTTTATACCTTTTTCACTCATGTGCCCAAGTCTGTTGTGCCATAGTGTTGTGTCAGAATCCACAACGACTGTTTCATGTTCTACCTGCTCAACTACAACAACTATTCCTGGACATTCACTTTTATCTGTAACAATTAGAGTAGAAGGAACATTATGGCCAATACAAAGATATAAGGTGCCTACTTTCACACCTTTTGCTACTACTAAGGAGCCTTTTGAAACCTTCCAATTTTTATCATTAAAAATAATTGTTCAACCTTCATCACCTAGTTTACCTGCAGAAATTAAATTTCTACTTAACCTTGGAACATATCTAATATGTATTATCTTTGCAAACAGTATGAGGATTATGTTAACCATATGTTCATTCATTGCCCTTATGTGAACAAAATATGGGAAAAATGCTTAAAGCTATTGAATGTGGATTGGATCTTCCCAGAGGACTTGCAAAGCCTTTTTACCTATTGGGTGTCACCTTCAAAGAATGATATAGTGGCTTATGTCTGGAAACTCATATTACCTTACATCTGTTGGGGTGTTCGGGAAGAAAGAAATGATAGAGTTTTTAGAAATAAGGCCTCAAATGAAAAGCTGGGTTTTCATAAGATCAAAAGAGATATGTTGGAGAATCTTTATTTGAAGGGTAATTTGATTGAACCTTTAGAGGATGCGGATATTACTCTCTTTGAGAACTGGAAGATTAAAGGGAATATGAATTATTATAAGAAGGAATTATTGAGGAATGAAGCGATATGGGATTTTCCACCCCATGGCTGGATGAAAGTTAACTTTAATGGGGGTTCTAAAGGGAATCCAAGAATGGCTGGTTGTGGAGTTGTTATCAGAGATGAGAATGGTCTTTGTAAAGGGGTGAGAGAGATACCTATTGGTGTTCAATCGGCTAATGCTGCTCTCCATGGTTTGATTATGGCTAAGGATAAGGGGTACAAAAAAATATGGCTTGAAGGTGATTCTTTGAACATTATAAAATGTTCAAATAATGATTCTACCCCTTCATGGACTATATATAATGTTGCGCATAAGGATAATAACCTTATCAAGTGTTTTGAGGAATGTGTCATCACACATAACTATAGAGAGACTAATGTTGTTGTCAGATGGGCTGCAAATGTGGCTTGTAAGGTGGATTTGATGACGAAATGGGATGACGTTGATGATTTGCCTTTCGAGGTGCAATGATTAATTGATAATGACCGCTCACGGAGCAGGCAAAAGGAGTTTTAAATTGCCTTTTTAATGGATAGTTTTTATTGGAAAGCGATGTTTCATTATTCCTTTTTTGGTGTGAAGGACTATTATGTGACTTGTCTCTTTATTTCGCATGGATTCTGGGTTTTGTATGAGAAGTGTTGTTTAGATCGGAGGCTTCTTAGAGATAGTGTGAAGGAAAACCAGAGTGGTAAAATGGGTGGTAGTATTATAAATGGTTTGAACCTGTTAATTGCAAGGAATGAAAAAAAAATAAGGAGGTTTGGGGGATTCTGAAGAAAGGTGGTGTTGCAGGTTTCATGGAGAGGTTGCATGGAAGAAACCCTGTCGTGTCTAAGCATTTCTTTAAATCTTGGAAGAATGGAAAGGTGTTAGTGGGTAACCAGTATATGGAGGTTACAAAGGAGATTGTTGCTAAAGCTATAGGTATGAGTATGGAGGGGCTGAAATTCTACAGAGATAGGAGTATTTCAGATAAGGCTATGGAGAGGTTCCCTAATACGGAGATGGAAATAAAGAGGTTGGTTAAGGCAGACACTTCCTACCACAATCCAAAGCATATTTATTGGCCTTGGAGGTGTGCCTTATATGCTATTATTAACTACATTACGCTTGATGGTAGATTTACTAGAGCTTATGGCCTCCATTTCACATGTTTCTTAACCATTTTAGACATGAAGAGAAAGTTAGTTTCCCTTTCTATCTGTTGACCTCTTTGGATTTTACTATTTAAAGCATTCAAAAGGACCCTCAAGGGGATCACGCCTCACACCAGGGATTACTGCTTCTGGTGTTTGATCTCCTGGAAACTAAAAATGTGGAAAAAACCTTCCTTAAGGGTAGACTTAGAGATGAAGATGAGACTAAAGGGGATGAGGATGATGAGAGGAATGATGAAGATACTGAAGATGATGGGGAGGAGATTTCTGAAGCGAAAAATACTAAAATGATTAAATTTAAGGGGTCTCCTTCTAAGAAAAAGCAAGGCAAGAATGTTGTGGAATATTTTGCATTGGATAAGGATACTAAAGAGGATGACTGTGAGGAAGCAGGGGAGAATGATGGCAGAAAAAGGAAAAGAGGGGATTTTAGTGGAAGAAGTAAAAAGACAATATTAAAAGACCCCATAAGAAGAATATTGACATTTCTTCTGAGGAGGAAGAAGACTATGAGAAGATGAAGAGAAATGAGGAAAATATTGGTGAGGGAAATGGAGAATATGAGAATTTGGATGGGGATTTATATTGTGGGAAGAATTGACAAAGATGGTCTTGGGACTAAGGTGACTGCTGACAAGGAGACTGACAAGGAGAAAAGTGGGGATTGCGTTGTGAGTAAGGGTAAAAACCGCCTTCTATATTTTACCTGCACCCTGGGAAAGTTGATGGATGATGTCGGCATGGTCAAAGACCAAATGCGTACGGTGGTGTTTGATATCAACCTCCTCAAGAAGATGACCATAGGAGAAAAATAAATTCCTGAGTGCCTTGAGGAAATGAGGGATGTGGTCAGCAATGTGGATGCTTATGCTACCTTGGTTGATAAGGTTTTTTAATCTAGAAAAAAGCCTGAAAGAGCTTGAGGTCAGGGTTACTAAAGGGGACTTTGAGGGTAGGCTTGTCACTTTGCATAATAGAATGGAGAACTTAGAAGATATTATGAGGAAAATTGGGGAGTAGAGCTTGTGCAACCTCAAAGCCTATACTGGTCATGCCAAGATTCTGGTTGACAAGATTGAGCAGACTAAAGTAGAGAAGGAGGTGAAGAATCTAAAGGAGGCTATGGGACTTGGTAAGCACACTCAAGCGAGCACTAGGAAGATTGAAACCAAAGAAGATAAGGAGATAGAAAAAATGAAAGATTCTGCTGATCAGATGTAGATAATGGTGGTCCAGGCTAAGGACCTTATGAAATGTATTTAGCTCTCTCTTTCTGATGTCCTATATTTTTGTTGTGGTGTCCTGTTATGTTTCTTTAGATCCAGCCTTTTGTATTTTGGTAGTTGTTGTATGTTTCTTTCATGCTTTTATTCTTGGGTGTTGTGGCACAGACTCTATTACGCTTTTAATTGTTTATCTTTAAGCTCTTTGTAAAAGGTTTCAGGTCCTTCAAAAACTTGTTTTTACTTAATCAAAACATAAGGTCAGCCAAGAAAGTTTGTGTTTCCCAATGAAATGAAAATGTATTACATAGATATGTCAGGACCCAAAATCATAAGGATCTTTATCCAATGTGTGGGACATGAAATACGATCCCTAAAATATGTCGGCCACACATGTGACATCATCAAGAAATGAGCTGTTAAGCTTCACCGATCAGGAAAACCATTGCAAGATCACAAAATATGAAGACTGGATGGAAATTGAAGAACATGACAGTCTCATCGAGAATCTGAAAGTTCTCAAACGTGAAGTCACAAAATGATGTGCAATCCGAGGAGGGTGACAAGAACAAATCCTCGAACACACTGGAAGGATTGCAACCACTAAAAATAAGCACAGAACAATCGCAGAAAGAAACGTCAGACTGGTCAAATAGGAAAATAATGTTTTTGGTTGATTAAAGATAGTGAGGCTTCAGATGAAGAGGGAGATAAAGAATTGGTTTTGAAAGAAATAGTATATTTCATCTGGCTATGAGCTTCCCTTTTCTCATGGTTCAGATGAAACAGTTGAGGAAGAAGGAGGGAGACAAGAGAAGTTGTAGGAGGAAATGGATAAGGTTATCCTCCAACCTAACTCCCTGTAGAAATGGAACAAAGGAGGAAATAGACACAAGGAGGTTTCAATCCCTTGTTTGGTTGATCTCCCCTTCCTCACTGATGTGGAGGAGACCGAGCAGAATGTAGACCTAGCACAGTAAAGGGAAGAGTTCAGGAAATGGCATTTCCTATTCTACCTGGCTGTGTTACAGAGGCATCTCTAGGTCTTCAAGGGATCCTGAAAGAATTTGATGTCGAGGATGACTTTATGGACTCATTCGATGCCATTTGCCCATCGGTCAACCTTGAGTCGGGGACTTCTGGTCCTACAAAGTGAGAGCTACAGTATAAACAAAAGGGATCTCCTATGCAGTAAAGAAGTCATCATTCTCTATTTCTGATAGTTATCTTAGGGACAAGAGGAAAAAAATAATAATCAAGAGATGTCCCATCATACATCTGACCCAAATCTATGAGTCACCATTGGTCATGTTTACCTTCGAGCATGAAGACAAGCTTCACGAAGAAAAGGAGAATCCCACCCATTTGCCACTAGAAGATGAATTTTTGACATGGGTAACTTTCTTTATTTTCTCACTTCAAGGGGCACCCTAGCATGATAGGTACCTTTCAAGTTGTCCAGAAATATGTAACATATCAAAGGCTAGTTAGGAAGGGAAGCTATTTTAACAAACCAGTTAATGGTTTTGTTTGATATCTTGCAATGTACAAATATGTGTACATAGTAGGGTAGGTATTTTGTTTTCTAAGAAGTGTTTTTGCACATAATGCATGGGCAGGTGCAAGAATTTGGGTCCCAATTCAGTGGAATTCTTTTGGACTTGAAAAATGCCACTAGAAATGACACCCATTTTGAAAAAACAGACACCCAATTTAGGCTCGGATGCTCGATCACAAAATTCAAAAAATAGGTGCCCATTTTTTTCAAAAGCGGTGCTCATTTTTTTGAAAATGGGTACCCGTTTCAAAATGGGTTCCCGTTTCTAATTTTTTATTTTTAAAATTATGCCTAGAAACTCATTTTTACATTCTAATTTATTATATTTGAGAAACATGTACACATTTTTAAAAGTGTGCCCATTTTTTAAAAGTTGAATTTTCAATCCACCCTTTGCATTGGATTTTGGTTTTGGATAGGCTTGGTGGGACCAAGCCTATGCTTGGACCTCCAATATAATGGCTAAGGCACTGAAATACCAGATTTTTGCCTTGCCGTAATTTTTTCAAGGCCTTCCTAATCGATTTTTTTGATGAAATAAAAACCCATTAGAGTTCTTACTGTCCTGATTTCAAAAATATAAATTTCATAGTGATATGATCAATTTTACTATTTTTTCAATATTAATTAGTGAAAAGTGGTATCTAAATTTAAAATAGTGAGGTTCACTAAAACTTTAATAACCTTTTTATTTTTACGTTTTTTTGAAAATAAATTATATGACATCAATCTAAATAGAATTTTATTGAAGATAATTTTTTTTTTGGAAAAAAATGTGAAATTTTCATCAAATTATAGTGGTCGTACACCAGAGGTTTCAAAAATATACTTTACAGTCAACTCAAAATTAATTAAAAAAAACAATTCAATAAAAAAAATATGCTCATCAATCTTTGGTGTCTTAGGTATCTTTCCCTAGAAGGATTCACAAAAAAATTTATTTAGGTCAAAATATGGTGGTTGTACACGTGTGTGGTATGGTCCTGAAACATGCATTTTGAAAAAGTGGTCTTTAAACATGCCTGTACTAAATATTTTTTTCTACCATGAGGGTATTGACATAAATCACATATTTAAAAACTAGACTACGAGTACTACATTTTCTGTTAGTGAAATGTTTAGAGATTCAATCTCTAGTTACCTCAAATTTTGGCATCAATTGGCATAAAATTTGAAAAACAAGGAAAAAACTTCCACTTTTTGCCCAAAAGTGGGACTCAACTTCTTACAACCACCCACATCCTCCTTAAGGAAATGCATGTTGTAGTTTCTTTCTTTTCTTTGGTCGTGTTCTTGTTGATGCTTCCGCGTCCTCTCTTGTTTTGAGTCTTTTGTTGATCCGAGCCCAACAGATAAGGCTCTAGTCTGTGAAACTAGACTTATGAAGGAGTTCACATCATGCAGGAAGGATGCCCCTGAGAATCACCAAAAATGTCAATCAAAAATCTACAACACAATAGTTTTGCACTTTATGTTGGCGGTCATGTTTTCTTTTCTGCCTTGGTTTTTTTTTATAATAGCGCGCATTGTCATTTGTCGGCACAACGTACGTCTTGGTAGTGGCTTTCAAAGTTGTTCACCAAAGTTCCCGTCGAGGTGTCGCATTATCTTAGGCACTAAATGAATCTTCTCTTCTGCTGGTGGGCCCAGGTTTGCGGTCATCTCGTAGGCTTTCTTTTTGTTCATTAAAGGCCCATCTAAGTGTCAGATTTCTTCGGGCGCTCACAACATGCCTTTTCGTTGTTGGGATCAAGTTCATCCAGAGTCATACACATCGATGTCTCGCAAGCTATTGAGGAATTTTATTTTGCGAGGAGCCATTTTCAACGCCAGTGTGCCACATGTCACTTCCTTTTGTTAGCCCGCTTTTGCTAGTAGGCTTGAATTTTATTTTTAACATGACACACGGTCACCTCACGGGCGATCGAGAAGGTGAGGTTTTCTTTTAACACAGTTTGCCCACTTGAGTTTTGCCTTTCCTCACTATTGCAGCCACACTTTGTCGTGCGTTCATCTCCGCGAGTTCATTGTTTCTTTCAATTTTGGTTCGGCTATCGATGAAACTACTATCATGATTATTGGGGAGTGGCAGTTGAGTGTAATAATAAAGAATTAGATTTTGTTTACAGAGCATAGGACAACTTTCAAAATTTTAGAGACATCGATGTGACCCAACATCAAAAGCTTGGCAGAAAGGAGCATGTAGCACTTGAATTGATTTGATTTTCATTAGGGTTTTCAAACAATGGCTTAGATATATATGCAGATCATTGTAATAAAGTCAAAGGACCTTCTAGACTTAACTTTAGGAAAATAGAGTAGGAATCTTGTAGACGCTTTCCAGAAAGATTTGTTTTATATTGTAAGCCTTAAGTTTTAATGGGCATTTTGATTTCTCAATACAAATTGATCATCCTTTCAACACCTTTAATTTAGGGGTTTGAGTGTTCATGAATGTTTCTATGTCATTTAATATAATCTCAGACTTTAGTGTATTTGTCTTTAAAACTTTGCTAAATATATTATGCATTGAGGATTCCCTATTTCACGCATGTATCACATGGTTCACTCTATGCATTTTATTTATTGTGCTAATGTACTTCTGCAACTGTTCCTTGGCCTATATGCTACAAAGTCGCCTTGATGTTTTTGTTTTCTTTAAATAACTTGTGCATTTTAAGTTTAAAGTGTTCCAAAAGCTTTGATGTTTTGCCTCAGTAGGGTTAGTTCATTCTTCCCTTTCCTAAAACATTAAGAGGAAGAGTCATTTTCTATAAAATCCCGGAGGTTATTTTCACAGGGCATATTTTGTGCCACCCTTGTGAAGCTTTTGTACTGCCCTACCTTAGGCGAGAGCCTGATCAGGGATAAAAAATTACCAATATTAATATGGTTAATAATGTTATTAATATAAATAATCAATATTAATAATAATTACTAGCCTTTTATCTTTAAGAACATATGACAATCATAACACATTGTATGAAGAGGACATATTGCTAAAGGTCTGATTTTTCTCACACGAGCCAAGTATAGTTCACTGCAAGTGGGCATGTTCTTTATACTCTCACAAATTCAACTTTATGAGAAGCATACAGTCTGAGAAACACCAGAATCCTGCTAGCAATTTAAGAGTGGGAAGTTCCATTGGAGTGACATGTATCGTCATCTCAATAAGAAGATCTTAGCCGTTTTCCATTTGGAAAAAAAATAGTTAAGGAAAAAGCCTTAGTTATGGTGCAAGCAATTTAACATTTGTTAAGGCATGTCATTGATCCTCAAGACAATTTGTATATAGTTCAAGATGGTGGGACTCCAGCCGATAATACCGAGTACAATATAGGTTGGGATGGCGATTCTCAAAACAATGTGAATCTAGTTCAAGGTGGTTGGGTCGTAAATAACAATACAAGATGGGGTGAAGTACCTTCGAGATCAGTGACTTCTTCAAACTCAACATGGAATCAAAATTTAGAACTTTTGGCTCCTACACTAGCAAGCATGCCTCACTTGGTTGAGACACACAACTATTGTCAAGGTATGCAATTTGCTACTGAAGAAGGCTCTCTGCTTCCAGTGCCTATGAAGGTTGATTAGGATTCATAGCAAATTTTGAAATCACAGGCTGATGCATACATGATATCTTCATATCGAAGGGCCAAGTTGTTGATGATGTAAGCACAACAAATATGGATAGAGTAGTATAAAAATTCCAAGAGAAGATTTATCAATGTACTCATCATTTTTATTTGACAACATTGTAATTAGGGACTTTATTATCCTGAATGTATCTAGGTTCTTTATGGGGTTTTTTATAGGTATATGAAGGCATGAGTAATGTGATGGGTATGTTCATAGAGTCTGCAAGTGTTGCAATTATGGTAAACACACATGCCTTGTTTTGCGATTAGATTATCACTTTCTTTGGTCATAATTCGACTATCTATGTAAAATCACTTTTTTGTAATTGAGCTGAGAATCAAGGTTTTGTTTCTAGTTCTTTCCCTGAGAAGCTCCTGAACTAGCTTAATAAAATAATATATATTGGTGGCTCGTCCACTTTTGCCAAAAAAAAAATTGCTAATAATATTAATCCATATTAATATTAATGTTATCAATATTTTTAATAAATAAAATTTAATATAAAGGCATTTTTGAAAAATCTACTTCTTTTTATCTTTTCCTTATTTTATTAAATTATTAATCTTCGTATTATATCCTCTTCTTTATTTTTTAAAACTGACAATTGTTTATCTTAACAATAATATCCATTTTTAGTTAGTTTGTGTGTTTCTTCTTTATATAGTTAGTACTTTATTATTTTAAGACTATAATAATTTATTTATGTTTATTCCTTATTTTATATTATCAACATTCTTTTTTTTTGAATTACTAATTTAGTTCTTTGTGCATTTCATTGGTTTTGATTGTTCTTCTAACATTAAATTGTTCTTTTGTTATCAACTTGTTGAATTCTTCTCTCCTCTTAACATTTCTTCTTCTATCTCCCTAGTCTTTCTCCCCTCTTCTGTCTCCCTTAGTGCGATTTGGTTATTGTGCCCATTAGCCTTGAAATCCTTGTTTCATCCATCTATTTAGGAATCCAGGTGTGTTAAACTCTTTCTTCTCTTTTCTCATGCTTTCATTTCCTCATGACGGGTCTTAGAATTTGATATGAGATGTTGGACATAAAAGTACATAGTAAAATCCAAAACTGTAACAGCTAGGTGCTCATGGTGGTCAAAAGGTTCTCGGAGTGCTTTGGCTTCCATATATGTTGGTAAGGCGTCCTCCATCTCTTTCTAAAGGTTTTTAGACGCCCTTCAAAACCTCTTCTACAATCTCTCTACCTTCAGAGCCTTTGGCAACATGTCCTCATGCTTCCTCTTGCTCTATGCATTTAGAGGATGATATTTCTTGGGTGATTGTGCAGAGAAGGAAGAAAGGTCTTCTTAAGCACAACCATACCTCTCTATCCTTGGTAAGGATGCTTGCGGTAGTCAAAAGATTCTAGGAGTGGTTTAGTTTCTATCTTTCTAGTCTCTTTCTTGTTGTCGTTCCTATGTTGGCGAGTGGTCCATCAATTGTTTGTAAATGGTTTCAAGTGCGTTTCTAAACCTGGTTGTGCCTAGTAGGTTGTAGGCATGCAAAATTAGTTTTTTGCTATGTTGTTGATGGTTGTTTGCTATAACTTATCTTTTACATCAACTCTTTGTTTTTGCAAGTAGTTTTGGGGTCCTTTCAAAACCTATTTTATCCTTTAATTGAAAAGACTTTCAGTATTCATATAAAATTAAAATATTTATTTAATAAGAATAGAATTGTAACTCAATTAATTGAGCAGAATTAATAAGAATACCCATATAAAAAAAATCATCCACCAAAACTTAAATCTTATATTAAAAAGAGATACCACATCTATATATATTCCAACATATTTGTATAATTGCTTTATTTTAATTACTATCATTGATAGAACTTAAAAATTGAGTTCCTTTTCAACGGACGATGTATCCTCAATAGGAAAGTCGTTTAATAAAACTTGAATTGCCATTTATTCTAATGGAGGTACTGAACGCCACTTACGGATTTACTTTAAGTGGAGTTAGCTGTCCATGGACGTACAATTTGGATAATTTTTCTCTTCTGTATCTGTTGCTCCTTCCGGAACAGTTTACCATTTTAACTAGTTATGGGCATTGGGAATCCATGAATGTACCATTTTGAGCAGTTATGTGCATTGGGAGTCCATGAATGTACCATTTTAACCAGTTATGGGCATTGGGAATTCACGAATGTACCATTTTAACCAGATATGTGCATTGGGAATTCACGAATGTACCATTTTAACCAGTTATGGGCGTTTGGAATCCATGTATGTACCATTTAAACCAGTTGTGGGCATTGGGTATCAATGAATGTACTATTTTAGCCAGTTATGGGCATTGGGAATCCATGAATGTACCATTTTTGCCAGTTGTGGGCATTGGGTATCAATGAATGTACTATTTTAGCCAGTTATGGGCATTGGGAATCCATGAATGTACCATTTTTGCCAGTTGTGGGCATTGGGAATGGGCAGTGTCCTCTTCGGCTCAGCCGTCCTTGTCTTATCAGTCTGTGGACAATTGAGTCCACACATGTGTGCTTTCAAGATGACGCCAATAATAATGGATACCTAATTCGTAGCTGTTCGTTGCAGGTTGTCATTTTTGGGATGGACAGAAATAATCATTAAATGCGCGGCAGAACTTGTGAAGGAGATTGACTTGACAACTTTTTCTTTGGGTACAAATTTGGGAAGAAATGAATTGTCATTTGACCCTCCACTTTCTGCAAAGGCCAAATCTGCGTGTGCGGCTTTCCCATTGTACTTGGATCATTCTCTGAACCACGGGCTTTTCGCCTTCTTTAACTCTAGCTCAGACCTTTACCTTTATATAAACACATAGATTAAGAACAAAAAATGTGTAAATTGTAGTATATGTTTGTAGAAATAAGATATAATTTATAAGTGAAAGTATGTTGAAAAATTAAGAGTATATGAGATGGTTGAATCATTAATAGAAGTAATTTAAGTAAATATGAGATCCAAATCATTATACAGATATATATGGAGAATCATTGCAAAAAAGTACTAACATTTCAAGAGATTCAAAGCTTGTATTAATTTTTTAAAAGAGTCCATGTCAATAAAACTTCTTTATTAATTTTGACATCATTTTGTTACTTTTGCAACATGTGAAGTAACTTGTTAATATACCACCAAAATTAATATACCACCAAAATACCAATATACCACCAAAATTAATATGAGAAATCATAAATGATTTGCAATACAATAGACTAGAAACACGAGTCAGATAATCTACATGCAAAACTTATCTTATAACATGATTAAGAGTTAGACACATATTTATAGAAGCTTCAAAACTTTTCTCATGAATCTAGGCATCCAACTTCTTTAAAGGACAAAAGAAAACCACTTGAAGAAAAAACAAATCCTTATGTTTGAACAAGGTTACTCATCAAAGTGATTAAGATTAACTAATTATAGCATATATTTGTTATTGTGGAGATCCAATTCCAAAGCCCAAAGGAACATCTATGTATTTCTAAGGTATGGCTCTTGGTCTTCCATTTATTTGGCTTGTAATGTAGAGGTGGTTTCTGATGTAGCTGCTCTAAGGATCTAGCATTAGTCTCATGGTTGTGCTCATATAAGTTTACATAGAGGAGACACACTTTTTGCACATGATCATAGAGTTTTCTCCCACCTTACATTATAATAAATACTTCTCACACCATTATAAATAGTGAAACTTTCTTTTTACTTTATGCCAACTATCCAAAGTTTATATCATTGGCTAGATTAAGCTTCCCCTCTTTCCAAGCACCTAAAAAATGATATTTAATTCAAAAACATTCTCCTCATGGACAACATTGACGTATCCCTTCCATATGATTCTTGATGTCACATAAATAGTAACTAATTATTAAAGTGAAGATATGTATTTAAGGATTGCAAGGTTAATTTCACCAACCCCAAAAATTTTGGTGATTTAATGTTGATGCAATTCCATAGTATGTTTATTGATATGGTATAATTTTCAAACTTTTCAATATATTGAAGATCCTCAAATGAGTTCTAGTATCCTATTGCTTATATTTGACTGGCCCTAAGACAATATGTTAATATTTAATATAAGTTGAACAATATGCTCTAATTATAAGGATATGATGACAACCACACTATTAAATAGAAGATAGAATCACACCTATGATGTAGTTGAGGACAAGAAATTCAATCTAGATCAGGATAAATCTAGGCTGACAAAATTGAAAATATAAAACATTAATGTGTTTCCTATTAATTTTTTTATAATGTAAATCAAAGTAAGTATTAAGATAGTGAAACAAGACTCAAACTGAAATTCAAATAAAAAATGAACAAAAATAAATATACACTCGTCCCTTATACAACTAAATACAATGATTTTAAATCTCAAATAATGTATATTGTAATAAAAAGTAACATACCATAGTTGAATAGACTTCAAAAAGTATAAGAAATACTTTTTGAATCATCATACAACAATTATAAAGTAAGAAATATAATTATCATTATAATATATCATATTATAATACAATAATAATAGTATCAACAAAACCCAAAAATAATTTGTAGAACTAAAATCAATAATAAAATAAATAATGAAGTGTGCAAATATAACATCGAAAAATTGAAGAATTGGTATTGGCATGGTGTGATGCTTAAGATATGGTGTTGTTATTCTTGTCATCAAGGTTCAAACCTCATTGGGGTGCTATTAGTATATGTTTAAATGGAGTTGAAGTCTCTTGTTTGTGACCTCACTAGTTCATAGCTTTGGACAAAAGTGTTTCCCCCTTCAAAGAAACTTTGAAAATTTTGCTTTGGATTTTTATGCGGCTAAGAAGTTTGGCTTGCCCCTGAGTTTTCTTTCTCTTGGCTTTCCTATTGAGGCAGTTCTGACTTCTATGGAGGTGGGGTTTAGTGATGTGAGGGAAGGCTTTCTCAGGAGAAAGTGTTCCTTGCTGAAAGTTTGGGGAGCCTTTCAAAACCCCTTATCTTCGTTACGCAGTTCAGTTGGTTCTTCAACGTGTAATCTCTCTAGACAGTTTGTTAAGGTTCGGGGAGCCTGCCAAAATCCATTATGCTCTATTTTTCAATGGTGCATTTGAAGGTTGTGGGAGCCTTGATAAAAACCCATGATCCATTTATCTTATAGATGCCTAGTAAAACCCATAGTTTGGTGTAATCAAGGTTAAGGGAGCCTTGGAAAACCATGTTCTTTGAATTATTGGGCTTATGCCTATAACTATTCAATTGGTACCCTTTTTGTTCATATCTTCTAAGGTTGTAAGTCTTTTATGCTATTGGTTAGTTGTGAATCTACAATGTGATGAACCATAACTGATTGAATATTTGAAGATGTTAAGTTGATCACCGAAATACAGAAAGATAATGCAAGACATTAAATCAGTTAATGGATTGTATTTTCATTAATGTCAACTTGATATAATCTGATTGGTTATATACAAAGTGTCAAAGACTTCAGAGAATCAGAGAGATAAAGGTTATACTTTCAGCAATGCATAAAAGATCAGTATTCACTAAGTGACTACAAACACCGACGGGTAGTGCACCTCGATAGACAGAGAAACCCAAAAGTAAAGTCACAGTGATGTCTGACAAGAAACCCGATAAGCATTACCAACGAGTAGAATCACAAGCATTACCGATGAGTAGAACTTCACAGTGATGCCCGACGGACAGAAAACCCTGACGGACAGACAACCCCGAAGGAGATGCCTGAGGAAAATTGAAGTGTTGACCGAAGCTATCAAAGAGTTAAAACACCGAAAGGAACTGAAGTTCAGAAATGACAAAACACTTAGCTGGAAAGAGCTAAATATAGAGTTAACTGGTTGTTAACATTGTTTTCATCGATAAGTTAAAGCCAGAGATAAGTGAAATATTTAAATCTGTTTTATCCAATTGTTAAGGAGAAATCTACGGGATAAAGCTGAAGTAAAGCTTTAAAGAAAGATTGGCTAGAATTGTGGATCATGCCAAGAACAAGAAAGTCAAGAACCTAGAAATGGTGATATCATGTCTATAAAGAGACAATCTAATTAATTATGAATTAGGGGAGTGAAGAGAGAAGAAGGATGCTGGAGAGAAACTGATGAAGAAAAACTTCATACAGTCCTGATGAATCAAGCTGAGGAAAGAGCTAAAGAATTTTGTAGACACCAAGCACCAGAGAAGCACAACATCACCGAGCAGAAAGAAGTGGAGCAAAGGTATTGAAAAGATACATTGATCAGAAAGGTGGGTGATACCACAATAGTGGGTTACACTTTTCGGGAGGAAGGAATTCACCCCGAAAAGTGTGACCCACTAAAACATGTTAGATACTTTCGATCGAAACAATTAAAAAATTTCGATCGGAAGTTACTTTCGATCGAAAGTACCTAGTTGCTTTCGATCGAAAGTAACTTGGTTACTTTTGATCAAAATTATTTAGGTTTATTTTGGCGGAATAAAACCTGCCGAAACAGTCATTTTGACTGTTTCGGCTGGGTTGAAAGTGACAGAACAGTGGCTTCCATTTTATCAAACGTCAATTTGCTTCAAGTTTTTCACATTTCTAATTTGCATATTTTATTGTTTTATAATATATATTGTTTGTATATATGCATTTTAATATTTTTTAATAAATATTGTTTGTAAATTTGTATATATATGCATGTATATGTGTATATATGCATGTATATGTGTATATATACATGTATATGTGTATATATATGTATATATACATGTATATGTGTATATATGCATATATGTGTATACATATGTATATATACATGTATATATGTATATATGCATGTATATATGTGTATATATATATGCATGTATATGTGTATATATATGCATGTATATGTGTATATATATGCATATATGTGTATATATATGCATATATGTACATATATATATAATGTATATATATGTGTGTGTGTGTGTATGTGCATATATATATATATGTGTATATATATGCATATATGTGTATATATATATGTGTGTGTGTGTGTGTGTGTGTGTGTGT
>MU227088.1:2268259-2300563 GCA_018584345.1 Thuja plicata | reverse complement strand
AATCAATTCAAAAAAAAATAAAAAATAAATATTTAGAATCTAGACAGAAAATCCTAAAAGACTCTAGTTTACTTCGTCTTCCGATTTCAAACAGTTTAACGACAATATGCATCCGAATGTGAAAGTTTTTCTCAAAATGTAGAGTTTAATGTCCGTTTAGGCAAAAAAGTGTAACCCACTATTGTGGTATCACCCAGGTATTATGAGCTTACAATAGATCTGAAAATCTGCAAGTCTATAGTTGTATATGTGAACAGATCATTTACTGTTTCAGTTTAACCATTGATTCAGAAAGTCTCTTAACCGAGCAGGACTTAACAATCCTTTCTATATTGAGATACATCCCAAGGAGTATCAAAAAGTTTGATCATGAAGATAGCATGAGATTTCAAAAACCATTTGACAAACTACACTGGGTTCGGTCATAGAAGGTAGCATAGAGATGCCAAATATCAAGTGACAAACTATTCTATTTAAATCCTCTAACAAGGTCACACCTAACAGTGTTATTGTAACCTTTAACAGGGTTGGCTCTTCACTAGGCTCACTTCAGAAGAGTGAAAATTTTGGGTTACCAGTCCCAAGTGGTTTTTCCCTTAACAGGGTTTCCACGTTAAAAATCCATGTGTCAATGTGTTTATGAGTCATTACTTTAGTGTTTTTCATTACACATAACTAAATATGGATTGATCGTATACACTAAGAAATTTATTGAATTTTGGTAAATGAAAGACTACTAATCGGTAAACAGTAAGAATAAGGTTTAACAATGAACTCCAAGTAGTAGTTATTTGTTAAGATTGTTTAAAGGCATTCATCTTGTAGGACTGAAGATAACTAGAGGCTTAATATTGTTGTACTAAGTTTTTGGGTTGATTTATTAGAATATTTTTTAGGCCACTGATTCACCCCCCATCTCAGTTATTCTAACAATTGGTATTAGAGCTTGTGTGCTTAGAAAGGGAGTTTAACTGCTCAAGCAAAATATCACAAGATGAACAAACAAGATGTGCCCAAGTTGAATAAAGACAAATTTGCATCATAGCAAAGCAGAATAAGACTCCACCTATCAGGTATTGGTAATGATTTTATTCAACACCTAGATACTGAATATGTGTTTCCTACAAGACCTCACACACTTGAGCAATTGAGAGAAAAACATGAGCATAATTACATGATGATAGAACTCAAGCTTCCTCACTCTCTGATGTTGAGTTTGAAGATGTCAAAACCTGCACCTCTGCAAAGTAAATGTGGGATAAATTGATACTACTACATGGAGGAGATGGTAATGTACTAAGATCCGCGGTAGAAATCCTACGAGGGAGGTTTGATGACCTAAGGATAAAAGAAGGAGAAAATATCACTCAGTATAGTTGTAGAATCAAAGAGGTAGTCAATGATATCCAAGGAGTTGGAGGTGTACTTGAAGAAGAGACAGTGATAAGTAAAATCCTAAGAACATTACTGCCTGTATATACTATTAGAGTATCTGCAATACAAGAAATGAGAGAAGTTGAAAACAATAATGTTACTCTAGATAGTCTGATTGGTAGACTAATTTCATTTGATATGAATAACTTTCATAATATTGTCTTACCATCTATAGAGTCTGCATTCAAATATTCTTTGAAAATAAGTGAGTCAAGTCATAGACACACTATGAGGAATGATAGTGATAATGATAGTGATGACCAAGGACTTGATGAGAATGAAGCACTAATGGAAAGAATATTGCAGAGGCAAAATTAGATACAAAGGTAAGTTACCACTTGTATGTTTTAATTCTAAAGAGGTTGGACACTTTGCTGCAAGAAGTCTCAACAGAAGAAAAGATGACAGAAGTAATGACAGATCATTTGAAAATAATTTTGATAGAAGTGACAACAAAGATTACCGAAGAAACTAACAATCTGACAGAAGAGATACCCGAGACTACAATGACAAAGGAAAGAAAGCTTGTTACCTGGCTGAGAACAAAGTTTATGATATTGACACCGAATCTGATGAAGACATTGAAATGGTATTTGTAGTCAAGAAGGATGATTTATACAAAGAAGAAAGGTATGTAGAGACTACACTCATATCTAAGGTGAGTAAGAATAATGTTTGGATTATAGATAGTGGCAGCACTCACCACATGACAGGTGATAAACAAAAGTTTGAAACTTTTGAATACTATAATGGTGGATCAGTAAGAATGGGTAATGACACACCTTGTCCAGTTGAAGGTAAAGGAACCATAATGTTAAATAACCTGATCAAATGTGAAAATTCTTACTAGGTAAAAGGACTTAATTGTAATCTATTGAGTGTTTCACATTTGAATAACTCATGTCACCGAGTAGCATTTGAAAATAAGAAGGCAAAGATCTTCAATGAATCAGGAAGGTTGATCGGAACTGGTGAACAGATAAAAGGTAACCTTTTCTATCTTGATGATGTAAACACTACTTGTTTGATGGATAGAAATGAAGACATATGGTTGTGGCATAAGAGATAGTGTCATGTGAATTTTGACAACATGATAAATATAAGCAATAAAAGGAAAGTAAGAGGCTTACCGAGCATGTCAAAGCCTGAGCATATCATGTGCAAGAATTGTCAAAAGGGTAATATGACAAAGTCTAGTTTCAAGAGAAAATCCCATACATCTAATTCTATTCTAGAATCAGTCCATACTGATCTATGTGGACCCATGAGGAAAAAGAGTTACTATGGTGATAGGTATTTCATTCTCTTTGTAGATGATTATTATAGAATGATGACAGTTATGTTCTTAAAAGATAAATCAGAAGAATTCAAGATGTTTAAATGGTATAAGGCTATGGTAGAAAAATAAAGTGGTAAGGAATTGAAATGCTTAAGATCAGACAGAGGAGGGGAATTTGTTTCTGATAAATTCACTAACTATTGCAATGAGTATGGAATTAAAAGACATGTTTCTGCACCAAGAACACCACAACAAAATAGAATTGTTGAAAGGAGAAACAAATCCATTGTTGATTGTGCAAGAACACTAATGATTGAGAAAAGCATCACTCAAAATTTTTGGAGGGAATCTGTCAGTACTTATATCTACACATTGAACAAAGTACAATTGAAGGACACCAAGAAGACACCCTATGAGATTTGGTATGGTTACACACCCAATGAAAGTTACTTTTGAATTTTAGGTAGTCAATGTTATATTTTGAAAGATGATAGAAATGGAAAGCTTGACTCCAAAAGTGAAGAAGGTATATTTCTAGGGTATTCCACCAAAAGCAAGGCTTATAAATGTCTTAACAAGTCATCTAACAAGATCATTGAAAGTGCAAATGTAAGAATAGATGAATTTGTAGAGAAGAATGATGAGGAAAGCAGAAAAGAACTAGAAGACTACAACATGTTTGTTTACACTAAAGAACCTGACACTCTACCCGAGCAACAATGTATTACTCCCAAGAAACATAACATTGCACTTGAGCTTCAGGCTACAATTACTGAAAATTAGGAAAATCCTCAAGGTGATGTTCCAAGCGATGGAGATCATAATAAAGGTCAAGATGGTGATTAGAATGATGAACAAAGAGCTGAACTGAAACTTTACAAGTATGTCAGAATAAATCATCCACATAATCAGATCATAGGCGACAAGAAGGCTAGAATGAGAACAATAAGTAAGTCACTAAACACTAGATGTTTACTTTGTGATTTTGAGCCTAAACCTGTTAATACTACACTTGAAAATGAAGAATGGGTTAGTGTTATGAATGAAGAGATAGAACATATTGAGAAGAATAAGACATGGACACTATTACTGAGACCAAATGACAAGAATGTCATCGGTTGCAAATGGATATTCAGAAACAAGCTAAATGAGAATGGAGAAGTCACAAGAAACAAAGCAAGGTTAGTATGCAAGGGGTATGCACAAGAAGAAGGTATTGATTATCGAGAAACCTTTGCGCCCATTGCTAGGATATAAGGAGTAACAATATTATTTGCTTATGCTACATTCAAAGGATTCAAGGTATACCATATGGATGTCAAATCTACATTCCTAAATGGAATACTGGAAGAAGAGGTATACATTGAACAACCAGAAGGGTTTGTTGATCCATACAAGAGATAAATGGTATGTAGACTACATAAATCCCTGTATGGATTGAAACAAGCACCTAGATCCTAGTATGAAAGATTTCACTCCTATCTCATAAGCATTGAATTTGTAAGAACAAGTGAAAATAGCAATTTGTACTTAAAAGAAGATACCGATGGTAATATTCTGATTACTGAAATATTTGTTGATGATATCATATTTGGAGGAAATGAAATGCTATGTAAATCCTTTGCTAATGAAATGAGAAAAGAGTTTGAAATGTCTATGTTTGGGGAGATCAAATTCTTTCTTGGTCTATAGATTCTTCAACAAGATGCAGACATATATATCACTCAGTCCAAATACATCAAGGAAGTGCTTAAGGTATTCAAGATGGAAGATTCCAAGCCATTTGGAACACCTATGGAAATCGGATGTAAGCTGACAAAAGAAGATAAATCAAATGAGGTAAATCAGACCTTGTATAGATCAATGATTGGAAAACTAATGTATATTGTTCATACCAGACCAGATATAGCACATGCAGTCAGAATATTTGCAAGATTCTATGATAATCCCAAAGAATCACACATGACTGTTGTTAAGAGAATTTTGAGATATCTAAAGAACACCGAGGACTATGGCTTATGGTATAAAAAGAGAAGGAAAATTTGAGCTTCATGTCTATACAGATGCTGATTGGGCTGGAAACTTAGATGACCGAAAGAGAACAACTGGAGGAGCATTCTTCATGGGTGACAAACTTGTCACATGGATTAGCAAGAAGCAAAGACGCATCTCACAGTCTACTGCAGAAGCATAATATGTGGCTGATTCTGCAAACTACTCTAATATTGCATGGATCAAACAATTGCTGGAAGGTATGAATATGAAGATTATTGAACCAGTGATTATCTATTGTGATAATACCAGTGAAATTAACATTTCTAAGAATCCAATAATGCATGCTAAGACTAAGCATATTGCAATCAAGTATTAATACTTAAGAGAAAAAGTGCAAGCAAAAGAGGTGATACTAGAATATGTTTAATCAAAGGAACAATTAGCTGATATATTCACAAATCCATTACTGAAAGATACATTTGAGTACTTGAGACAGAGACTAGGGGTCCAACCCCTGTCTATCAGTCAGCAAGTTGACTAGGAACCTGCATCAGTCTATACACAAATCATAAGATCATTCATGTTGATGTAAGCTAAGAGATGGAATACAAAGATACATCTGTACATAGCAGGGTACATATCTACACAAAAAACCAGAGTCACTGTATTACTAATGGATAGGGAAATTCAAGGAGTATATTATAAAAAGGATATAAGAATTGATTGGCATTTTTGTCAAAGGGAGATAGATTATATCCATTATCAATATGAAATATATTCTGAATTATCTAAAGGGAGAGAAGTAACATGAGGGAGAGAATACATGCTAAGGGAAAGGTTGCTGTGAAAGGAAAAAAAGATGATCAAGGAGAGGAATAGTTAAGGGAGAGCACATATCAGGAACAAAGACAGAATTTGATACATCTATCCAGTAAAGGGATTGAAGATTGAAGAAAGCACTATGCAAGAAACAAATCTAAGCTATATGAGCTTACCAAAAGCCAGACATTTGTATTGGTTATAGGACAAAAGATTTGGGAGAGATTGATGAACTTCAACTGTTACATTTCATATTGTATTAGTAATAATATAGTGTGATAATGTAGTGTGTTTCCATCAATGCCAAAGGGAGATATTGATGAACCATAACTGATTGAATGGTTGAATATGTTAAGTTGTCACTGAAATGTAGAAAGATAATGCAAGAAATTAAATCAGTCAATGGATTATATTGTCATTGATGTCAACTTGATATAATCTGATTGGTTATATACAAAGTGTCAAAGACTTTAGAGGATTAGATAGATAAAAGTTATGCTTTCAGTAATGCATAAAAGATCAGTATTCACTAAGTGACTATAAACACCGATGGGTAGTGCACCCCGACGGACAGAGAAGATGAAAAGTAAAGTCACAGTGATGCCCGAGCAAGAAACCCGACAAGCATTACCGATGAGCAAAATCACAAGTATTACCGCCAAGCATAACTTAACAGTGATGCCTAGCAGACAGACAACCCTGACGGAGATGCCCGAGTAAAATTGAAGTGTTGACCGAAGCTATCAAAGAGTTAAAAAACTAAAAGGAGATAAAGTTTAGAAATGAAAAAACACTTAGTTGGCAAGAGCTAAATATAGAGTTAACTGGTTGTTAACATTGTTTTCATCGACAAGTTAAAGATAGAGATAAGTAAAAGATTTAAAGTTGTTTTATCCAGTTGTCAAGGAGAAATCTACGGGATAAAACTGAAGTAAAGCTTTAAAGCAAGATTGGCTAGAATTGTGGATCACGCCAAGAACAAGAAAGTCAAGAACCTAGAAATGATGATATCATGTCTATAAAGAGATAATATAATTCATTATGAATTAGGGGAGTGAAGAGAGAAGAAGGATGCTGGAGAGAAACTGATGATGAACAGCTTCATACAGTCCTAATCAATCAAGCTGAGGAAAGAGCTAAAGAATTTTGCAGACGCCGAGCAACAGAGAAGCACACCATCACCGAGTAGAAAGAAGTGGAGCAAAGGTATTGAAAAGATAGATTGATCAGAAAGGTATGATGAGCTTACAATATATCTGAAAATTTGCAAGTCTATAGTTGTATATGTGAACAGATCATTTACTATTTCAGTTTAACCATTGATTCAGAAAGTCTCTTAACCGAATAGGACTTAACAATCCTTTCTATATTGAGATACATCCCAAGGAGTATCAAAAAGTTTGATCATGAAGATAGCATGAGATGCCAGATACCATTTGACAAAATACATCGGGTTTAGTCATAGAAGGTAGCAAAGAGATTCCAGATATCAAGTGACAAACTATTCTATTTAAATCCTCCAACAAGGTCACACCTAACAGTGTGTTTGTATCCTTTAACAGGGTTAGCTCTTCACTGAGCTCACTTTAGAAGAGTGAATTTTTTGGGTTACCAGTCCGAAGTGGTTTTCCCTTAACAGGGTTTCCACGTTGAAAATCCATGTGTCAATGTGTTTATGAGTCAATACTTTAGTGTTTTACATTACACATAACTAAATATGGATTGATCGGTATACACTAAGCAATTTATTGTATTTTGGTAAATGAAAGAATGCTAATTGGTAAATAGTAAGAATAAGATTTAACAATGAACTCCGAGCAGTAGTTATTTGTTAAGATTGTTTAAAGGCATTCATCTTGTAGGACTGAAGATAACTAGAGGCTTAATATTGTGGTACTAAGTTTTTGGGTTGATTTATTGGAATATTTTTGAGGTCACTGATTCAACCCCCCCCCTCTCAGTTATTCTAGCACAATGTAATACCTCTTGCAGTTTTTTGTTGTAGGTGGGTTCTAGATCACTCTCAAATATGGCTTTTATTGGGTTTCAAGGCCCCATTAAAACTTGTTTTCCTTTAATCAAAAACTTTGAAAAATTTAAGAGAATAAATTTAGGTACTAAAGATAAAGAATATGAAAACAAATTATCTGTAAGTTGTTGGCATAACTAGAAATGTTCCATTGGAATAACTATTGCATTGGTTGTTATTATTGTTATTGAATGATTGTGTAAATTGTAACAATATCTCCTTGTACATATATGTTTTTTCCTACTCATTAACATCATTTAAAACGTTTGTTTTGATCCTTCAATATTTGGTATTAGAGTAGGAGATTTGATTGTGTTGAGAACAAGTTTATATTAGTAGAAAAGGTTTGATGTAGTTTTAAGTTTTGTTTGTATAGAGTAGCACAATTATAATTTGTAAAGAGAAATGTGAAGGAAATTAGTGTGTAGATTTTTTGTTTCTAAAATTTTGAGCATTGTATAGATGTAAGTTCTAGTGCATGGAACTACTATTGTGCAATGATACAAAATATTGAAGTCCCTTGATATAGTGATGAAGATTATGATTGGAATATATAGTGATGAAGATTGTGATTAGTCTTTTCCTAAATACCATTAATGTAATTACATCATATACAATTTGTGGGACAACATGTTCAAAATAAAATAACAATATACAAGAATAGAGATATAAATGGTGACTTTGTGGATTGTTTTCATGGCAGCCAATATGTAGGATACACTGACAAATAATATTTCAACCTGACATTGAGACATCTAAAATTTTTGTTGTGTATTTCTCTCTCGTGGTTTCATACATGATTTGATTATGAGACTACAATGTTTGCATGATTTGATACCAGTCTTAATCACTTTTTCATTGGCATGCTATCCAAAAATGTAGAATTTGTCAATGTGATTCATGTAAATATATACACTATTTTTTTTTTACAATAGGAGAGGTATTGATGAAGACATTTTGAAATTTCAAGCCTTTTTTTCCCAATGATGCTAGTTTGATAATTTGCATTTATTTTTTAGATTTGTTACTATAAATGATTAGCAGTAGGTTTATAATAGTTAGTATTTATAAAATAGAGAATCCATTGGATAAGTATTCTATATTTAATTATTACATGTATACAGAATGAAAATCCAAATGCAACTAATGAATAATAATTTGTATGAAATAGTAAGTGGAAAATAAAAACCACATACAGACATAAGCTAGTTGTTGGATTGGAGTAGCAGAGATGATAAAGACAAGGCTATTATTGGTCTTTTATTTCAGACTCGAAACTCCATCATATGGATTTAGCTAAATCATCTACATATATTTGGAATAATTTGAATAGATTGTTTATAAAGAAAGTAGTTAATGCAATTTTTTCTTTAAAAATTCAATTGCTAAGGTTCAAAATGGAAGATGGAATCACAATGTCAAACTATATAATTAATTTGAGATCTCTCACTAGAAAACTAGCAAAGGTTAAGTCTTGAGTAGATGATGATGATTCTAAGGTCAACTTGTTAAACAAATTTCTTTTACACAACTTCACAAACTCTAGAAGATATGATATCAAATCTTCTAATAAAGCAGGAAAAAGGAAGATAAAGACAAAGATCTTCAATATGATAAATCACTATATTTGAGGAGCAATTATAAATGGTCAAGTAGAAACAAAAGAGACAATGCATTTTTTTATTGTAAGAAAGGATAAAATTTTGTAGAACTTGAGACAATGATCCTTTTAAAGGAAACTCAAAGATTAATTAGATGTAGGAAAATGTTATTACATTGAGATTTAGATTCACTAGATGTTGAAGTAGCCATTCACGATTCCTATTTTTCTCCTAATCACAAATTCATACTTAGAGCTCTCACATTTTGAGGATAGAGGCACTAGATGGAGGATTTATATCATCTCAATTAATATTCTCACTTTGAGATGATGTTATATATGAGAAGCATTTTTTAGTTTTTTGGTTTATCCTTTTTGTTTCTACTTTATTTTTAGTGTTGAGAATGCATGTATTGTGAAGATTCAATTTGGACAGGTTTTGGGTTTCATGAAGAGCTTCAGTATGGATAGTTTCCCAAAGAGTTCATGAGACTCTAATAATAAATTACCACCCTTATGAGGGTCAAGAGATAATTTGGATGATGTTTGTCTAGAATAATTCAGTGTTTTGATTTGATAGTTTGGGACTAGCTCAAGGATTCATCTCGTAGCTACACCTTTACAAGGGTCACGAGGAAACTTGGGGGGTTCCACAAGTTGATTTAGGATTTGGTTCTCTAAGGAAATATTTTCTCAAAATATGTATTTATGTTATGTAATCAAAAAATGTTTCAATGTAAACATTAACGAGGTCCCTTGGCTAGAGTGAAACTTGAGTTTTGGATGGTACATTTTAGAAACAATGTAACAATAGGGAATATTGGTGTAACTAGACATATTCCATTGGAATAACCACTCTATTGGTAGTTACTATTGTTATCAAATAATTGTGTTAACTGTTACAATATTCCCTTATATATATGCTTTGCCATGCTCATTAATATCATTCAAAATATTTTTTTGCCCCTTAAATATTAATATCTCATAATTTTCTATATCTAAAATTATACTATAAAATATCTCTTACTTAATTTCTAGAAGACATAATATAAATAAAAAAGCAATTCCATATAAATAAAATATTGTAGAAACTTAAAGTACAGTTTACAAACCTTATAAAATAAACTACAATGTCATCATGAAGGATTAAAAGGATATTATAAAATATCATTAAGATAGTTGGAATGAGAAGTAATCAACCTAAATATGTAAGAGGAGATTAAAAACAACAAAAATGTGATTGTAACATATCAATATAAAAAGGAATATATCTACAAAGATGTGAAATTTTAATGTATCTAGTGCTCTTCATATTTATAAGAGGTAAGCATTACTTATAATGGTCAAAAGTTTGAATTCCTTTGAGATATTAACATGTAGTTTTTAGGGATATCCCATAGCCCTAACTCTTCATATGCTTTTTGCTGAACAGTTTTGCTACCTTTAGGTTCATATAGTGTCTGAATAATCGATCAAGGTATAACTCTTTAACTAATTGTGTAGCTCAACATGTTAATTAACATTTTGTAAATTATTATTTAATCACTCTCTTAGAAGAGGAGAAAAATTTGTACTTGGAATTTTTGGTAAAGCTTCTATTTTTTATTCATGGCATAAGAATCGTGTTATAGAAAATGCTTCCTCCCCACACTATCCTAGATCAACTCCTACAGATAGAAATGGACTGGTTAGAGTGAAGTATTAATATCCTTACCTACATACCACTCACCTTCCAAACTTTAAAAGTATTCTTATGGGAAATTTTCCTCACTAGAAATATAAAAGATCTGTCCTACTAGATTTTTAAGCCACAATCATTGACAAGGAAATTTTATATTTGTTTCAACAACCTAGTAGCCACCTTTGTTTATTATTAATCATATGTTGGGCTCCTTCTAGGGTCTTTTAAATAAAATTGAACAATATTATTGATGATTCTCTTTGAGATTTCTCAAAAAATCACATGGTAGTTCATAGGGTTAGCTTATGATTTATGTTGCCTCACCCAAGGGTTTAGAGGCTTGGGGATTTTATCTTACCAAATTCAAGGTTTGGATACTTGCACTAAGTCTATTATATATGCACTTAAAACTAATGAATCCTAAAACCTATTGTTTAACATTTCATTTTGTCTAGCTATCCTATTCGATGGCTTACTTGGAAGGGGATTGGGTTAGAAAACCTTTTCACTATGAAGTACATGGTGTAATTAAATGACATTTTGTGATAGAAAGTATTTGGAGAGATTAGGAATACATGAAACATTATATTTTATATAATGGTTCTATATTTTGTGATCATCTTATAAAATCCAATTTTCATTAATATTTGACCATTCTAGAGCCATTTTATTGAAAATAGTTTGAAACCCTCATCTAGGGTGTGCATTGGGATAAAATAATGGTTTCCTTTCCATTTCACTATTGAATAGGCTCAAAACTCTATGGAATGGATGTAGATATGTGGATTAATGTCTGTTGGTATTTGCAAGAGTAGAGAAGGAAATTTGATGTCAATTTGTTGATCCCCTAGTCAAGAAAGCACTATTTTTGACATAAAAAATTGCTTATGAGTTAGAATTTGTAAGAAAATCCCACAGTAATGGATTTTAAGGGTTGGAAATGTTTAGGTGGGATAATTTTGACATTTTGGAGCCATTTTTTATGTATTTTGAGGTTGGGGTTTTGAGAACCTAGTTGTGAGCTATTCGAGTAAGCCAAATTAGGCCTATTCCCATGGAGGACAAAAAATTTTGAACCCTTCATTCCAAAGGATCCACTACACATTTGAAGTTATGTTATAAAATGGACAAATAAGTATCCGAAACTGATTTTAGTTTTCTAAAATGAAGTCTAAACTGAAATTTATGCCCAAAAAACCCCATTTGTTGCTCCTTTTTTGCCTAATTAGCAGAGTAATAGTCAATTTTTGTAATGTTCCATACAAAGAAACCTACCTTGATTTTTGGATATATTAAATTAGGTCCAAATGGGTATTATAAAATGTTTTCACATTTTTAGATATCTTATCTGTACTAAAAGTTTTGAAGGAAAACCAGTTAGGAAGTATTACAAAGAAAATGAGGCCTAACGAGTGAAAACCCACTTTTTGAATGTTTAGAGATAGAAAGTTTTCTTGTTTTAGGATTTTTTGGAGTTTAAAACCCATTATATACATCAAATTGGTATA
Organism: Thuja plicata; assembly: GCA_018584345.1. NCBI lineage: Eukaryota > Viridiplantae > Streptophyta > Pinopsida > Cupressales > Cupressaceae > Thuja > Thuja plicata. The sequence goes on along the minus strand of MU227088.1, from coordinate 2,288,218 downwards.
AGAGCTCTAAGATATGGGCAAACTATTTTTCTGGGAGTTTGTGTATTGTCTTTTTGTAGTTTGAAGCAAGAACTTGGATGCCAAAAGACTAGGTAGTGAAGAAGGGAGGAAACCTAGGTGAGGTATCATGAAGGAAAGAAGAAGAAAGGTTAGAGAGCCTTTCTTGAGAATAATAATATAATTGTTGAGAATATTAGTTCATGGAGACATACAGAGTAAGGAGGTACCAAGCGAGAAACAAGAGAAAAGAAAAGAGAGACGCGAGACAAAGAAGAAGGATGAGAAGGTAAAGAAAATTGATACTAAGAAAGAGGTAGAAAATTTGAAGCAATCCTTGGAACAAATAAGAAATATATAGAGGAAATGAAAAGAAGAATGGAAATTGAGATGCAACTGTTAGAATAACTGAGAGGGGGAGCAGGGTGAATCAGTGACTTTAATATTTATTCCAAAAATCCAACAAAAAATTGATGACATTATTTTTCCATTAGTATGAAAAGAAGATCTTCGGTAAACATACAATGAAAGATAGGACCAGAGAAAATAAAAAATGCAGATATCAGAGATCACTGAAAATTGCTAAGTACAAAGAAAACTGACGACACAATTTTGTGTGTAAACCGAAAATGAAAAGTGAAAAGGATAAAGAGGAACCCGACAACAGAACTTGATGAAAAGGGTATAGTGAAACCCAAGAGAATAGTCAAAGTGAAATGTGAGAGACAGTTCAAGCAAGGAACACCGAGAGACAATCAAACCAATTTTAGAGCATAACCGGCCGACAGAAACTAAAAGTCAGTTGAAGCCCGCAAAAAGTGGATCTGACTTCCATGTCAGATAAAACAAGTTTAATATATTTATAGAGTCTTGATTTGTTTTAAAACCATTACTTTAGGGACAAGAAACATTATTGTAAGTGTTTTAATCAGTTTAAGTGATTTAAAACACATAGACTAAAAGATCAAGGTCAAGTTGTAAACCTATGAAATTAGAGTTAATATTGTTTTACGTGAAACTTAATTAGGTCAATCTATCTTATAAATAGATATTGTAATCATTCTTATGATGGATGAGAGGATGAATGCATCCCACGAGCACATCTATGGATCAGACTAAAAGTTTCAAGAACCAGAACAATAAAAGGTGAATTTGGTTATCAAGAACCAAGAATAGAGGCTATTGAGCAACATAGATATTATTCAACCACATTAGGTGATACACTTACACATGTAATCTTAAATGGATCTGTAATTAGAAATAGGAGATTTCATACACTCAGGTCAAATTGTAATTTTTTTACATTCTAACAAGTGAAGCAAAGTGTAAAAATCCTTTCAAGGAAGGTGGATTTAACCATCCAATTGTAAATCTCTTAACCAAGTGCACACTAAATAGTGTTGCTAAATCTCTTAACATAGTAGACTTTAACATGCCTCCATTGATACTCCTAACAGGGAAGATCATCAAAAGTGATCAAATTATAAGCCTTAATTGACCCCTTCCAATCTTTAGATAGTGAAGAATTTGTGGGTGTCATCCCCACCACAGTTTTTACTTCCTAACAGGAGTTTTCTAAGTTAGCATATCTTGTTTTTTGTGTCAATTACTTTCATTAATGATTCTACAAATGATCTTCTACAAATGATCACATGTTTGATTAAGTTAATAGAATTGATATGTCTTACATCAAGATAGTATAGAACAGATGGTTGGATAAACAATTGATTACACAAAGGATAAAGGTTAAAATATATAAAAGTTTTAGAGGCACTGATTCACCCCTCCCCTCTCAGTACACACTTCCCATAAATTCCAAAAATTGGTATTAGATCTAAGTCTCTTGTTTGGAAAGATTAAAGGATTAAGAGAAAAGATCATATAATGGAGAAGTACAGACTTGACAAGAGTATTGAGAATCAAAAGCTGGAAATTCAAATCTTCTATGAGTAGTATAAAGAAGCTAGAATCAAGATGAGACAACTGTTAGATGAAAGAAAGATTATATGGCATCTCACTGTAATGAAATAGATTACCATGAAGAAGAGATACCATATTTATTTGAGTCATCAGGATCAATTACAAGCAAAGCATTAGATACATCAGAAGAAAGCATCACAAGCCTAAATGAAGTCAATCAACATCTAGCTGGACAAGTGAAATCTCTGCAAATCGGTCAAGAGACACAGATGGTAATAATGATTGATGTCATGAACAATTCTAGACAAGTAGAGCAAGAAAAAACACTAGCTATTGATGATAGAAGAAAGATTACTGAAAAGCTCCAAGAGAAAGAATCATAAATACAGAGACTTACAGAGCATCATCATGAGATTACAAATCAGATTATTCTTATGAATCGAGAGGCAAACATAATGAATGTTGAACTCATTGAAATAATAGAAGCTATCGGTGAGCTAAGGGAAGAAAATGAAAATTTGAAACAAGAAATTGGAATTTAGCAGCAGCGTAATGAAATTATCAAGAAAGTTGAAGAAAGAAATAAAAGAATGGATGATTTTCTTGATGGTCAATGAACAATCAACAACAACACTGGTCTAGGCTATACCAAGAATGCAAAATCACCCAATCAAGCTGATCCAAAGAATGTCTATGAAAATCCAAGACCAAGAAAGCTGACATGCAATCACTGTGGAAAGCAAGGCCACACATCAAATGTATGCATGAGAAAAATGAAATGTATTCCTAAATCCACATCTTCATTCATAGGATTTTGTTATAAATGTAACAAGAAAGGACATAAAGCATATGAATTTAAGTCTGAGATGAAACAACCAAAGAAGGAAACCTACATGGAAAAATATTTTCCTACTTGCAAAATGAATGGGCACACAAGTCTTGAATGCTGGAAGAAGAAAAAGAAAGCATGGAAGCCTAAAGGTCAAGAAATTGCCTATCGATCGAAAAGATTCGGTAACCGGTATGTATGGGATTACAACACATGGAAAATTTTTAAAACATGTGAAATATTTGGTCACATTTTTGCAAACTCTATGAGATAGTGGACAAGAAAATCTAGAGGATGGACTAACCCCAGAATGGCATGCTTACACTATCATAAAGTTGGCCATCTCAAGAAAGACTACAAAGACCGAATGATAGAGACCAACACATTTCCCAATGGAAATACCATTGAAGACATCCGGAAGATGAGAAACAAAATGTGGAGGAAAGCTACAAACATTGATGAAGCTAGATCGAGCAGTGCAATTGGTGACACCCTATCCAATAGATCTAGTGACATCACCACCCCCACCTAAGCAGAACAAGTAAGTATGGAACTGCATTACATTAAGTAGTATTTTACATTAGTTCCATAATATATTGATGAAATGCCAAATGAGCATAAGTAAAGATGCATCATGATATTACTTGTTAAAATATGTGAAAACTATTTCATTGGGTAATACATACCGAAATCCATCGCTATACACTCAAAGGTGAACTTCCTACACTTGCCAAAAATAGTTGGTTAACATATAAAAGTAAAAGTCGCTCGTGTAAACCAAGAATTGTTGGTAAACAAGAAAGTGGATAAATTTATCTTCGTCATACACCAAAACCTGTCAGTAAAAGCAAGAAGTTAGATGACTTCCTTGAAGCATCACATTGTCACTGAAGAGAGAAGTTAGTGTTTAACCCGACGAATTCGTCTTCACATCGTGAGGAGTGGTTGAGCATTAATGACTTGACTTAGGGAAAATGTCTATAAAAAGGCGACAAAAGGGTTTTATTATTCACCAGCAAGAAGAGAAGAGCGACGAAAGTGAAATTTTAGCACACAACAACAACATCACAAAGCAACTTCAACTCAACCCACAACATTCCAAACTGATTAGTGACCACTACACAAGTAAACAGTAAGTTCCTATGTTAATCGAGAACTTTGTTTTATGCATTTACAGAAAGCCCTAAATGTCTAAAACAATGTCCATGACTTCAAGAACCACTAAACTGAAGAACATCAAGAAGGATAAGGTCAAACTTATCAAGAATCCTACCTATGAGGAATGACATTACAAGATATACCTAGAGGTTGCATCACAACTTGACAATGTTGGAGCATTCTCACGAATACCAGCTAGGGTTTTTCTCGTCGAAGATGTGCGAGCATACATTCACTGCAAGATTGCTGAAACTGGCGACTTGGAGGTTGAAAAATCTTACAAGAAGCTATGTAATGATGATGGATATATTAAATATGAGCACAAGCATATAGAAGTGAAAGGTCTCACAAATGCCCTATTGTTCCCAAAGGTATTCAAGACCGAGTGGATTTGGTTAGTACTGAGAAGAATGCACAATCACAACCTATGGTTGGATGAGCCTAAAATGATAACCCGAGTTGTTATTCATGCAGTCACCAGTTATCTAATAACTGATAAGGTAAAGGAATTAAAACACCCACCCAAGGCTGAAATTGAAAAGAACACAGGAGCCAAGCGTGATGGAAGAGGACTTAAGGTATTCACTATCACAGATGATGAACTAAAATTTGGAGCATGTGTCCTAGGATACAAATTATTTCAAGCTACTAGGATGAAAACATAGCATCTAGAGCAGTGGATACAACATATTAAATTGTAAAGGAAGGAACTCAGTTGGATCTGTCAGAACTTTTACTCAACTTGTTAGAAGAAAAGTTGAGAACAATCAGAAATGCAAAGACAAATACATGTAAGTTTGGCTCACTTATCATGTGCATTTTCTTTTACTTCCAAGAATATTTTCCATCAGTAGAAGATGTAAAATGTGATACCACTAGACCAGTCACCATATAGATTAGTGAGTACATAACATCACTGGGAGACAATTTTGAGACAGTCATGGATGAGTACTTTACTGGATTCAAGGAGAGAATGCAGAAAAGAGTAAGGATCCCAAAGAAACTAATTGAGAAATTCAAGAATGATATATGTTTCATGGTTGACACAGACCCCACATACATCAACCCTGATGTACCAAGGACAACATGGTTAGAACCATTAGACTATGAGGTAAACATTGATCAAGCATCCAATGCAATCGATGCATTGATAAATGAACCCTTAGACAAAACACAATGAAATTTTGGCACTTATGAAGAGGAAAAAGAAAGAATCAAAACTGGCTTGGTTGTAACTCATATAGACGAGAAGAAATATAAAATGTTAAAGAACTTGAAGAAAAGGTTGTCGGTTACAGAGGAAGAAACTAAACAAAAGGAAGAGATCGAGGGACAGTCACCTATTGGTAAGGCTGAGCAGGAAAGTGACTCTGAGTCTACAGAGTTAGATACTTCGTTACCAACATGAGCTAAGAAGCCCAGAACCACAGCTGCTTCAAGGACAAGAAGTCAGAAAACTAAGGACACAATTCCTTCACCATTGAAGAAAGGTCAAGTAAGGACCTACAAGAGGAAACCGACAACACAGAAAAGAGGTCCAACAAAGAGAAGAAAGTTCATTAGAACCAGGGAAGATATTGAGGACAAAGAACAGGAAGAAGGTGTTCAAGAGGAAAAGAAAAAGATACCTGAAATAGTTGATGAGGTATGTACCTCAATTATCAATACAAGTTCAGTAAATACAAGGTAAAGAAATGGTTAAAATTGGATCCCTTAGATCAAAATAAGATTGAGGAGGCAATCATAAAGATAATGTGAATATACAAATACCTCCCAATCCAACTGGTAAACAGTATGCCAAAATAAATTTAAGACAGGCTATTGGCAAGATGGACTATTGCCTTGCACTCCGAGAAATAAGGGAAAGATCCCTAGTATCAGTCATGCCTCCTGAATCAAAGATGGAGGAGATCAAAGAAATGATGAAGGATCAATCCAAAAGGTTCTCACCAAAGTTGAGAGCCTACCAAGTGCTTAAATGAAATCTATTGGATCTAGATAGAAAGAGTGAATCCAAATGGAGGAAAATACTTAATATTCCTGAAACAGATACAAACCCCGAGCCACAAAGAGCTCTAACTGAGAATAAAGAAACCAAGGATGATCAGGCTACTGAGAGCATAGAACCAATTATCTTCATAGATTTTGAATTGGACAAAGAGGAACTGGACACCACAGGCAACAAGGATATGGATGTTGTAGATGAGACATGGACGGGCACCACTATGGACAACACAATCATTGAAATTACCGATGATCCACCAGAAGATATACATAAAGATGAATATGTCATTGTTATCAAGGACAAGACTGATGAACATGACACTACAATTGACATTTCATAGGTGAACATACAAGGTGATATGTCAATATTGATGCAATCCATCAATATACTTCAAGAAAAAGACAATCACTTGACAAAGAATAAATCATTCCCGAGGATGCAGGGGATGAAGCAAAGAAAGATAACATCGATGACTAGAATTTCATCGGAGACACTCAAAATATAATCGATACTGAAAAGGTTACAAAAGGAGATTCAAAGGAAATAGATGGAGATACTACTGAGAAGGATGCACAGAGAAAGGAAGATGAAGTACATAAGGATACCGATGAAGGAGAAAAACCAAAAGATGGCACTCCTAAGGAAACCAAAAAGGTTTCTACAGATAATGTAAAGGTTGATGTGGAGATGTCCACTCAAAACCAACAAGCTGACATTGAGGCCCAGCAGCAAAAATAAACAACACCCCAAATCACTTCATCCAGTACAACAAACAAAGCCGAGAAGTTGGCTATGGTCCTACATTCATGTTAAACTCAGAAGAAGAAGAAGAAATCCAAAAAGACTAATTTGGAAGTCACTCTAGATGAGATAATTGAGATACCCAAATGTGACCCAACTACACTAGACTATGAATCACTAGAAGAGTACGGTGAAATATGCCAAAGGAAGGCACTACATGAGAAGCTAAGAAAGGATCACAGAGACTCCATGGTACTAGAGACAACTAGGGACATCTTAAATTAGATTGTACCCGATGTTGATGTTGATCACAATAAACCTATCCTTGATCAACTAGCCACTCTCACCAAGGCCATCACAACACAGAACATTGATGCAGAAAAGACAATTAAGGAGAGAGCAGAGAAGAAATACCAGCACAAAACAATTGAAAAGATCAGCCAAGAAGTGGTAGAAAACAAGGTAAATCTTTCAAAATTAGTAAGTGAATTAGATCCAATAATTTCTGAAGCTATTTCCTTGATACAATAATTGAGCACACTTGATAAATTCACTAAGGAGCATAGTGATAAGATAGCAAAGTTAGATTCCAATATAGCTACCAGTGCTAAAGGATTAACCATTGATGACAATGCAATAAAGTTGCATTATGAGAAGATTGTTGAGATAAAAAGGTTAAGGAAAGAATGGTGGAATTAGAAACACAATTTAGAGAAGAGGTCACCGAGCTCCAGGATCAACTTCTACCAAATCTAACACTACTTCAATAGCACATCAGTTCAGCAAGACAATTGATAGCCACCCTGAGATATTTGCAGTAGACAACATCTACGATATGCATGCAAGGATCACACTCGAGCACATGGCTCTAGATAACCTGAAGGAAAAATGGGAGAAGATGATGGAGGACATGAAGTCCTCACACTCCCATATTTTTGATAAGCTATAGGTATAAACCTTTTCCCTTAATATCAAAAAAGGGGGAAAATAATGATATATGTACATATGGGAAAACTAAAAAAAAAAGAGTATCATGTACATACACTTATACTATACCAGGCATATGCATAGGGGGAGTCATGAAATGACTAAGGAATATATATGGTGTACATACTAAACATTTTGTTAGTATTTTGCACATATCAGTTTTTGATACTAATATCAAAGGGGGAGATTGGTGACATTATTTTGCCATTAGTATGCAAAGAATATCTTCAGTAAACATACATTGAAAGACAGGACAAGAGCAAACCGAAAATGTAGATATCAGAGATCACCGAAAATTGTTAAGTACAAAGAAAACCGATGACAGAGTTTTGTGTGTAAACTGAAAATGCAAAGTGAAAAGGATAAAGAGGAACCCGACAGTGGAACCCGACGAATAGGATATAGTGCAACCCAATAGAACAGTCAAAGTAGAACCCAAGAGACAGTTCAAGCAAGGAACAGTGAGAGATAGTCAAACTGATTTCAGAGCATAATCGACCGACAGAAACTGAAAGTCAGTTAAGCATGCAAAAAGTAGATCTGACATCCACGTCAGATCAAACAATTTTATTCTATTTATAGAGTCTTGATTTTTTTTAAAACCATTACTTTAGGGACAAGAAACATTATTGTAAGTGTTTTAATCAGTCTAACTGATTTAAAACACATAGACTAAAAGATCAAGGTCAAGTTTTAAACCTATGATCTTAGAGTTAATATTTTTTTATGTGAAACTTAATTAGGTCAATCTATATTATAAATAGATGTTGTAATCATTAATTATGATGGGTGAGAGGATTAATGCAGCCCACGAGCACATATATGGATCAGACTGAAAGTTTCAAGAACCAGAATAACAAAAGGTGAATTTGGTTATCAAGAACCAAGAATAGAGGCTACCAAGAAACAAAGGTATTATTCAATCACATTAGGTGATACATGTAATCTTAAATGGATTTGTAATCAGAAATAGGAGATTGCATACACTCAGGTCAAATTGTAATTTTCTTACATTCTAACAAGTTAAGAAAAGTGTAAAAATCCTTTCAAGGAAGGTGGATTTAACCAACCAATTGTAAATATCTTAAGCGAGTACACACTAAATAGTGTTGCTAAAGCTCTTAACAGAGTAGACTTTAACAGGTCTCCACAGATACTCCTAATAGGGTAGATAATTACAAGTGATCAAATTGTAAGCCTTAACCGACCCCTTCCAATATGCAAATAGAGAAGAATTTTTGGGTGTCATCCCCACTGCAGTTTTTACTTCCTAACAGGAGTTTTCTGCCTTATCATATCTTGTGTTATGTGTCAATTACTTTCATGAATGCTTCTATGAATGATCACATGTTTTATTAAGTTAATAGAATTGATATGTCTTACATCAAGATAGTATAGAACAAATGGTTGGATAAACAATTGATTACACAAAGGAAAAAGGTTAAACGATATAAAAAATTTAGAAGTACCGATTCACCCCTCCCCTCTCAGTACACACTTCCCATTAATTCCAAAAAAAAACTATTCTCTCGAATATAATACCTTCAGTTATCTTACAGTCTCAAATTTCAAAAAGATGTATGCCTTAAATAAATTTAACAAATATAAGGTTCTCGGTAAGATATACTGTTTATGTTTTCTAGACTTTACCAAGTAGTAGCAAAATAAACTTAGTGTTAACCGACCAATCCAGTTTCAATAATGTGTAAAACAAAGTATCAATGAAATGAAACATATAAACATTTGAAACATATATTTTTAACGTGTAAACCTAATATGGGAAAAACCACATAGGACCGGTAACCCAAAATATTTTCACTCTTCTGAAGTGAGCTCGGTGAAGAGCCAACCCTATTAAAGGTTGCAATACACACAGTTAAGTGTGACCTTTCTAGAGGTTTTAAAACCAATAATTTGTCTTTTGACCTAGCACTCACTCTATTGTCAACAAGAAAACCTTTTGATACTCTTGAGTATCTCAATACAATAAGGACTGTTAAACCTCACTCGGTTAAGACATTTTTTGGATGAATGGTTAAACTGATATAGTAAATGATCTGTTCAAAATACAACTTTGATTTACAAAAATTTAGATCTATTGTTAGTTCTATAATACCTCTCTAATCAATATACACTTTAGTTCCTTTTCTTTCTTTCTTTCTTCCTCTCGGTGAATGCTCTATCATTTGTTACTCGGTGTCTGCAGAATTACTTGGATCTGTTCTTCAACTTATATGATTAGATTTGCATGAATAATTCTATCTTCACACAAATTATACTCAACATTCCTCTCTTTAATAATGAATTTTTTGTCTCTTTATATAGATATGATTAGCCGCTCAATCTCCTTGTTTTTGTCGTAGATCTCTTCTTGATCCATAAAACTTGCCATGTATTTCTTTATCCCGTAAAGCTCTCATTTAGTTTTATTCCGTAAATCTCTCCTTGATAACCATGAATAAAACATGATTTAAATCTCCTTCCTCGCTTTAGTTTAACTGATCATTGAAAATAAAGCAATTAATTAGTCAATCCCTAAATTGTAGCTCTTCCACCTAAGCAATTTTGTCGTTCTTTAACTCCAGTTATGCTCAGTCATCAACTCCATTTATGCTCAGTCATTAACTCTAGTTATTCTGGTGCTCAGTATACACTTGCTCGGTAACACTCTCTCGGTTACTACTATGCTCGGTATACACTGTGAACTGCTCGGTGTTCACTATCACTCAGTTTATACAGAATTTTTATGTTTTACTGACCACATAAACTTTGTCTCTTCAGATCTTCAAGGTTATGATAATATGTGTATGAACAATCAAACCATATCAATTTAAAATCAATGACAATACAATACATTAACTGATTTAATGTCTTGCATTCACTTTTGCAGCTCGGTGATCATCAACTTATCATCTTCAAGCACTCAATCAGTTATAGTTCATCAATCTCTCCCTTTGGAATTGATGGCAACACAACATGCAATATGCAGTATAAAACATGCCATAACATACCAAACTTATTGTTCTATAACCAATTCAAATATCTGATTCTCGGTAAGCTCTTATAGCTCAAATTTAATATGTTTAATCACTACAAAAAAATGTTTACCATAAAACTCTCCCTGTAGATTTGATTCTTTTGTGTACTTTCCCTTTCTTCATTCCCTTCAATGGATAGGTGTAGCAATTATTCTTTTCTGTATAGATATGCAGTGTTAACTCTCTCCAATTCTCTCCCTTTGATGGATGGTTATTTCATTTATAGTAAATTTTAGATATTCTCTCCCTTAGTGTTGTAGAATCTCTTCTCCCTGATAGGTATTTCATTGAATCTTTCTCTCCATATAATATTAATCTCTTCTCCCTGATGGATATTTCATTGAACCTTTCTATCCCTTTGACAACAATGCCAAATAAAATACAGCTCTATAGTATCCAACAATATCTTTGGTGTGTGGTTCAGATATGTACCTTCAACATACTAATTTCTCATTGCAATCCATGTCTCAGCTTGCATCAACATGATTAATCGTCTAATAATGTGTAGGCTGATGCAACCTCCAAGTTAGCTTAGTGACCAGTAGACAAGGGAAAAACCCCTAGTCTATTCTTCAGGTATTCAAATGTATCTTTTGGCAATGGTTTTGTGAATATGTCAGCTAGTTGTTCTTTAGATTGTACATATTCCAGTATTACCTATTTCTCTTGTACTTGTTCCCTCAAGTAATGATACTTAATAGATATGTGCTTTGTCTTAGAATGCATCACAGGGTTCTTTAAAATGTTTATAACACTTGTATTATCACAATAGATAATTACTGGGTCAAGAATTTCTTCATTCATACCTTTCAGTAATTGCTTGATCCATGCAATGTTAGAGAAATTTGCAACAACAACTACATATTCTACTTCTACAGTTGATTGAGATATGCATCCTTTCTTTTTATTTATCCATGTGACAAGTCTGTCACCCATAAAGAATTCTCCTCCTGTAGTGATCTTTCTATCATCTATGTTTTCAGCCCAATCAACATCAGTATAAACTTGTAGCTCAAATTTGCCTTTTTTTATTGTACCACAAACCATAGTCTTCAGTATTCTTCAAATATCTCAAAATTATTTTAACAATATTCATGTGTGATTCCTTAGGGTTAGCAGAGAATCTTGCAACTATACCAATTGTATGTTCTATATCAGGTCTAGTGTGTACTACATACATTAGTTTACCAATCATAGATCTGTATAAGGTCTGATTTAGCTCATTTGTCTTATCTTTCTTTGTCAATTTTCATCCAGTTTCCATAGGTGTTCCAACTGGTTTAGAGTCCCCCATCTTGAATATCTTCAGAGCTTCTTTGATGTATTTTGATTGTGTGATGTAGATGCCTTCATCCCGTTGTAGAATCTGTAGACCAAGAAAAAATTTGATATCTCCAAACATTGAAATTTCAAATTCTTTTCTCATTTCATCAGAAAATGACTTGCATAGCATATCATTACCTCCAAATATGATATCATCAACAAATATATCAGCAATCAAAATCTTATCAACAGTATCTCCTTTCAAATACAAATTATTGTTGTCACTTGTTCTAACAAATCCAATACTAATGAGATAAGAGTGAATTCTTTCATACCATGCTCTCAGTGCTTTTTTGATCCATACAAGGCTTTGTGTAGTTTACAAACTATGTTCCTCTTGTTAGGATCAACAAACCCTTCAGGTTGCTCAATATATACATCCTCTTCTAGTATTCCATTCAAAAATGCAGATTTAACATCCATTTGGTATACTTTGAATCCTTTAAAAGAAGCATAAGCAAGTAGAATTCATACTCCTAGTTTAGCAATGGGTGTAAAGGTTTCTCCATAATCAATACCTTCTTCTTGTGCATACCCTTTTCATACCAGTCTTTCTTTGTTCCTTGTGACTTCTCTAGTCTCATTAAGTTTTTTTTTGAAAATCCATTTGGTGCCAATGACATTTTTGTCACTCGGTCTAGGTACTAATGTCCATGTTTTATTCTTCTCAATCTGTTCAATCTCTTCATTCTTTCCACTAACCCATTCTTGATTCTCAAGTGCAACATTAGCATATTTACGCTCACAATCACAAATCAAACATCTATTGCTAAGTGACTTACTTCTTGTTCTCATTCTTTCTCTTTTGTCCCCAATGATCTAGTCCTTTGGATGGTGTCTTCTGACACATTTAGAAGGTACGGGTTAAGATCTTCATTCTTCATTTTGATCTTCATCACTCGGTTCATCATTGTGAGCATTTTCATGATTCTCGGTGTGTGCAGCATGTTGCTCAGTTGCATTGTTCTATCACTTGGGCAAGGTGTCAGGTTCTTCAATTTAGACAAATCTATTGTAATCGCCAGGTTCCTTTATGCTTTCCTCATCATTTTTCTCAGCAAATTCATCCACTTTAACATTTGCACTCTCAATTATTTTGTTAGAAGATTTGTTCAAACATTTATATGCTTTGATTTTAGTAGAATATCCTAGAAATATTGCTTCATCACTTTTAGAGTAAAGTTTCCCATTTCTATCATCTTTCAGTATATAACATTGACTACCAAATATTCTAAAGTAACTCACATTTGGTATGCATCCATACCATAGCTCATAAGGTGTCTTATTTGTGTCTTTATTTAATTGAACTTGGTTTAGGGTATAGACATCATTACTTACAGCTTCTCTCCAGACTGTTTATGTGATGCCTTTTTTAATTATTAGTGTTCTGGCACAACCAATAATTGATCTATTCCTCCTTCAGCAATCCCATTTTGTTGTGGTGTTCTCAGTACAGAAACATGTCTTGTAATACCATGCTCATTACAAAATTTAGTGAATTCATCAAAAATAAATTCTCCTCCTCTTTCTGATCTTAAACATTTCAGTTCTTTACCACTTTATTTTTCAACTTTAGGTTTATACCATTTGAACATCTTAAATGCTTCAGATTTCTCTTTTAAGAACATGACAGTCATCATCCAAGAATAGTCATCAACAAATAGAATAATTTATCTATCACCATAATAGCTCTTTGTTCTCATTAGTCCACATAAGTAAGTATGGACTAACTCCATAATAGCATTGGATGTATAGGTTTTTCTCTTGAAATTAGACTTTGTCATTTTTCTTATTTGACAATTCTTGGCGCACATAACATCACTAATAAAATTTTGCTCAATTTTTGACGATATTAGGTCAATTATGTGATTGTCAAAGGTAGATAAATCAACCAAAAGTGTCATGGAAGTTATTTTGTCAAAAATTATGATGACTGGCATATTCATCATAAAACCGATGACCAAAAGGTCAGAAAAGGGCTCTGTGAGAGATGTTGTGTGCGCCTTTCACCCTAAGCCCTTTTCATAGACCGTCGCTTTTATAATGAACCTATGACACCAAAATTGAAAAGAATGATGAGAATCCTATATAAACAGTGACAACATTGTCGAAACGTCATCAAACTAGAGATGACAATCTATTCAATTCGTCATTTATATAGGTTTCTCTTTGACTGTTAATGTAACAAAGGTTGAAAAAGTGACGAGATGTTTTTAAAAAAATAATAATAATTCACCCTAGCTATACACCAATAATGGTTCAGAGAAACATATAGTGATGGTATTCTCATACCCTTATCAGGCCCTATTAAAATTCATTAGATGACAGGGCTCTTGAACACCAATAGAGAAGGTCACAGACATCTTGTTGCAATGCCAGACCTTGTTGTTTCTTACTAGACCCAATCTCAACCATTTATCCCCACTTATCTTGATAAATCATAAACTATGGAGAAACTAGGGAAATAAATTGAAACTCTAGACTTATCCTAGAAAACCCTCAAACTTCAATTTCACCCTACAAACTTTTAGGGAAGAGAAAAAATTGAAATTACTTATTTCTAAATGCTATCTTTAACCACTTGGTGATTTTTTCAAGTACCACTGTCTGCACTAGATATTAGCTACACTTCAATGATTTTAGTTGTGCTAAATGATAAAAAAATATTCTTATTTATATCCACCAACTTGCAGTAGACTGCCCCATCCTTTCAAAATTTAATTCAAATGCATTGAATAGTTAATGTCGACTAGCCTGTAAATCTTCAAATTCGAATGTTGGTTGTCGATCTTCTTTTGTGTCAAATCTCATGGATATGTCCAAATATTATTACTACTTTCTACCATTAATGTTCATACAAAATGGTGCCAGATGGAAATAAACCATTCTTTTAACCCTCTCTAAATTGGACATCCATTTTATTCACCACGGGGTCAAAAAACACTTTACTTTATGTTACATATTAGGAACGTGTATCAACAAATTGATAAGTCATAGGCAATAAAAAATGTTAGCCTTGACCACTATGATGGTGCACCTAGTATTTGTTGTTCTATTAAAAGTTTTCTATAATATTGTGGTCTTATCCCTCACTAGATTCTACATGTTGTAAATTTGTGAGATTCATTTACCTAAACACATATTAAGATCCTTCAAGGCCACAAGGTTCGAACATGCTCAACCTTTATATTTGCAAAGATACACTATGGTGACATCTGTCACTTCTATTGATCCCATATCTAGACATCTGCCAAACTCTCACATGAGTGTAATGACCTCAAACATATATTATTAGCCCCTTGTGCTCATGCACTTTGAACTCCATCTATTAACTATATCCTAAGGCTCAAAGACATGTGGCATTTAGTCACAAGGTCAGAGGCTAAGATTCAAATGGTAACATGAAGCCATAAAGATTCACCACACATTCTTCTTATCTGTCAACCATTAACCGCAAGATTGCAAGTTTAACTAATATTTATCTTTGACAATTACGAGGGTGCGATATAAGATTTATCATAACTCTCATCAGTCTGTCACAAGGTTGCAATTTTCACTAGTACTTTATATTAACCATTGTGATCATACAATCCAACAATTTGTGTAACCATTAACCCTCCTTTTACTAGCCTCATATGGGACACATGGTCTTATCACAACCTAACCTCTACTTGATCATCAAACCTTGTAAAGTTGCACATTCCTTCTTTCTCCCAACTTTCTGGGTCAGGGTATAGCACATGATAACACCTCACTCAATTGTAACCCTTTCCCTATGAAATCACTTCTCCTTGTGTTGGTGCAATTTGGTGACAAGTGGAAACCTCTCACTAATTTTTAGGCTAGACTTATACTATTATTATCAAGCCATAAAGATGCAACTTAACATTTATTTTTAACTATTTATGTCTTAGCTCAAGATTACTAATTAAAGTGAATACTAATGCTAACAACTATGATGTTACACCATGTATTAAAGGTAACCTCATCAATTAAATACAATCAATATCTCTACATTTGCATAATATCTAGTTTCCAAAGAAGATAAATAACAATAACAATAGAAGGTTAGAGAGGAAGTCTTAAATGAATCTCTAATCTATCTAAAGGCCAGAATAGAGTAATCAATTGATGTAATTAGAAGAAATTGAAAAACCAAGATTGCAAGCCAGATCAGAACTTAGTTCTTAGTAACTATGTGGAAGAATCCTCATTTGCCATTAAAGGTACATCAATAAATAAGGATAAAATTAAGGACATTTTGAGATTAAATGTTATAAAGGAGATCAAGGTAGAGAATTAGGTCTACTCATCAAGTAACAAGCAAAACTTTAACACCACACCAAGATTCTATATAGAATTCAAGATTCAAGATTCTACACCACACCAATAAAATTCATAGCATTAAAAAATCATTGTACTACTTGTTCAAAGACAAATCATCTAGATAAATGTGCACAAATATTTTTTTAAACTACCCAATAGATATCAAATAATATATCCAAACAATGACATATTCAATGTAAGAAGAGTGTACCATCAATTAACCTTAACACAAATTTTATGATCTCCCTAAATTACTTCAAATAACATGCATTAATATCTATCAAAACATTAAAGAAGCAAAAAAAATTCCCCTCATTTTCTATGCATTCAAAATATATAGCTAAATACCAAGTGACTGTCCTTGTAATAATGGTCTCTTGAGGATGACCATTTTGAAAAGAAACTTGTGTGTTATTTAAAACATAAAGACATGGCCCTCTAAAGCCTATAGATTTTGTTTCCAAATATGGAAGTATACCTCCGCTTGCTCACTAATTTCAACATTGAATGAAATTGTCAATCACTGCTTAGTTGTTCTTGGAATCCATGGATGTGAACCTCTATATACTTCTAACTATCTCCACAACCTCTTGTGGCTATTATGATAGTGAATTTTTCTATGACAAAGCATTTGTTGTAATATTATATATTGTTGTTCATGATTTTGATCATTGAAATTATAACTATTGTTTCACATCATGACTGTTTCTTTGGATGTTGTTGATCAATACTTTAGGTTTTGTAGTTAATTGTTTACTGCTAAAAGATCTGACTGTTATGAGGGCTCTTATCAGTGTTCTAGGATAGTCATGTTATTGTGTGTTTGATGTCATATCACTCTTGAAAAATCTGCTCTATTCACATTGTTTGTTTCGCTAGTTGTCGTGGCAATGTCCTGTATCTTTCTCTTTTCATTTATCTTTCTTTGTGTTCACAAGACTTTAGCATCTCTATCCTTATCTTTTGATATCACCACTTTTTTGTGAAACCATTGTCCATTACCATTCAAGATCACTATTTATAATCTTTGAATGCAATATCTTAGATGTGTGCTATCATTGGAAAAAACATTCCTCTCTTTGTTAAGCATTTTCGCATTCCTCTTGACGATCTACTATTACTCTTTCAACTTCATGTGTCTTTATCAACAATTATTTGGATATTGTTGTGACTGAATTTACATTGCTACAAAAATTTTACTCTATATTGCATTGATTCCTTCATTCCCAACTCCTCTTAGGATTGTCTTATACATTTGATGTTATTCTCTTATACATTTGATGTTATAGTGCTATATTGCCTATTTTACTATATATATTCATTGTTTTTTCTCTAACTAATGAATATCATTGTTATAGCCCTTTGAAATTAGTATTTTTTCTTCTTATTTATGATTGATCCTCTGACAATTAATCCTCATCTAGAAAATATGTTTGTAACTTATCAAACAATAAAAGATGTATGAGGATCAATGAAATGATTATCAAGAAAACTGTTTCTACTAGTATGACAGTGGGTAATATTTGTGTAGTAAATACCAACCTGTGTCCCAAATTGTTAGCTTAATTATTTTTCCTCCTACAGTCAAAAAATTCAACTTGAAATCCACACATGCATTCAAACCATTATCCATAAATTATGGGTGATAATATTTAGAGCACAATCAAAACAAGGTAAAGCTTGCAAACTTTAAACTGAAAGCAAAATTAACAGTAAGATATAGAAAATAATGAGCTTGAAAAGTCAACAAGTTTTTAAAATATTACTACAGAACTACACACTAAATAGAAATATAATAGAAATCACATTGAGAAATGACACAAGGCAGGGGATGGTGATGGGGCCTAAGGCTCTCCCTACTACCAAACCACCTTGAAAAAATAATGCAGAAACCAAAAAACAGCGTGAGAGAAGAAAAAAAAGATAATCCTTTATATTAAATTGATCAAAATCATTACATGCTGGGTTGTAAAGCCTTCTCGGTTCGGTCCATAAATATTCAATGAATTATAATATGATCTTCATACATGCGAGTTCCAAACCTGCTTATAGATAATTCAAAATTTAATTCTAGCACTGCTACTTCCCCCAATAATTCTCCACTGCCTAAACTAAGAACATAGAAGCAAATATATACAAGAGTCCACCAAAAGAGGTCGGCGTTCAAATCCTTAAGGGAGACCCAGATTTAGGTCCACACAGATCCTAATGAGAGACCCCGCATTAATTCAGCAATGAGAATTAAATGTAGAAGTTGGCCAGATCAGGATAAAACATCTTGAGAAGATGATCACCGAAAATCAGCAACCGTCGGTAAAAGCATACCCGAGAATCAAAAACCCACCGGTAAAGAGATCACCAAAATTCGTTGGTAAAATCATACCCGAGCATCATAAAACCTGTCGATAAAGAGATCACCGAAATCCATCGGTAAAGCATACCCAAGAAACAGAAGATATACTACTAAGCAAAAGTAAACATCTTTTTGGTTGAGCAGGATTGCCAAATACCCAAGAAGATCCTGCATTAGACACCCTGGGTTACAAGAAATGATTCCCCAAATCATGTATCAGGTCCACCCTAAAATGAATCCAACTTATATTGAGAAATCCAAGATGAGTCCTCAAACGGTCTGTTCTTCCACTTTAGTAGATATTCCATGTATTCATTTCCTCTTGTACTTCTACCAACTCTCTGTTTCAAAATCTTTTCAACTTCCTCTATCTGCTTCTTTGGATAATCACTTGGTACTGTCACTTCTTCATCAGGTTCATGATATTCATATAAGTCTAAAATATTGAATATAGGTGATGTATCCATTTCATCAGGTAATTCAACTTCATAAGCATTTCCATTGTCAAATCTTCTCTGTATTTTGCAAGGACCAAATTTCTTCATCTTTTGTTTACCATATGTTCCAATAGGAACCTTCGTTTCTTCAGATGAACCATTACTGCATCACCAACTTCAAATGTTTTATGTCTTCTTGATCTTTCTGCATTATCCTTGTATTTATGACTACTTTTTGTTAGAGTAATCAGTTTACTCTTTTTCAGCTTATGCTTTCACTTAGGTGCATATAATTAATACTTTATATTAATTATAGTGCGCATCCTAGCTCTTAGGTTTTAGGGTTTGTTCACCTTTATAAGGTCGAACTTTGTAATTTCATTTCAGGAATTCAGATTAAATTTCGCTCTCTCATTTTTGAGCAACTTCTGAGTTCTTCAGCCTTTTCGTTTTTTGCTTCTTCTTTGTATCAGGTTCTTGCATGCAGGTGTATTCGGGGTCTGTGGATTTGCATGTTTGCAATTCCTACATGGTATCAGAGCCGCCCTGCTGCTGTCTGGTTTGAAGACATTTGAAGCCGCAAATCGAAAGCGTCATCTGCAGCCTCTCTGGGGTTTTTTTCTAGCATTTCTAAGGAGGCGCCTTTTTCTGGAGCAGATTGAGCAGAAACGGATGCCACCATTGCGCTCAGAAGGCCCGGGAGAGTCGAAATCACATAAGACTCGACCAGTTTAGCCTCCGGGAACACAGGGAAATTTTTCTGACCTCTAAGGGCCGTACGGCACACAGTTCGAGGCAAAAACGCATTTTTTTTTTTTAAAAAAAAGGGGTTTCTTTGGCGTTCC
>MU227088.1:2213659-2258837 GCA_018584345.1 Thuja plicata | reverse complement strand
TATAAGTCAAGTGGAAGCCTGTGAAGTGATAGTCTCACTTTATTAAAAGCAAGTTTTTAAAACTGTCTCCGATTGTACGTAGGATTGAGAATTTTCTGACTCTATAGCCCAAGTATTTAGAAGGCACAAATCTAATCATTATTTGGAAATTGTCATTTGGTTCATACTTTGTAGTTTGTAGATTATTTAATTATTATTTCAAAAGAATTACTTTTCAGTCCTTAGTACAATCCATTTTAGTCAAGCTTTATAAAGTAGAGATTATAAGGAGATTTGTTTCTTTCCTTCAAGGATCATTCACCACCTTTTGAGGAACTTTGTTTTGTGTACGCAGTGGTGCAACATAGAAAATTTGATAGTTCAAAGTGAAATCAGGCCTACCAGCTTTTGCTTGATTAAGCCAAAATTGCAGAGGTATCAAATGGTGCATCACCATTAGACCTGTCAGTTGGCCAAAAGTGAATCCATTGTTTTTGGGCACCAACACTGTCTTTCTTACTTACACGTGTACATTCAAAGGATTTATGTCCTTCTTCACCACAATTGTAACAAGTAACTTGGAATCCTTTTCTACTATATCCACCTCTGGAGTAATTTCCTCTTCCTAGGTATGAATTTCCACCTTTCCATTCATTCTTTCCTTTATCTTGAGATGTGTCTAAAATTGAATTGTCTGGTTCAGATCTACTATTTTCACCATGAGATCCACCTCTTCCTCTAGGGAATCTACCACCTCTACCTCTTTGTCTCTGTTCATATCTTATGTTCAACTTTTCCTCATCTTTTAGGGCAAATGGGTATGTCTCCTCAATGCTCTCCATCTTGACCAAACTGATCTCATCTTGTATATAACTTCTCAAGCCATTCAGGTATCTTGCTACTTTTTCCACTTCATCTTCAACATGTCCAGATCTGATGTCCAATTTGTAGAATTCCTCAGTGTAGTCTTTTACTATTTTGTCTTTCTACTTCAAACTTTGCATCCACCGGATTAGGTTAATCTAATAGTCACAAGGTAGAAACTTGCCTTTCAATTTCTTTACCATCTTATCCCATACCTTGATTTTGTCTTTTCCTTTCTTCTTCCGATCCAATTGTAGATGTTCCCACCATAAGGATGCACGACCTTTCAGTTTTGTGCTTGCAATCTTCACCTTCTTATCCTCTGTCACATTCCCATATGCAAAGTAATTTTCCATCTCAGTTATCCAATCAATCAGTTTTTCAGAATCCAAATTTCCACTATACTCAAGAGGATTAAACTGAGGTGTGGATTTCAAGCTTGTCAAAGCTCTCAGGAATCGCTCTTCTTCCTGATTCATCACAGGTGCAGGTGTAGCTTCACCTTGAACCTCTTCAATTTCATCATCACTAACATCTTCAAGATGTCTTACGCTACAGTGGGCTATCTCAACAACTTCCAATATAGAAACCATCTGTCTAAGCATATTAGCTAAACCTAGATCCGCATTTCCTCTCCTATGAACCTTCTTGAATCCCTCTACAATTGTAGGTCAGATTGCAATCTACTACCCCACAACAATACCAACTAGGGTTAGGGTTTACAAGAAGGAACTTAGATCTCACCAATGCTTTGATACCACCTGATGCAAGGCAGGGGATGGTGATGAGGCCTAAGGCTCTCCCCACTACCAAACCACCTTGCAGAAACAATGCGGAAACTAAACAACACCGTGAGACAAGAAAAAAAAGAAAATCCTTTATATTAACTTGATCAAAATCATTACATGTTAGTCTATAAGTCCTTCCCGGTTCAGGCCATATATATTCAATGAATTAAAATATGATCTTTATACATGCGAGGTCACAAACCTACTTACAGATAATTCAAATTTTATTCTAACACTGCTACTTCCCTCACTACTTCTCCACTGCCTAAAATAAGAACATAGAAGCAAATATATACAAGAGTCCACCAAAAGAGGCTGGTGCTCAAATCCTTAAGAGAGACCTAGATTTAGGTCCACACATATGCCAATGAGAGACCCCACATTAATTCAGCAACGAGAATTAAATGTAGAAGTCAGCCAGATCAGGATAAAACATCTCGGGAAGATGATCATCAAAAATCAGAAACTGTTGGTAAAAGCATACCCAAGCATCATAAACCCGTTGGTAAAGAGATCACCAAAATTCGTTGGTAAAATCATACCTGAGCATCAGAAAACCCATCGATAAAGAGATCACCAAAATCTGTCGGTAAAGCATACCCGAGCAACAAAAGACAAACTACAAAGAAAAAGTAAAAATATTTTTGGTTGAGTAGGATTGCCAAAGACCCAAGATGCTCCTGCATCAAGACAACAATCTAATAATTATGGAATAATCATGACACCAATATAGCCCATATTCCAAAAGTTTTTTAGTAAGATTCTTTGCTTTGTTAAGGCCATTCCATTTGTCTTGATGATTAAAGCCACAAGACATTATCAATGCCTAAAACCTTGCAGAATGAAATAATCAAGACACCATGCAGCCATGATAATTTCTTTGTAAGTGTTGTAAGAATGAAGACAACAAAAATGTAAAGTTAGAAGCCAAATAACACATATCTTAATTTCACATTAATAACTTCTAGCAAATTTACAAGCTTTGTATTGCATGTCTTTTCAAAGTTGGATATTGTGGCTTTGTACCAACTCCTTTGTTTTCTTTACCAAAGTCATCATGTATTTATGTATTAGGCTATTCAGTCTAAATGTGTATTAGCATTTTTTAGATTTTGCATTTAGTTCTATAATGGAAGCCTCTAGCTATGCTAAGGTGAATGACTTTTTAGTTCAAAGATTTTTGCAAAAGGGCATGACCCTCCTATAAAGGATTAACAGGTTTAGGATGGCTGTAAATTCTAGAGTTGTGTGCCTACATTTTTCATGCATCCTATTTCAATTTTGCTTGGACTGATATTTCAAGGATTTTATATTTACCTTTACTAACTGAAGTTTTTATGTAATATATTGGTCTCACTATAAAGCAGTTCAACATTTTTGAAGAAAGATAATTAATATCATTTACTAAAACTTTGAAGAGATGCTATGCATGAAATATAATAAATGCATGTCATAGTTCATGAAACCGATGTCCCTACTCTGAGATGGAATCATATCTTCTTCTATCATTCTTGGATGTATCCACATTTTTGTTTATGTTTATGCACCTTTGAAGTAAATTTCATACCAAAAAGTTGGTAGCTTTTGACTTTTTAAATAGGCATAAGAGATGTACATGTTTTTTTATTAGTCGCGTCTCTTAAGAGGCTTTCTTAAATGTTAATATAATAAAGAGGTCATAATATCCATGCTTTTGGGTTTCCTAGAGATTCTTTTCAACTTATAAATCATTCTTATGGTAGAGTGACATCACACAATGATGATTACTAATTCAAGCATTTGTTATCGTAGAATATGGTTGATTATAGATTGACTTTGTAGTTATCTATCACTCACAAGACATCAATGTGGTCTTTGGAACTTGCTAATTTGAAACAATCATGCATTTCAACTGTAGACGCTTTCTAGGACTCTTGATCACTACAAGATTATTACTTATTATCAACAGATATTGTAAGTAATTGGGGCTTTTGTAGCATACCATTATTTACCCACATTGTCATATAAATATTTTTTTTGGATCCCCTTTTCTTGGGGAGTAAATGAACAATGTCTTCATTGATTTGGTGAAGGGGTTTATTGTGTAAGTGTGGATTTACAGGAGAAAAAGATAATAGTGATAGGAGATGCAGACACTGTGGTACTAACAAATAAGCTAAGGAAGTGTAGATTTACAGAGCTGGTTAGTGTGAGTACCTTCAGAGAAGAGAAACATAGATATTCTGATGAGATGGGTGGGAGTCATGTGTATAGCCCTCATATTAGATGCCCTTATTCAAATTCATACACAAATATTCATAATAATTACATGAGGTGCCTTCATTGCTTACTTGAGAGAATGATGATTACAACTTGTAAGTAGCATCCTTATAAATAGTTTCAAGCTATTAATATCAGTAAATTCAACTAATGTGAGATAAATCCACACACATAGAAATGTCAACCTAAATTTGCAACCTAATTTGCCAATTGAGGTATATAGGTTTGGAAATGGTAGGTTGGGATATCAAGCCTGTTGATTGAGAGATAGACTTGGAAGAATAAATCCATACTACTCTTGGTGATTTGGATAATGCTAGAGCTAAAGTGAAGCTTACATGTTGTCCCATAAATGTCTTTTCCATAGCAATGCCTATGATTTCATTCTTATGGCATTGTATTTTTTGTGTTGACTATCAAATATTTTTTTATCACCGTTATAAACACTTGACTGTAAAAACACCTTCTTGTCATTGGTTTAGCAGTTGATGTTTTCCTTATACTACAATAGCATTCTTAATTGTAGTGTACTACTCTTATAATTGTTATATGTGATTATTTTGACATAATTGATTAAATACAGTCTACTACTCTTCCACTAGCCCACATCATTACACAATAGAGGGGGATATAAAGGAGTTAAATACACCAATTTGAATAAAATAGAGATAGTGTTCATATGTAACACACCTAAAGTATCCAAAATAGTGCCTTGATGTTCAACCTACTTGTCATCTAGCATAGAAAATAACCTATGAGATCTACTTACATTGAATCACACTGTGTATAGATTTGATTCACTTTTTGAAACCGTCATTCATATCTATGTAAAGGATTTCCAAAGAGAGCTCAAGTAATTTCATGAATAACCATTACAATCATCAGAGAAAAAATTATAAATCCGATCATAGTTGTTGTGAACTTTACAATCACCTAAAAATTCCCATCATAATGTCTAGAATATCATTGCTCTCACTACTGATTTTATTTTTTAGACTCATCATAGTCAGAATATCATAGTGTTGAGATCACCCTACTCACCTCCATCTCATGAGCATATTCAGTGATAATCATATGCTTCTCATACAAGCCATTTTTATTAAGGATGGGTGCAACTAATTGATCAACCACAAGGTATTTTTCGTCATTACAAAAACTATGCTTTATCTCACATATCTCTCAAGTTCTTGTAATATTTTAAAAAAATTTGATCATTTTGGTTTTACACATCAATGGTTACAACACTGGATAAGTTAAAACACAACTCCTCTTTTATCATTGGAGTAGGGAAAAGAAACTTATGTACTCTTGTTTTACATTTTAAGTTACTATTTCATGAAATAATATTGCAAATTTAAGAGTTGAATTTTAAGAAAGGTTCTCTAAGGACATGCCCTGTATATATATAAACCAAATAGGGTCTCTGGTGTAAGATTAGCTTGAGCTTCTTAGCTAGCGGTTTCAATCTCTCGAGAAGAAAGAAAACATACTTTTATTAGTGGCATCATAGAAGATTGATAACAATCAACCATACAAGAAGAGTTTTAGGAACTCAACAAAATTTCTGCATGTAACACATCAAGACTACTAATTTTATTTGTCATAAAATGGTTGGCTTCCAGATTGAGTAAGCATAGGACGACTTTAGAATTGTTACCAACCATAAAATTAAGAAATAATAAGAAAGAAAGAAATACAAGCATGGAAGTACAGGAATGCCACTAATAGAGATGTGGTTGTGACACAATTTTCTTATACTTCCAATTCATTTTTAAAGAAAACTGGATAATGGTAGATCACTCCAAATGAATTAAAACGTGAATAATTTAAAAGAAAACAAAACCAATTTCATCAATAGTTCATATAGATTTATAATTCTATATAACACTAGGCATATGCTCCAAGCAAGGAATGCAGCCTATAAAAATCATGCAATTAGAAGTTAGCTACCACAGTGAGAAAGGTTGTTTTTTTTTTAACAAAAGAAAATCACATAACTGATTTGTCTTACTTCCAATAGAGAACTTGAATGTTATTAAATGGCAGGTACCTGTAACAACAATACAGTTTCTAAGAAGACCATGGTTTCTATCAAACATTGAAGGCTACGTTCTAAACCACAACCTAGAACGGGGAATCACATCTGACAATCCCACTTCATTCTCACATACAAGACACAATACATCACAAACATAAGAATGTAAAGGACTGTGAACTCTGCTAAGTCAATAGGTTTATATAAAAGTAAAAACCCAATGGAAGGAGAAATCCATACTAGTCTTGGTGATTTCGATAATGCTAGATCTAAAGTGATTAGCTGGCTCAGTAGATGCAATATCATGGCAGCTGGGACCTCCAAGAAAGGTTTGTGCCCTCCAAGAAATGCGGCCTCAAAGAAATGCGAAAATCATTTGGAAGTAGGGAAATTGTTATCGTTGATTACTAGGATCAGTAGATGCAATATCCTCACAGCTAGGATCTCCAAGAAACCTTTGTGCCCTCCAAGAAATGTGGCCTCAAATAAATGCGGAGCCCTCTTCTACTCTCAATGACGCAAAGATAATGATAATAAATCTATCCTTTTTTAAGTTATATCCCCGTGATTTTCGTAGTTACAACCAACATGGGCATGGACTCTTATGTCATCGTAATTACGACTAACACGGGCATGGATTAAAAAAAAATCAAAAATTCTGACCAAGCAAAACAGATCTAATGCATCATTGGAAATTCCCGTCAAAAATTGGGGTCAAATGTACTAGTGCATGGTCGGTCTTTGAAATACTCGGTAAGCCTCTCACTTTTCTTTTCTTACTTATCTTAAAAATATTGTCAAAATTCACATGATATAACCTTTTGTGCCATAACCAAACGTCTTTATTTCTAGCCAATAAACAATTTGTCTCAATATCATCAAGATAGAATATATTACCTTTTGTTTGTTCACTAGTATCAATCAACTTTCCTTTTTCATTATAGATCATTTCCTTTTTGTTCTCAAATGCAACTCGGTGTCCTGTGTTGTTCAGCTATGAAACACTCAATAGATTATAGTTAATTCCTTTTACCCAATATGCATTTTCACATCTGATCAAATTATTCAACATGATGGTACCTTTTCCTTCAACTGGGCAAGGTGAGTCATTGCCCATCCTAACTGATCCACCATTATAATGTTCAAAAATTTCAAACTTTTCTTTGTCTCCAGTCATGTGATGAGTACAACCACTATCAATAATCTAGACATCATTTTTGCTAACTTTAGATATGAGTGTTGTTTCAACATACCTTTTTTCTTTGTTTGAATCATCCTTCATAGCAACAAATACTACCTCAATATCTTCATTAGAATTAGTGTCAGAATTTTCAGCTTTGTTCTCAACCAGGTAACAAGCCTTCTTGCCTTTGTCATTGTAAGCTCGGTTATCTCAAAGTTTCAGTTGCTTCTTTAGTCTCGGTCATCACTTCTGTCATACTTCTTTTCATAAGATATGTCATTGTTTATTTCATCATTTCTCCTGTTAGGGCATCTAGCAACAAAATGTCCAATTTCTTTGCAATTAAAAAAGACCAATGGTAATTTACCTTTATATCTTCCATTACCTCTATGTAATCTCCTACACATTAATGCTTCAATTTCATCAAGTTCTTGTTCATCACTATCACTGTCACTATCATTTCTTATAGTGTGTTTTTTACTAGATTTGCTTATTTTCAGAGAAGACTTGAATACAGACTCAATAGTATGTAAGACACTATTGTCATAGTTGTTCATCTCAAATGAAATAAGTCTACCAATCAAACTATCAAGAGTAACATTGTTATTAGCTAGTGCTCTCATTTCTTGAATTGTAGATATTCTAATAAAATAAACAGGCAGTAAGGTTCTCATAATTTTACTTACAAATGTTTCTTCATCAAGTACTCCCCCTACTCCACGGATAAAATTAACAACTTATTTTATTCTGTCACTATACTGAGTGATGTTCTCTCCTTATTTTATTCTCAGGCCATCAAACTTTCCTCTTAGGCTTTCAGCTTTAGCTCTCAACACATTGGTATCTCCTCCATGTACTAGCTTGATCTTTTCCCACATTTTCTTTGCAGAGGTGCATGATTTCACATCCCCAAATTCAACATTAGTTAGTGAATCAGTGTCTTCAATATTTATTCCAAAAATCCAACCAAAAACTATTTTCTCAAATATAATACCTTCAGTTATCTTATAGTCCCAAATTTAAACAAGATGTATGCCTTAAATAACTTTAACAAATATAAGCTACTCAGTAAGATATACTGTTTATCTTTTCTAGACTTTACCAAGTAGTAGAAAAATAAACTTAATGTTAACTGACCAATCCAGTTTCAATAATGTGTAAAACAAAATATCAATGAAATGAAACATATACACATTTGACACATAGATTTTTAATGTGGAAAGCCAATATGGGAAAAACCACCTGGGACCGATAGCCCAAAATATTTTCACTCTTCTGAAGTGAGCTCGGTGAAGAGCCAAACCTATTAAAGGTTACAATACACATTGTTAAGTGCAACCTTGTTAGAGGATTTAAAACCAATAGTTTGTCTTTTGACCTAGCACTCACTATACTATCAACAAGAAAACCTTTTGATACTCTTGAGTATCTCAATACAATAAGGACTATTGAATCCCACTCGGTTAAGAGATTTTTTGAATCAATGGTTAAACTGATGCAGTAAATGATCTGTTCAAAATACAACTTTGATTTACAAATATTCAAATCTATTGTTAGTTCTATAATACCTCTCTAGTCAACATACACTTCAGTTCCTTTTCTTTCTTTCTTTCTTCTGCTCGATGAATGCTCTGTCCTTTGTTGCTCGGTGTCTGCATAATTCCTTGGCTCTATTCTTCAACATGTATGATTAGATTTGCATGAATAATTCTATATTCACACAAATTATACTCAACATTCCTCTCTTTAATAATGAATTTCTTATCTCTTTATATAGGCATGATTAGTCGCTCAATCTCCTTGTTTTTTTCATAGATCTCTTCTTGATCCGTAAAACTTTCCATGCTTTTATTTATCCTGTAAAGCTCTCTTTTAGTTTTATTCCGTAAATCTCCTTGATAACTGTGAATAAAACGTGATTTAAATCTCCTTCCTTGCTTTAGTTTAATTGATCATGGAAAATAAAGCAATCAATCAGTCAATCCATAAATTGTAGCTCGCCAGCTAAGCAATTTTGTCATTCTTTAACTCCAGTTATGCTTGGTCATCAACTCAAGTTATTCTGGTGCTCGGTATACACTTGCTCGGTAACACTTGATCGGTTACTACTGTGCTCAGTATACACTGTGAACTGCTCGGTTTTCACTGTGACTTGGTGTATATAGACTTTTTATGTGTCAAAGGGGGGAGAAGGTTGAGAACGTAGAACCTTGATGTTGATATCTTTTGGAGATGTTTTCTTTGTTATTGATGAATATTGCCATCAAAGAGAATAGGGGAGATTGCTAGAATGCGAAGTTGATGTTATTCATGTTGTTTTCATTAATGGATGTTATTGATGTAGACATATCCTATGAATTTTCATGTAATGGTTTAATCGATTGGTTTGTATTGATAGTCTTGGTGGTATCCGTAGTTGTACCAATAGTATGTGTGTCTCGGTAGAAGTGTTCATCGAAAGATGTGCTTTACATATCTATCCTTATCATTTTTAGTGTTGGTTCTACATTGTCTACAATAGATGATGGATCGGTTGTTTTGGGTCTATCCTAATTAGAGTGTGTTTTTTTGTGTTTCAGCTCCACAAGTTATTATGTAATATTCATCATGTCTATTAGAACTGATGGCTTTGGAGAAGGTGTTTCATGTTGGCATGTGTGAGGTGATTTGTATTGGTCGAGGTCGTCCACATTTAATTCCTTACCACTGTGGGAATATCTTGGTGAAACCTATTTTTAATTGTTTTGGCTGACATGGTTGATGGCATCAAGCAGTATAAGAAGAGAAATGATTTTGGTTGTTCGTGTGGCTTATGCGTTGCTTCTATGTGAAGTGATTGCGAATCTATTTCAAGATATCTATGTATTTCTTTTGTGCATGGAAGAGTGTTGGTGAGAGAGATCTTAGTGGTGGATTCAATCTCTTTTCATACACTTTGGCAGTGAGCCTGTTTGTATTGGAAGTGAACCTATTCCTATTTAAGGGTAGTTAGTCCAACCAGTAGTGAGCCTACCTACAGTGAGCATAAATGGCAGTGAGCCTTTGAAATACCACCTTAAGTGGTGTCACCCTAATAGGTGTGTCATTTCATGAGAACTAGCTTCTCTATGTTGTTTCCCTAGTTGGGTTTCCATGTAAATATTAGTGTTCTCTATGTCGGTGTTTATGTGTTTTCAAATTTACAATTTTTGTTAATTATTAAGTTGCTTAAATAATAGATTAGAAGTTGTTAATGTAGTTTTTTATAAGTTTATCGACATAGAAAAAGTTTTATAAATTGTGTGGGAATAACAAATTCACCCCTCTTAGTTATTCAGCCTATTCAAAGTTTGATGCTCGATACCTATCGAAATTAGTATGATAGCCAAAGTACATGTGCATACATATAATATCAAACATCAAAGGAGATTGATACATTGTGTGGACCTCATGAGTGAGTAACTATGACTTCATCCCTCTTCATACAAACACATCAGACAAGTTTAATCATAATCAATAAATAAGCATGGTAATAATAATTCAAAATTAGTAGATACATGTAAGTAACCATCCTCCGAAAAAATTATGACATCTACTGGAAAACATATTATGTATAATATGATCATTGCTCAACATCTAAATAAATATTATACCACATTTCACTTACACTTACATATTCATCCTAATCAATAATCATCTAATAACTGCATTATCCAACCCGGATCATTAATATAAGTGGATACTATTTCATATACCATAGCCATTATAGAGTCAATTATATAACCATAAAATAGAAATAAAATAAAACTAATATATCGGTATGGCAGATAGGCTTACCTCATCCTACATCCAAGCCAAGGTCCAGAGTTACATTACCTTTGTGCGGAGATGGAGTTGAGGTGACACTAAATTATGATACATTTGATTTTTATTTTGTCTTAGATCAACCTAAGGTCTAATTATTAAATAATCTCTATGGTTCATCTATGCTTGGATTGGATATTGAAAATATTTTTATGGCTTTATGGCATTTAAAACTTTGTGAATATCCGCTATTATTAGCTAGGGTATTAGGTCTATACTCTTTAAATTACCAATTAGTTTCGTTACTAACTTGTTTATCATACAATTCTATAAATGACATATTTTTATGATCTATATATATTCCAAGGTTTGTTTATTTGCGTAGTTTGAAGAAATTCAAAAGAAGCATCCATCATATATTAATGTAGAATCCATACTGGACAAGCCTTTTCATTTACCTAGTAAGTTTTCATAGTCATTCAAACCTAAACGTGTTCATCATTCACTTCCCATTGTTACCTATACTTTTATTTCAGGTATGAAAATTTTCCAAGAAATACCCCTTTAATATACTCCATGACTTGCCTATGCATCTATCCTTTTTCACTCTCGTTCTCTTCCTTTAAACTTCATTACTATCAACACATTGTGTAATGTCTCCAGCTTTATGACATGAATTTTCTAGATTCAATAAAACTATCATATTAACTTTTTATGATTATGTAGCTCTCTAGTGTGGCTCTTCCAACCGTGTATGTTGCATCTCTTTTATATGATAGTAACTAGAATTATCTCTTACCTTTTTTAATGGTCATCTTGTAAACTTTTTGTTGTTTCTTTTCAAAAATTCATTTTTTTTATTCATGGTTGTGAAGACTTTTTCTACTATATAAAGTTTATGAAACCTTCTCATGCACTAATCAATTCAATCCCTTGACATTGTGCAGCCTTTTAAAAATCATGATTACCTTTTTTATGAATAGTGTTTATGAATCTTCAAGGCAATGCTCATTTTGCATCACATAATGGTAGGATAGGATTTTGAAAGCTTTAGGGTTTGATAGGGAGTATTTAAAAAAATCAATTTTAAGAGTATGTTTCCATTAACTTAGTTGAGATAATATTTAGTTCTTTGAGATAATTTTAGGTTCCTAATTTTAGATTAGGTTTCTCTTGCTTTTCTATAAACCAAGTCTTTATTCATTGTTTGATTAATTTTGTAATCTTTTCTTTTGAGAAATATAATGATTGTTTTCTTATTGATCTCATTTATGGAAGATGCTCTTTGTTTGATGTTTGATATTGTATGTGCTTGTGTTGCAAACTACAACATGGTATTAGAGTGGGGATGTAATAGTCACCTTCTCAATCTTTGAGGATTTTGTCTTGTTAGGAAAATGGTTCCTCAACTTTGTATTTGCATAATTTTTGTATTTATAGTAAGTTGACATTTAAACACAGATTGGTTTGAAATTTTCCAAATGTATGGATTGGATAAATAGGCATGCCGATAATTTTTTGGTTCAAGATCATATCTAGACTTGAAGATATTAAAATTTCTATTTTTCAAAGTTGCAAAAAAAAGTTTCAAAACCAATTTTGAACACCTTATAAGCTCCAAAATGGCCCAAAAGTGGTTATAACTTACATAACCAATATAGCCATGTATAACACTTCAAATAGTTCATCAATCAAACACCTGGATCAAAATTTATGGTCTGTAGAAGCGTTCTCCTAAAATGGAAAATATAAAAATGTGTTGGACACATAAATGAGTTGTAAAAGGGAGCTACGAATGGTGGCGTGTTTGACAGATCACAGAGTATCTTGGATTGGAGATAATTTGGGTACCACTTTTTGGATGGTTATGGCCCATAGCGTTGTAATACCATTGGATAATTTCATGTATTGTATCTCCTATATATTAGGTGCATCAAATGGAGGTTGTGTAAGAGTCTTATAGCTATCTCAGTCTGTTGTCAATGATACTTCTATGAGAATCTTTCTCTACAACTATATTGTATTCTGTTGTTGATTTTAGAACAATAGATTGGCCAACATTTGGACTTTGGATTATATCTCCTGAAAAGGTTTTTCTACATAAATCACTTGTTGTGATATGCATATTATTTATATTTATTTTTATTAAGTTTCTATAACTGATGTAAAATACTGAAAAGTTTTGCATAACCTTTCTCTTAAGGTTAGTGTAGGAATTTGTTCTACTACCATATATTTTTTTCAATTTTCTCAAGTGCTTTATAGTATCATCAAATTTGGCTTTAAAAAAAATGATCCAAAAGTGGCATTTTTTCACACCTATTTAAACCAACTAATCTTGGAGGAAAATATTTTTGAGTTTTGTTCTTGAACATACTAAATCAAATGGGTATCCATTAGTTAGTCAAAATTTGTCAAATTTTGTGAGATAAAAAGGAGATAAGAATGTGATTTAAAATAGCACCGAAAAAGAAAAACAAAAAGATTTGGCAATAACTTTCTCTCTGCAGAGTTTTTAGAAAAAGTTTTTCTAATTTGTGTTCATATCCCCAAAATACCATTTAGGTGTCTATGGGATTGTGCATGCAATGAGTAAATTTAATAGTAATAAGATTATAAATATCATGTCTATTGGTTATCAATTGGCTAGATTTAGCCCATTTTTCTTTTTGCTATAACTTTGGCACATAGTTTCCATTTTTTTGCAAATGAGGTATCATTGGAAGGCTAGTTCTAGACCCAATTTAATGTTTTTGGTACTCTTCTAAGATCTTTCTCCTAGGACATTTCATCACTTATTGTCACTCCAAATCTAATATCTTATTGTAATTTCATTCACTTCATAAGATTCCTACAACATTGTAAATCTTTGTTGGAGATCTTCACATCAATCCACACACCTTTTCTAGATTTTTCCACAGACATTTTTTATTTAGATTATCATGTTTTCACATTCCAAATCATTGTTTGGTGGTTTTAACTCATGGAAACTTTCTATTTTCATTGGACAACTTCATTCATATAGTTCAACATTCATTTCCATTTTCATCTCCATTTATATATTCTTCCCTATCACTATCTCTTACCCCTCTATCTCTCACTCTTTCTATCCCTATCAGGTGAACCCACAATAGTGGGTTACACTTTTTCGGAGGAAGGAATTCCTCATGAAGTCTGCGAGGGGGAGGATTTAGTCAAGTACTTTTGATAGAGAGTACCTGATTTTTTTGATCGAAACATTCTTAGTTTCGATCAGAACTACCTTTTTGCTTAGTTTTGATTGAAACTAACTTAGTTTCGATCGAAACTAACTTAGTTTCAATCTAAACTAACATAGTTTCAATCAAAACTAACTAGCGAAGATATTACTGGGGTTTTTACCCATACCCATGTTAAACTAAGAAAGTAGTTTCGATAAAAGTACTTTCTATCGAAACCCTCTAAATAGAGGTCATTTGCAGAGGCTAACAGAAATCTGCAATTTTCAGGGCTTCAAGGCTCAAGCGCGCGGCTCAAATGGAAGAATAAAGAAACATCCTTTTGCATCGCACAAGTACTCTGAACGAGATTTCTAACGAATATAGATTTGATAATTTTTGAATTAATTAGGTCTATGTTTTTTGACGTGCATCGAATGTAGGTTTTTTTTATCTAATATAAACCTCCAAGTTTGACGTTCAATGAAAAATAGTAGAAAAGAGAAAAATAATTGAAAAATAATAGTGTCCTCTAGCTTCAAGTTTACTTTTTATAAAAAAAAAATTTTGAATTTTGATAAATACACAATAACCTATAAGCTATGCAGTCAAGGTATGTCAAAATTACGGTTTACTCTACTTCAAACGTTCATAAAATATGCAATAATCATGATAAAATTGTGAAACCAATTGCATGCCCTCCATATGGATGTTACAAAACCAAATTCGAAAGAATGCATTGATATCTATTTTAGAAAAAATGCTATGCTCTATGAAGTCAATGTAACTTTTTGAAAATGACGTTTTCAGCAACATAGCAATTTTTGTGGGAGAAAAAAAAAACCATTCAAATCAATTTTTAAAAACAAAAAGAAAAAAAAAATATTTAGAATCTAGACAGAAAATCCTAAAAGACTCTAGTTTACTTCATATTCCAATTTCAAACAGTTTAACGACAATATGCATCCGAATCTGAATATTTTTTTCAAAATGTAGACTTCAATGTCTATTTAGGCAAAAAATGTAACCCACTATTGTGGGTTCATCCTATCTCTAGCTTTATCTTCTTGTCATCCTATTGTAACAACCATGACATGAGCCAATTGGTACTGGAACTTGGTTATCTTTATGATTCAGAGGTTTTTTTTGTTATGATTGGATCCTTGTAAGTGGATGCATAGTTCATTTTAGGTTATCGCTTCTCTATTGAGACTTTTGCTACACAAACAACACCATTTCTAAATGGTCTTTCCGCTAACCTCATTTAATACACATGTTTATATAAAAATGGACCAATATTTTCCTCAAATGACCTTCCATGCCTCTTCAAAATACTCGTTGCACTACAAGGTACAATTGCACCTTTATTTCCCTTTTACACGTATTTATCTTTATAATTTTAAGTCATTATCCACAAAACAATGATATTGTTTTTTTTTAACTTTTAATATCCATAAGAAACTAAAATAAACTCTTTAAACAATATAAACTAAAATTACAATCATTAAAGAAAAGGAAAAACTTTTGAAGGTAATACTATATGAAAATGGGTTTGTGAGTCTTCATGTTACACCTTTTGACTTCTCGATTCAAGGAGGTTCTTAGCTTGGCAAACATACGGCAAGTAAACTATAACTTATTAATGGAAAAGCTCAAATATAAGTATAAATTTGTATATTTAAGAATGAAGGAAAAAAACTAAACCAATCTCATTTAAAATCCTTCCATATAAGCCTTTAAAGTTTGAATATTTAGATGCAATCATATGCATATGAAAGATTCTTCTTAAATATGAATAAGTTGGAGACGTGCAGTCGTTTACATTTTTTTTTCCAAAGTATAAAGCGCAATGCTTCTTTTATAGTGTACTAAATATCAAAACTTCTGTAATCAATAGTTTTGAGTAGGATAGATATTGTAACAAAAAAATACTTACATGATATGCTTATACAGAGCATGGATGATTATCATTTTAAACATTCCCGAATAATATATATTATGGTCTCTTCTTTACTAGAATAAACGCAGTAAGAGAAAAAGAAAAATGAGCTCCATAAAATACTTTGGAGAATAAAATGGCAAGCATAGAAATAGATAAGGTTTCATGTTTTTGGCTTTCTCTTTTTCCTAGCCCCAATTTAGTTGCTATGTGGTACAGATTAAACAATGAACGTCCTTGTGCTTCAAAGGCCTAGAGTATCACTCATTCGATCGGAGGGATTTAAGTTTAAACCCAAGAATTGCTCACCTGTCTTTGCTCCTCCGAAAATGGGCATATGAGAATTTTCAGTCTGAGAAAATGGTTTAGTGTCTGCAAGTTTAGCCCCATTAGTTGAATTGTACATCCAATCTGAAGGATGACATATTCCATTTTGGGGTGAGAATCCTGATGATGCTGCCAATAGTGAAGAGAGTGACCCATTGCTGTACAATTTCCAATTCCAATCCTCCTTTGACCAGGGTAATAGAGATACGATGTCACTTCCTGATTTCCTTTTAACTCCCCCATCCAGGTTGGGCAGCTGATTAACAGTAGCAAGAAATTTCATCAATGTCAACATTAACAGTTCGAACAAAATCCTACAAGTCTATATTAATGCTAACTCTCTGATTGGTATTGAGATTTCATATTCAAGTTGATCCATTGTTCGCATGTATGATTATGGCCCAACATTTTCAATGGCCTTGATTTAAATTCCTTATTGGACACTTACGAAAATGGCTTAGTTTTGCAGTGGAGATTGCCCTAACCATTTTGCTTGGTGGACATTGGTATTGGAATATGAAAAATTGGAGAGGAAGCTAAAGTCAAGCATGCTTGTATTTTTGTCAAAATAGAAAAAGGTAGCGGGCTGCCCGGTCAACTGCTGGCTTATAGATAAAAAGTGGTCAGCAACTAACTGATCAGAGCATCGATATTTTAGATCACCTGGCCAATAAAAATAGGAGAACTACAGATGAGATGGAATTTAGAATTAACTATTTAGGCGTGAAACTTATACAAACAAGAGTGTTTGTTAAGCCTTTTCAATATATACATAGAAACCATCACAAGTGCTGCATTTGGTGTGCCAAAGATCTGTCACTAGCAATTTATTATATTCAATAATTAAGGTGATGGTAATATTCTCCAAAACAACCAAAACTATCTGGAAGTGCTTAATCTAAGGATTAAAAGTAGAACAACATACCTTGTAATTAGGAAAGGACAAGGGATGAACACTGCTCCATTGATGTGCTTGGTCCATAGTGAGGTTTGCCTTATCATCTTTGGCGTTGGGAGGAAGGGATATTGGCTTGTAGTTTAATCCGTGGTTAATTTGGAACTTCTCCAAATCGGGAGAATCAACTTGACCCTGAGAAGAAACTAAGAATGTGAAAAGATAAAATTTATCATAAAACAGGGGGAACTTGACCAATAGTAACAATTAAAATTTCTCTAGATAACACAACGATAACTTATTGGTCATACATTACTAATGAAGAGTAATCTCAAACCCAAGAACAGCAATAAATTAATCAACCTTATTATTCCTGGTGTGGCAATACATTTTCCATTGCAAGTAAATTATAACAATAGAAGAGGTCTGTTGCTTCTTCTGAATTGGATTTGAATAAGTAAATGTTTTTTGCATCAAGGTTTCAGATTACAGTCCTTCATCTATCATGAGGATGGTCGAGACTATAAGGAGATTAATTAATT
Source organism: Thuja plicata (assembly GCA_018584345.1). NCBI lineage: Eukaryota > Viridiplantae > Streptophyta > Pinopsida > Cupressales > Cupressaceae > Thuja > Thuja plicata. The sequence goes on along the minus strand of MU227088.1, from coordinate 2,241,046 downwards.
TTCTTATCAATTCTTTTATACTTTCTATCATCCTGATGATGGATTAAGGAGTGGGATCTGAAATATTGATGTAAAAACATTCACACGATAGAATTCAGAAACTGCAACAGACAGTCTGATGGATTGAGGAATCTACTAACATTAATAGGAGAGATGTGTCAAAAAGATTACCATTGTATTGATACACCGAGCTTTCTTCCAATCAGGATCAACACCACTGTTAATGTTAGACTTCATTTTGGATACCAGTGTGTTGTTAACTGCTGGAGAAGAAAGGCCGAGGCTAAGATCCAGATTGTGTTCTACGCCTGGGAATATCATTTTCAGTTATAAATATGAATAGTTTTGGGTATTTTATCAGAATTGACTTAATGGTCAGTAATGAAGAAATCCTACTTTCATTCTCCTGTTGATTTGCATGAAACCTCTCTCCATTATTGGGTTCTGCAAGATATTCATTGATGTAAATGCTGGGATCAAAATTTGTAACTGCCTCCTTTCCATTGCATTTAATAGCTGCCCGGTCATATGCCCTGTAAACATCAGATTGAGGATATTCTCAATAAGTTGTACGATGTAGCATGAAATTATTTACTTCCTATATTGAAATTGGCAAATCTAGGGATGAAAGCATACATTGCAGCTTCCATTTCATTGTCGAATAAGCCCAAATATATATACCTGCCAGGATATGTGCATTGGCTATAACTTAAGTCAGAGAAGAACGAACTCAAACTCAATCATAAACGTAAAAAGAATCAACATAACATTTACGTCCATTGCCTTCAATATTGAAAAACACAAATGCTTAGAAAGAACTCAATTTACATTACTTTTTGCCAAGAAATTGTCCCATCCTGGCTTCCCATCGGCCTGCCTTGTGGAGGGTGACACCTCTATACCTTGAAGTTCCTCGAGAGAAACCAGTGCTTTGTCGACGAAGAATATGCACAAATTCTTCTTTTGAGAGATTGCTCATCTGATTTTTAAGACAAAAGAAAAGAGATCAAACTGATAGAAGTTCTCGAGCAAGCTAAGGGAAAACGACCGAGAAATTAGGTCAGACACATACCTGCTTAAGGTCTTCTTCATAGTCTGAAAGATTAAAATTTATATCAGCATCTGGTCCTCTGAATTTTATGGCTGCCCTATCATATGCCCTACAAAAGACGGAAAAAGAAAACATCATAAATATAAACTTCTCCGTTCCCCCCTCTCCCACTTGCTCCTCAAGGGAAAACAAATAATCTAATGAGGATTTCTTCTCTATGCAGAAAATTTGAAAAAAAAACATTTTTTCTCAATGCAAGTAAACCCTAAAATGGATAATCCTACCATCTGGACAGAAAACTACATACCAGATGCTTTTCATATATTGTATTAAAGCAATAGTATACAAACACATATAGTCAAAGCTTGCAAAGAGGACAAATAACTAAAACAGCATCCCAAAGGGGAACGAGCTCCTGTTGAGAGAGGCTACAGGAGCAGAAACAGACATAAACCCCTAGTTACAGCCAAAGAGCCGAGATAAACGACAGCAACATTCCTAATGCATAGGCTAAGTTTCATACAGATACAAGAACAATTTTTGCAGGCTATGAACATGAAAACATGGATAGAATCGTAGAGCTTAAATTCGTCAACAATAAGCCATTCTGTATGCATGCCAACATTGGTGGCAATCTAATTGCAAGTGGCATGAACCTTGCTTTGGTAGTGATAATTTACTCTCTTCATTTTTCATTCATTGAGAAGTGTGCAAGAAATAGTGAAGAGATGACTAGACTCTGTAAGATTGTGGAATTGTACTCAGATCACTCAGATATCATGTACAAGTTGCTAACGGATTCAATTGAGTTAATTATCTTGATGACAAGACTGACTACAATAGCAAAAGCACAAAGACAATTAAACATTGTAAACTGCCATTTAATATGCATTTCAAAACTAGAGGACATTATAAAAGCAAAGAGATTTACAATGAGTCTGGATAATCCTTGAATTACAAGGCTCTGATATCATGTAAACAACCTGCGAAAGTTAAAGTTTGTATGCCTCCTGAGTTAGGCAGTAAACCAACAATGGAGATTAAAAGCTTTTTAAGGAGTAAGGTGGTGATTGGTTGTAGTTGTTAAGCTAACTACTAGTTAGTCTTCAGTGAACAGCCCCCATTAGGGTGGCTATGCCATGACAGCCAGCACATGAAGGCCAAAAAGCCTTGCTATTAAAAGTTCCCACACAATATATAAGAATTCTAAGAGTTGGCTGCCAAACTTCCAAATTCTGTAAAAATTAAAACCTTTAGAAAAATATGAATGAAAATTATTTTGACGATAAATAATTTTCCTTGTATGATTATCCTGGTGAATTATGTTTGCACACATCTAGTGAAGTGATTAGCATAGGGCATAGAGGTGACTATTCTACTCAATGTTCCTTTAGTTTTTTATTAAGATAAGAGGAGTTTGGCAGGATATGAAGGTTATCAAACAGGTAACCAAACCATGATCAGAGAAGGAATAGCTAAAGATAAAACCAAGCAAACAATAGAGCTTTGACAAAACAAAGAACAATCAATCGAATAGGACAATCTGCATAAAAGGAGCATTCAGAGAATCACTGTTTTTTCTTTCAGCGAACAATAGTAGCATCATCTTTGCCAATAGAACTATTTGGAGTAGGGAGTAGTTACCTTTCAAAACAAAAGAAAAATCAGCTAGGCGGGTTGCTTCAAATGAAGATGGAACCATGTGGCCCAGCGAGAGAGAGTCAAGAACCGTCGAGAGAATAGGATGTGGATCCATAGGAAAGGGAGCAATAGGAGCAAGAGTCTGGGAAGCTGGACTACACAACATAGTAGGAGAAGGCAATTCTAAATCAGCAGAAGACTCTGAGTCACCATCTGAAGTAGCAAGAAAGGCGTATAGATGGAAACAATCAACATCCTTCCACCATGTGGGGGAAACAGAAAATTGAGACCCATGGGAACAAGAAGAAGACATATCACTACTAGTAAAACAACATTTGCAATGCAATGGGATGAGATTCCTTCATAGTCAAGCATGTGGGTCCAAGGTTTTCCAAACACCTTCAAGATTGTCTCAATAGATAGAAGCTTTGAGAGGTCAATATCAACCAAGATCTGATGGGAAGTGTAGGAGAGATTGTTGGTATTAGGGTCAACCTTGAGGAATTGACCCAACATGTTAGCAATAGCTTCATAGGCAGAGTTGCACCAAAAGTAGAGGGGGAGGTAGGGTGGTCATACCTAGACTGGAGATATACTAGTAGTTTCATTAAGGATTTGAAGGAAGGAATTTAAGGGTGAGTGGACATAGGGTGGGGGCCCCATTTCCAGTCACCCATGGACAAAAAAGAAACATGTTTTTCTATGGAGTCAAAACAAATAATAAAAAAACCATGGGCACAAGGGTAGATCACCACCTTATTTGTCAACACAAGGTTCTAGATCTCTAAAATCTAGGCGTGTAGATATAGTAGTGAGGGCCACAAGCAATTGAACCTACATATCAATCCCCTCTCAAAGTAGGAAATACAATCCTATACCTCCTAGCTTAGTACCACCGTCAAAGCAGAGGATGCACAAGGGAGGCATTTTTTGTTAGATTAGGCTGAAAGCTAATCTCCCAAGAACACCTGCATGCAAACCTATCACATGGAAGAAGCAAAGACAGAAGACAGAAGAAGGTATGGAGGCCAAAAAGCTAGAGACATCATATCCATGTTCAAAGAATGAATTTCTATTATGAACAAAATGATTACAATACAATCTCCTTTCAAAATACAAAGAGGTGAATCCTTATAAAAGGAAAAATGAAACCCTAAAAGGGTAAACCTAAGGTAAACTTAAGAAACTAGAGTGAATAGGTGAGTTAGTAATTAGATTGAAATGATTTAATTAATAACTCAAAGGTCTATTACTCTAACACCCCCCCTTAAGATAAGCTTAGGGAGAAGCAAAACCTAGGAAACTACTGCAGAAAGCAGAAAAGATGGGTCCCGGCAACAAGGCTTGATGAGGCACCCAACTACAAGAAATCTCTGTGAAACGGGGAAATAAAGAAAATCCAATGGGAAAAACTTTACCCCAAAAAGAGATAAACTAGATGAAGGAAACAAAGCCTCCAATCTAGGAAAAAAGTTCCAGAGAAAGGAACAAGAAAGAGCAAGAAGCATCTCCGAAGCATGAGGCTGCAAACACTGTCAGAAGTAATTGTTGGAACCCCCACTGAAGTGCATGACCAGGTAGAGAAGACAAAGTCTGAAGAGCTGATCAATCGAACCAAGGAAGCAATAGAACCAACAAGTGAACCCCCCCATAATGCTGAACAGGGAGAGGTGACAGGAACACTGAAATGCAATGCCAGAAACATCTGCAGAAAGAAGAATCAGGAACACCAGCAGTGCAACAAAAGTACAAGCATAGGATAAAGGGCGGTGTCATTGACACACAGCATGGGCTAATGTCGTGGAAGGTACGCTCACTTGACAAAGGTGGATGAGCACAAAACAACATAACATCATAACCCCCCATGACACTTTATAACTGAGTGCGAGTATAAAAAACACACAACATGTTCGAAATCCCAGATTTGTAGAAGTAGGCACTTTATCTTAGTGCGTTTACAGAAAAAAGAATGCTACAGAAGAGAAGCGTACAAGCTCAGAAGTCAGAAAAAAGAGTGAGCCAGAAGATCAGAAGAAGAGATCCCAGGACCTATAGAACCCAAGTAATCCGCTAGAGTGTGAAAGATAAAATATCAGAGGAGAGAGAACCTGGAGCAGAATCTAGAAAAAATACCCCTGCAACTGAAAATCTCACTGAACCAGCTTTCCGACGATATCTGGTTTGCCAAAAACAGAGTCAGGATGAGCCAGATATGGCTCCCGAAAGGTAGACATCAGACTTTGACAGCCAAAAAACACTATGAAAATAGCAGAGCCAAAAAACTTAATCACCATAATCAGAAAGAGCTCGGAAAAACCTTTCCGATGATATAACCAAGTCCAAAAAAGGCCTCTGTATGCTCCAGATAGAGCGAAAAAGGTGAGAAGGGCCCAAACAAGCTCAAAATCCAGGTTTTAAGCCCCTAGGGCTAAAACAAATAAGCCCCCTGGGCGCATGGCGCATGTAGGGGTTGGGCCAGAGTCCCTGGTCACCAATGTGACCGGCCACTGGCGGTAAAATCCCGTGGGGGCTAAACATCCCCTTGGGCGGCGCAGATGCCGGCGGAACGGCTGTCGGCGGTGTTGCCGGTGTGGGCCGGGAGGCGGTGGGGGCCGGGAGGTGGCTGGGCGAAGGCCGCAGGTGGGCGGTTGAGCGGCGACCACAGGTGGGCGGGCCGCTGTGGCCGGAGGAGCAAGGGCCAGCAGAGGGTCGGTGGAGCTGTGCTGGGCGGCGGGGGCCGCGGAAGAGGTGGCGGCGGAGCCGCTGCTGGAGGAGCCCGGAGCGGTGGCACCTTTGAAAAATACATAGCTCGCGCATTAAAAAAGCAAAAAAACCTTTAAAAAATAGGTTTTTTTATTTTTTTTCTCGGTTTCCATGTCGTACGGCACTGGAAACCAAAATTGTTTTGCCTCCAGAGCCCAGATGTCCAAAATGGACAAGTTTTATATGTATTCTAGGTTTTTTGGGTGCTCTGAGCTCAATGGAGATGTCCGTTTGAGCTCAAAGTGACTAGAAACAAAACTCAAAACAAAAAATACATAAAAAACCTCTGAAACCCTTGAAAACCTTCTATTTCTGGCACACTTCAATGAAACATGAACATCAAGCAGCAAACGTGCTCTGATACCATGTTAGATTAGGCTGAAAGCTAATCTCCCAAGAACACTTGCATGCAAGCCTGTCACATGGAAGAAGCAAAGACAAAAGACAGAAGAAGCTATGGAGGCCAAAAAGCCAGAGACATCATATCCATGTTCAAAGAATGAATTTCTATTATGAACAAAATGATTACAATACAATCTCCTTCCAAAATATAAAGAGGTGAATCCTTATAAAAGGAAACACGAAACCCTAAAAGGGAAAACCTAAGGTAAGCTCAAGCAACTAGAGTGAATAGGTGAGTTAGTAATTAGATCGAAATGATTTAATTAATAACTCAAAGGTCTATTACTCTAACATTTTATTGTTGCACCAAAAGGTCCCCTATTTACGGTTTGTGTATAAAATCTACAAAAGACGCTTTGAGCAATGAGTTCAGTTTTATCTCTAGAGAAACCAATTTTCTAGAAGAATTAGGAAAATGTTTAGCATGGCCACGAGATAAAATGGAACTTGAAATATCGACCACTAGGTTATAGGTAGGGTTGTCATTAATGCCTATCATCATGGTTGAGAATCACAAAGTTGAAACTGGTGGGGAGTTCAGAGAGCAGGAGCTTGTTGGGAGTAGGATCAATGTTCCTTTAATTAAACAAGGGAGGGAAAATATTTTCCTTAGGATTGTAGGGAAAATGATCAAAAAATAATAATTTTACAAGCATTCATATGCTTTTGGGTCACTCCAAGCCTAGTGATAACGTCAAATTTAACACAATGTATGAAAAAGTTGTGTAACCAACAAAATATTGTTGGAATCTCCCTACCACAAACCTACATAGATCTAGCCTCTAGTGAAAAATTCAAAATGAGAGAAGAAAATTCAACTCTTTAGTCTCTAGATGAAATGGTGAGCTCTGATCTAATCCACCAATTACAAAAAGCAAGAATGCAAAATCAAGCTATGAATAAGAACCCGCATTCCTCAACAAAAATAAGCATCCATTGAATTGCTAGAAATGATGTGATGCCATGCAAGATTATGGAATGGTATAGAGATCACTTTGATTCCATGTCAAATGTAGTACAAAATTTTCTAGATACCAAATAAAAATTTCTTAGATGCCCATGCACACCTAAGATCTAGATAACAATAATAAGGCACAAAACCAAATGACACATGGTAACTAAATATTATAGATGCAACATGTGACTACTCTATTAGAGTGATGGTGCAACTACAAATGTACAAGATAAGTATAAGAAGATTTTTTCATATAGAATTTATAGTACATGTTAACAAAATATGTGAATATACAGTTAATGTGAGATAAGTGATATAGTGCACATATCTAGTATAAATCTCCATAAAACAAAGAAATTACAACCAATTATATTGAATGCATATTACCTTCTCAAGTAAATACTTACTATTGTGCAAGGTAGATAACTCTTATTCAAGTAGATACCTACCTAAGTTGTCTTAGCCTAGGTATTCACTAATACTAGTGTTAAAAGCTAAATGCGTGAAAAAAAAAATTCACCAACAAAATCCTTCACAAGCTATGTAATCATGGTGTTCATGTCTCTTCGCTTTACTACAAAGGCTTAAAACCATGCTTGTAGGTGACTGACTTGTTTTCCCATGTCTTTCTTTCAACCTTTAGTTTTTCCTTGAGAGTAGTGGATAGATTTTAATGAAATAGATTAGTCAAAACGATTTAAATTTTGATCTCTAAAGGGAACATAGAGTGAGAAAAAGGTATTAGATGATGATATTTCCATATGAATTTGATTAAAATGTATGTTTGTAGACATCAATGAAACATTTCAAGAAGATGAAAGATGGAACATGTTAGACTTTTGTGAGCATTTATGAGGGAAAAGGGGTAGGAAATGAAGATGCAAGGAAGAAGTAGAGCTTGCGGCCATGACAAGAAAACCAAAAAGTATGCCTGATAAACTTAAGTTTGGAGTAAAATGGGAAAATTGGAGTGGCTAGATGAAATTCAAGCTATGACCAAATAGGTTCAACAAACATGTAGATCTTTCAAGATAATTCAAGTTATGACTATGTATTAGCTTTGGAATAAAAAATTCATTATCTATTCTTATTCATGTAATTCCATTTAGTGTTGATGCAAAGGACAAGGATAGAAAGGAGAATTTTTCTATTGGCGGCTTTTAGAAATAGAACATAATTTTATAGGCATTAGACCAACTTTGATTCCTTTCAAACAAATTATGGAGAATTGTGGAAATCGTGATATTGAATGAGGGTGGGACTAGTTGTTGAATTTCAAACATTGACTTCTAAATTAAGTTAAATTTTGAACCAAAGGTTGAGTTTCAACCAAAATCTCTTGTTGTATTAATCCATCCCACTAGATGGATGAAGTAGGAAACCATAGACCATGTCTTAGAGACTAGTCAAACTAGGTCAACCATTGAGATAGTAATTAATGTAATGAAGGATAGGGTACAAAATGAGGGGGAACATTTCTTTGCAACAATAAATCAAAATTCTACTACATAGTACACATATTCTTTTATATTTCTTTCATATTTACCCAAAGGTATCTATATGTCCACCAAACTTTGGGAGATAATATTAGAAAAGATAGACAGTGAATGGACTTTTAGGCAAGTTGAACCCTCACACCATACTAAATAATATTTTAAATAAAAGAAACCATTAACTCTACTTGAATTAGCACATCTAATAAAAACCTCTCTTGTATCCACAAAACTATTCAACTTTTCCAAACAAAACATTAAAAAATGTTTAGGAATTTGATTTTATTTTATCCTCAATACATAAAGAATATTCCAATTTAGCGAAGATTCTCTTGCAACACTAATTTATAAGTGCTCCATGTGTTATTGATTAGGGTCGAGACTTAAGCCTTTAAAATGGATTTATTATGGTTTTCTAATTCCATTTCATTATGTTCCAAGGATGACAATATGAGGTATATTTGGATGGAAAAATGAACCAAGTGTTTCCAAGGTGAATACCCTTATAGTTTTCTCACAATCCATTTTCCACTAGGAACACACCCTAATAAAACAAGTCTACAATTTAAGAATCTTTCCTATTTTTAATGAGTACAATGTAGCCAAAATGTGGCTAGCATACCCCACATAGCCCATATGAAGCAATAGGTTGTGTTAGTTGATTATATTAGCTCATAAAACACAACCAAAATGAAGAAATATAAACATGGTTATCCTTATCATGTCAATTCATCGAACCAAGGACAAGAATTTATTATTCTATTTCATGATATGCCATTTGACCTTTTTTAAAATATGTCCACACGTCCTTCAGTGTGATACTAACACTAAAAGGAACCATGAATGTGTAGTTATGGGGCCATATTTCATTACCTAATGGTCACTATGTATCATAAGGGATGATGTTAGAATAATTCATCATTAAATTAGTATTATGCATAGCCTTTTAGAGCTTAGAACAACTCAAAAGAGGTATAATATTTCTAGTGCACCAGTGAGATAATAATTTCTTGGGGATAAACAACATGCTATAATAACCAAAGTGTGAGTTGAGAGGATCAATTTTTTAGGAAGAGAGATGATATGGATGAGAATATAAGATTCCATTTGTTATGACAGGTAATCAAGGCAATTATATACAACAAAAAAGTGGAAAGTATCAAGGGATAAATTTTGATAAGTAGATCTTTAGAGAGGAAATTGAGGGGGAGAGGATTCCATCAATGGCCAATCTTGCATTGAAAACCATGAATAACATTTGAATGTGAGTGGTATTTATGGACGAATCCCAACTCGTTATAGCACATTGAGAAAGAATGGCCAATGAATGTGGTTGCAAGCCTATATTTGTTTTATCTTGATCATAAAAGAATCTTTGACTCATTTTCGCATTTTCAAGCTAAAAAAATTTAACTAATATAAATTTTCCACTTGAGGTGATGGAATAATATCTATTAACATCATCAATTCTTTTATCCTTAGAAAGAAGATTGATTAGTCACTTGTTTATGCTAGCCCCTAGAGTTTGTGCTCAAATATCTTCTAGATAGAAATGGTAATCTTCTTAAATGTGCCACCTCACCATAGAAGATATTGATGAACTTGTGTACCAAATATCAAGGTCTTCATGTATCTTTCAAGAAGCTAATGACCTTAGGGGTTGTTGATTGTGAAAATAGTTGATGTTAGTGGTTGTGAGGATATGAAATAAGATCACAAAGATAAATTTTATTGGTTGTGCACAATGCATTTATAAATCCTATATGGGTATCATTACATGAATAAAATCTTGGTTTGTGTGGGCTTATTGTAACTTCTGTAAGCTATGATATAGATTCTATAGAATTGGTTATTTGTTGTATATTGTTAGTTGTAGGATATAAGATTTAAGGCTTATAACATAGTTACATGAAATTGAATAAATAGGTCAATTTCCATGAGCGAACATGGGTCAAAAACAATATGAAGACAGGTTTGAAAGGTCTACATAGAAGAAAATTAAATCTCTTAGCATTGTCCATAGTGATTTTTGTGGGCCAATGAATTCGACATAAGCTAAAGGATGAAGTGTTTTAATTTTTCTCAATGTTAGAATATGTAGAAAATCAAAGTGGGAATATGATCAAACAAATAAGAGCATATAATAGTGAAGAACATGTCGATAATAAGCTCAACTTTTTTTTTTTAAAAATCACGGGATCAAGAAAAATATGCCTAATAGATATAAGCTTCCAAAAAAATGAAGTGTTCAAAGAAGAATAGGACCTTGGTGGAAATTTCATGGTGTGTGCTACAATCATTATCTCTTCTTTTATCTATTTTGGTTATTGATGCAAATACTATATCTCATATCTTGAATAGATCTCTTACACCTTGTTGCATAAAATCACTCTTGAGGAAGCAGGGAGAGGTCAGAAACCGAATGTTAATTATTTTAGACAATTTGGATGTGAATAATTTGGTCACATATGAGATGATATTAGATCATACAAATTCTATAAGAAGATTGTTGAATATTTGTTGGTTTGATGATCAAAATAAATGACAACAATTGTATGATCTTATTAAGGAAGAGGTGTTCAAAATTATTGATGTCAATTTTAATGAATAGTTTGATGATATGATAAAATAGTCTCCTATTCTATAATTGGACGTTGATAATGATGAATTTATAGTACCTTAGAAACTATAAATTTTTTAAAGGAAACTTCTAATAAACTTGAAGAATGCAGTCCTCCTTGACGAACCAAGAGTCTTTAATTATCAAAATACCCAATAAGTTAATATTCCCTAATGAACACCATGTTGAAGATAAATTATCCTCAAACCTATTATAAGTATAAGGGAAAGTGTGAATGGGAACAAGCTATGTAGAATGAATATGAATCTTGATAGAGAAAAACAAATTGGGAATAGGTGGACTTACCTAAGGCCAAGGATGTGGTAAACAACAGGTAAGCATTTAAAACTAAGTTCAAGTGTGATAGAAGCATTCAAAAATGAAAAAAAAGATTAATGGCCAAAGGGTACTCACAAAAGGATTGAATTAAATACATAGACACATTTTCTCTAGTTGAAAAGATGAATAAAATTATGACTTATACCATTAATAGCTCATTTCAAGAGGCGTCTTCACCAAATGGATGTTAAGACTGCATTTCCAGTAATGAAATTGATGAAGTTCTCCACATTATTTAACCACAAAGATTTGCAAGTTCATGACAAGATCACTTAATTCGCATGGTTAGAAGGCCTTATATGGCTTAAAGTAGGTTTTACTGGTGTTTTGTACTATTATTGATAAGTACATTATTACTCAAGGTTTCCATAATAGTTCTCATGATCAAAACTTTACATGAAAGAATTTGATGAAGGTGGCATGATTATTGTCATACTCTATATTGATGGTCTCATCATCATAAGAAATTACATGGAAAAAAAAGTGACTTAAAATTGAACTTGGATATGTAACTGAGGATGTTGATTGTGTCTTATATAAGTAATTTGTTGGTAGCTTTATGTACTTGACTCACACTTGAATAAATATTTCTTTTGCAATAGATGTGGTTTAATGGTTTTGAGTTATTCTAAAGTTCAAAATTGGAAGGTAAAAAATATAATATTGTCCTAACAATTATAGGATGTTTTGATTGAGGTTGTGCAAGTTGTGAAAATGATAAAAATTCTACTATGTGTTATGTTTTCTCTCTTGACTCTAGCTCAATTTCATAATGAAGTAAGAAGAAATATGTTATTTCTTTGTCAACAATAGTGGTAGAATACACAAAATGAAACTAGACATTTAAAGAAATAACATAGTTAAAAGACTTTTTTTTCAATACTCAAACAAAATCAAGAAGAATTTTATTGACTTTTCCTATAACTATTGAAGTGATATTTTTTTTTTCAAGGATCCAATGTTTCATTTTAGAAAAAATCTATCACACCTCACATCTAGTCGGTGATCATCTTCAATATTGTTGGATAGAGGACCAAATAGCTGGTCCTTTCTCCAAGGTTAATGTTAGACTATTTATCTTCTTTGAGAGGTGTTTTTGGATTAAGAGAGGTTATATAAATATTGTGAAAAAATGTTTGTGTTGTGAATTATTTTATGTCCCTAATATTAAATGGAAATGTCTATGCAGCATAAAAATGATGTTGACAAGACAATTTTCTTCATTTAATAATTAATTTTTTTTAAAAAGTAGAACTATATTCTGTATTTTAATTTAATTACTGAATGAAGGAAATTGACAAAGTAGAACTGTATTCTGTATTTTAATTTAATTATTGAATGAAGGAAATTGTCTTATCAGACACCCTTTTGATTCATGAATAGACATTTCCATATCAAGAGTGGATGTCATCATAATTAATGTTAGTGATTGATAGGCAAACTATAATAGTTAGTGTTAGCAGTTGTGAGGTTCCACAATTATGAAAAAGATATAAATGTTACAGTACACAAGAATATATGTGTGATTAAAAAATATATGCATATGTATAATAAAATTTATTCAATATACTTTTTTAAAATATGACAGAAAATGTTAAAAAATGTCAGTTTTTGAAGGTAGCCACTGGCCTATTTAATTAGGCATCGCTCAGCTTTGCATTCAGGTGTGCAGTAATTCCCGAGCTTTTAAATCCCAAGTAAGACATTTTAATTTTCTTGGAAGAGACAGAGACGTATAGTGCATACAAGCTAAAAAAAAAAAAAAAAAATCTAATGGCAAGCGGTGGCTGTTTGAGGCAATAATGAAAAGGAATGATAAAGAAGGTTGTCTAACATACCTAATGAGAAAATGAAAGTCAATCTTCATATCAAATCAATGAAATGTCAGTCAAAGCCATATCAGGAATTGCATGTTAAAGAGAAAAAATATTCACTTTGAGGGACTTGAGAGCCTATATGAGTTACAGTTTGTTTTAATCTTCCACCATTATAAGACTAAATATAAAATATAAAATATAAACTAGATAAGCACTAAAGATTCCAATCCAAGCAAGAACAAATTGAAGATGTCACATTGCGGGTTTGTCAATATGACCAAACAAAACAAAAACACAGCGTGAGAACGATTTGTTTGTCTATCCCGGAAGTGGTCAAATACCATATTATGTTCTATAATATAGCGTAAATACGTTTGTTTAATAGTTAGTGCAGCACTGGTCTGGGCTTAGAGCTCTTCAATATATAAAGAATAGCAGAGAACGGGAGTAAAAATTTTGGCCTCCATTTCTGTATACCTAAAAATATGCTACAGTATCTCGAGAAGAAACTAAGCCTTTCCATGGTCGGGGAAAACTATCTTTTAGAAAGAAATAAAAAACCAAAAGCAATCACGCGCAGATGCTACAGAACTGTGATTTATATTAAATTAATGACATTGAAAATAGCAAAAGATTTTTGGAGAAAATCAATATACCTGGCAGCAATATGGGCAGTATCAAATCCACCTGCAGTCCATGTGTCGAAATACGAAAAAGTATGAGATGATAATCTTAAACGGTGCTGATCGAACTGAAACATCATAAGATTTTCACACTTACCGAGATAAACCTGCTTTCCACAATCCCTACACAGCCAAAATGGAAAGAATCAATGCAGTTGGACATTATTCAACAATTTCTGTCTATGTACTTGAATAATGGTTTCTTTTATCGAGCAATCCAGTCAAAGTGCAACAAAAAATGATTGTTTAAGAATGAGACTAACCAGATGTGCGATTCCCATCGACCAGTGCGTCTATAGAAAGTAACGCCACGGTATTGAGAGCTTCTTGATCTGGGCCCTCGCCTGCTCTTCTTTACCTGTTCTTGTTGTTGCGGTGGCGGAGGCAAAAGCTTCAGCCTTGCGTCTGACCAAAATCCCCCAGAAAGCTGATTTTCTGATGGAGGAATGATGGAATCCGAGGAATTTTGGGGGGGGAAAAGTTGGCGTGTGATATAAGTTTCGAACCGGGGTTTGTCCTTAGAGAAACCGAAAAGATTGCTGATGTTGGAAGAGGAATTTGATGGGATTGGCTGAGTTGAGGAGGATGAATCGCATTCCAAGAACTTTGTATTATTGTCCATTGGAGATGCAGAAGTATTGACGACGGAAGAATTTGATGTTCCAGAATCGTCTCTGCGAAACAAATCTCTGGCAGGGTTGTGCGAAGGCGGCTCCTCAGATTTCACGGTCACTGTAATGGCACGGCTTGCGAATGTTTCGTCACAGCAAATGGAACAAGAATCTTCAGCCTCGAGAGATTTGGTGGTTGCGTCGCCAGGGAGGACTAAAAAGGAGAAGTTTTGTAGAGGAGGCCTGGAATTCGTGGCCAGTACACCGTCTGGAGGCGTTGAATTGAGATCCCACTGGATGCTGTCATTTGCCGGAGATTTGGTTCCGATCATGGCTGTAATCGGCTGCGAAAATCTTCTAGGCTTAGAAAATTTGGAAAGAAAATGTTGAAGTAGTGATAAAAATTTCCAGATTTCTGACCGCGACGTTTCTTTGCCTGAAAAACTCTGTCGGCAAATACAAGAGGAAATTCTCTAAATTACCGCCCTGGTAAACCTTTGAAGTTTTCAAAACAGACAGAACTTTTGCAGATTTCTTCTGTAAACTGAGAGATCTTTGGAATTAGTCTCTTGAAAAACCTGCTTTGGCAATGAAACTGTTTGAAATAATGACCTTGAAAGTTTTGAGACAGACAGAAGCTTTGCAGATTTCTTCTGTGAACTGAGAGATCTTCGGAATTGCTCTCTTGAAAAACCTGCTTTGGCTATGAAACTTTTGAAACAGTGACCTTGAAAGTTTTGAAATAGGCAGAAGTCTCGCAGATTTCTTCTCTATCCTACGAGATGTTCGGAGTTTCTCTTTTGAAAAACCTGCTTTGACAATGAAACTATTGAAATAATGAAAAACTCCTCCAAATTTCGCCTTCCGAGGTACGATTTCCGTCAATTAACAGAAAATAGAACGCACACGGCGTTGCAAACTGTGCAGCTCCCGGTCCCCTTACGTACAAAATCTGAGCGGCCAATGAGCAGTACAGAACACCGAGGCAAAAGGACTGGAAATCATCATTTAAATGGACGGAAGCTTTACCAAATTTGGAAGGTTTGAAGAAAAAATTCGCAGCTCACAAAAGACCTCAAAGTAGCGTTACTCTACTGCTAAAACAAATATTTTTTTGTCGTTTCGCCGAGAAGCTCCAATTCCTTTCAATGAATGCGAAGACGCAAAACCCGAGAAAGTGCTCTCCGGACGGCCTCTCAGATCATCTCTCGTACGAAAAACAGACGCCTCAAAAAAAGTTCCACGCTCCAAACCCCGACCTCCAGCTGCATCATATCGGTCTCCACAACCATGGCCGCGCAAATTCCATGTCGAAAACCCCCAGCCTGCGTGAAAAACATTAAGCTACCATTCTTCTGCACCAAGGCCAAACTTCAAGCCAGAAATTGTTGTCCATCCCGAATTAATACAACATACTGCATAATAAATTCAAAGTCAAATGCTTCAGCCAAACAAATGACATTGATTCAATCAACAAACTCCATTATTAATCCTATTTCGTCTTCAAACCCTTCAGACACACCTTCGCCAATCAGATCCCGTCCGAATCAGGATTTCCTCGGCAACATTATCAGGCGCGTTCAAACCAAAGAGATTCTCTCGCCCGCCGCCGATTACCTTGTACACAACAATCAACCTCCAGCTTCAAAGCTGCAGCTTTCCACACCTCAAATCCTGCTCAGAAGCTTAAATCCAGAAAAATCTCTTCCAAATTCCTTCCCTTTTCTGCCAAATCTTAGCACATATCTACGCAAACACGACTCTTTTCCAGGACAAAACGTCCATACCGCCTGCTTCAAATCTCTCCCTTTCAGCCTTTCCAATCAGATTCGCGTCAGAAAAAACTCCATACCGTCCGTCACGAGTTCGAACCCCAAGCTATCTTTTCAAAAAAAACCAGTACATCAATCTTGGAGGCTTAATGAAATTCAGCCGGTTTCAAACCATGGACAAAAAGAGAAAAAGCGGTTTGATTCCAAACCGCTTGGCAGAAGTGGTCTCAGTTTCCTCTGTGATGAAAAGGAACTGAATAAACTATCTCTCCACCTGACAACGTTATTTGACGGGAAAAAAACACAGGCTAATCTAGGAAACGAGATAACGGCGTTGACTACTTATACAAGAGAGCAAATGACTGACACTTCGAGAGAACAAACGTTAGGTATATTGTTTAACAAGCAAAAACCCTTTCTATTTTAGTTTATTCAAACAAAAAACAATATGTTTTTTCATTGGAATAATAAATCTATTCACAAGTCTCAAAGGCATCTCACAATAATTTACCAAATTTGTTCTAACTAGGGTTAATGGTGTTTTGTGGTTAGGTGCTAGATTTAGTACATGGTAGCTAATTAACCGTGGTTAACGCGTGATTAGGCAGGCCCAAATAAACGAATATTCGAAGCCACTCATATTCCACGTTACTTTGAAATGTACGAAAACCAATAGTACAAAAAGCATTTGAATAAACAGTGAGGAAGAGGATTTTTAGGTTTTCTCATTAGTCTTTATCTTGCATGATTTCCACGATAAAGTTTCCCTTCTTTGCAAGTTTTTTTAAAACAGGGTTTTCTATTTTAAGAGTCCACTATGTTAAAAGAATATTTATATTATTTAATAATTACTAGGTTTTTTTGGTATGTGATGATATATATATTTGTTTGTTTGTTTGTACAATTGGGACATTTAAGAAATGTACATATTGTATAATTAATTCTTTTTACATCAATGTGTAATCATTGAGAAGTCTTTATATATAAGATATATTTGTACGGGAAATGAGAATGTGTTCAACTAGAATTCAAATTCTATTGTGTATTATGTTTATAAGGTTTTGTTTATAAATTGTTTGTACAATTGATTCATTTAAGAAACGTACATATTTTACAATTAAAAATAAGTTTTGTTTTAAATTGTTTGTACAATTGATTCATTTAAGAAACGTACGTATTTTACAATTAAAAATTCTCATGTCAACTACAATTCAAATTCTATTGTGTATTAAGTTTATAAGGTTTTGTTTATAAATTGTTTGTACAATTGATTCATTTAAGAAACGTGCGTATTTTACAATTAAAAATTCTTATATCACTTCAAATTCTATTGTGTATTATTAATTATAAGGTTTTGTTTATAAATTGTTTGTACAATTGATTCATTTAAGAAACATAAATATTTTACAATTAAAAATTCTTATGTCAAGTCTAATTATTATTAAGTTCAGGTATGTAAGATGTAATTCTTATAACTATGTTTAATCATTCAAAAGTTAAGATATAAAAGGTACATTCAGTTCAAATAATTGAATTTGTGGATAATTATAAAGTTTTGTATGTAATGATATTTAATTAAAATATATCATGTGTTTATGTTTATAAATTGTCCATGCAATTAGTAAATTTAAGAAATGTATATATTTTAATTTAAAATCTCTTTTGTTTATCTTTTTGATAATTGAACTTAATTCAATTGATGACTTGATATATTTATAAAGGTGAAAAGAGAACGCCTAGCACACATTCTCTTATTTTTTACTCACTTTTATCCTTTGTGAAAAATGCATCAGTCTAATTCATAGTTTGTGTAATTCATTATTTCATTATCTAGTGACTTAGTTTGAATGCTAAGTGCTAGTTTACCAATAGTTATTGGGTAAAATTCCCTCAAAATCTTCCAATTGTCTAGTTTTTGAAAGAAAAAAGCCTAAAATTTTATATACAACCTTGCCATCTAAATATCATCATGAGTTATTTTGGGATACTTTTAAATTAGAAAAATATTTGAATATAAAAAATAAAAATATGAATTAAATTAATTAGCACTCAAAGATTAATTTAATTCAATATGGGAATTATGATTGTAGTATCAAAATATAAAATTTAATAGACAATCTAGATTAAAGGTTCAAGCTTGGAATCTTTATTTATTTTATAAAAAACAACAGTTTAAAGCCTTCCATTTTCTTATATTATCTTTTTACATCTATTTTTTCTAAATGTCCTATATAGTAAAATATTTTGAATTTTAATTGAAAATAAAATATAAAAATTTAAATGGGCATCTTAATTCTTAAATACAAAATAATTTTGTTAAGGAGGACTTTTATTTGTATCTGAAATAGCGCATAATGGAGATCTTTTCCTAAAAAAATGTAAACTAGGAACTTATTCATTGACCATTTCCAATAGGGGATCATTTCATTAGGGGAAATATCAAACAAGATCCAACTTCAATCCTAAAGGAGAGTTGGTTTCTCTATATGATTATTTCCTCTTTTTTATTTATTATGATTGGATATGATATGATATGATATGATATGATATGATATGATATGATATGATATGAAAAAGTAAGATCTAGGTACAAAGTCATGTAAGATTGACAAGATCTAGCATAAACATACAGGTGCATAACATAAAGCAAACACAGGTACACATCTAGAAATGAGATGTAGAGAAAAACTTGTTACTAAAAAATAGAACTAGAAGTTCCAAACTAATGAGATAGAAACCTTGGACCTAGAGGTGTCCTCATCAGCTCAAGCTTTAGATTATTAATCAGGATGCTCTACAGATCTTTCCCTACATAATTTAGTCCAAAAGTGCAAGTCAAGTGAGCTAAGCAAGATATTCTAGGGGTTTTGTCTTGTTCAAACTTTAGGACTTTGTGCCTCAATCTTGTTTATGCAATTATATATTTTAGCCATCAAATTTATAAACTACACATGTAGAAGAGAGGAGATGTTATACTATATAAGGGGATTTCTCAAGGAAAACCCCATGTTGGTGGTTCCACCTTCACTACAAAAATGTTGGATGAACTTGAGAGCTTACCCCTGGTAAGGAAGAGAATGAGAACCTTAAATAAAAAGCTAAGAGAGGGATTGAATCAACATGCACAAAAAATTAACTAGTCTATCACAATCTCTTAATGATAATATTTAATCCAACTAGCTATTTGTAAAATATATTGTAATGATAAACATAAACAAGAATAACATATTTACATGTAAACCTAATGGAGGAAAAACCATGATGAGAATTTTATTTTGGTTGGTAAAATATTTTTGTTTATTATTAATTAATATAAAGTCTTCAAGTTATAGAATTTAAAAATATGAAATAGAGCATCTACCATCTACCCTAGCCATCCATCATGCCCTCAAATACACATATGCTACATATTTAGAATTCATTTAAAAAAACCCTAGCGAACTATCAACCCAACACATCTAGGGTGTACCATGCATTACATACATTAGAGAATTCACTATCTGAGAAAAAAATATACACATTCATAGTGCTGATGAAATCTCATCAAAAAACAAAATTGAACCAAAGTGTTGCTCGATCACTTGAAATATGGTCATATTGTTAAACTACATGTGAACATCTAGAACATCAAAAGAGACCACTACACTACACCAGACCATCCACCATCATTAAATCCTCATTAATTACCCCTCCCATGATCATGCCCATGTCATCTACCACCTCAGCCTCCCCTTACATCCTGGCCCCTACCTCGGTCAGCAACTAGAATTTGTCTATAGAAGTCTGCAAATTTGAATTTGAATAATTTTATCAACTTGCTCCCTCGACACCCTAGCAGTCAACACAATCTCTCAATTGTGTACATAATCCTTGATGAAATCCCAACACTTTTTTCATTTATTTCTCTTTGGTCCCTTTTCTCCAAATTCTACCATATCTAAAAGGGTTGAACATGGTGTGGATAGCTAGAGACACCAATCTAGTCTCCTCTAGCTACAACGAACCCAACCCTTGGTTCAACCAATTCCAATATCACCTCTAGATGAACCCACCATTCTATCTTTATGCACCTCTCTACAATATGTCACACATCATCTCAAGTTCCCACCTCCAAACCCTAGGTACAAAACATTAAGGAAACACCAATGTTCATCCGGTACTAAAATTTGGAAATAATAAAGTGAGCACCCAATAGCGCTTGCACCATCATCAGAAAGAAAGGATCATCTATAGGAAAAATTATTTTCAACCACTCTTCCAAAATTTGTCCAAAAAAGGAATTTTTTTGTTTTAAAGCCTTGAAACTAGAGTTAACCTCCACATCAATTTGCCAATTCAAATGCACAAAAAAGGATCATCTAAACATCCTTTCAAACATGCTAGAGTATGTGCACAATAAATCCCATCTGTATCCATTGTACACCACCTTGCAATGTCATCAATGCAACCCAAGTATCAGCTCCGCTAAAATTTCAATTATATTAATGTCAAAATTTTTAGCAAATAGGACCACCATTTTGGATATTGAATCCACCAATCTATTTCCCTTGGAAAATATATATGACACTTTGAAATCCTTGAATATTTATAATTTCTTTCCAATAATTTGGTTAATTCTATCAATATGACATACATGAACACACCCATCGGTAATGGCATTGATGTTGATCTATGAGTCAACTTCTAAGTGCACTTGTTGTGCCTTGATTTTGGATGCCAAATCCACTACCAAAAGAGCTTCCTAGACCTCAACATCATTATTCATGCCATTTGACAATTTCTTTATTTATATTTTCAAAATATTACCATTTGAATCTCAAGCCACACACCTAATCCCTGATGGACTAAGATTGCCTTTCAATTCCCAATGAAAATTGATCTTATTCCATCCTACCTCAAGATTCATCCATTACACTTCACTTCTTCTATTTGTAGTAGGACTAGTCCCAAAATGCCCATTAACAAACTACAACAATGATCTAATCTTACTCACAATATGAGAATCTTATTCCATCCTACAATGAGAATCTTACTCACAAATTCTTTCAAGCTAGCAGGATGAACAACATGGCATTCGGAGCAGTGGATACTATATATAAAATTGTAAAGAAAGGAACTCAGTTGGATCTGTCAGAGCTTATACTTAACCAGCTAGAAGAAAACCTGAGAACAATCAGAAATGCAAAGACAAATACATGTAATTTTGGATCACTTATCATGTACATTTTATTTTACTTCTTGTTGCTGCCCAAAAATGAAGGATCGATTTTGGCCCACTAATAGATACACACTGGTACCTCTGTAATTATGCTTAGTTATGCCAAGGCTGGTAGGCTTGATTCTACTTTGAACTGATCAATCCTTTATAATGACTAACTACATACATAGAAAATCAAATATCCTCCAAGGTGGTGAAAGGTCCTTGGAGGCAATAATATTGTATCTTAATGCTCTTCAAACTACAGAATTTAAACTGAATTGAACTATCCTTAAAACCCTAAGTTTAATAAATGCTCTAAAAATTGATTAAATTATCAACGAACTACATAATATGTATCAAAAGACAATGTTCAAATAACAAGATCAGTGCCTACTGAAAATATGGGTTATAGAGTTAGGAAAATCTAGTCCTACGTACAATCAAAGACGATTTTAAAAACTTGCTTTTAGTAAAACAAGATCATCACCTCACAGGCTTCCGATTGAATTATAATTCAAATTAATAAACATGATTAATCTTATAGAATTTAACTCAAATTAAGGAGACCGACAAGAAGAACGGAAGACACTCAGATCTACTAATTGATTTTTGAATCATATATATTAAAATTGAATTATACAATCTGAAGGCATTATATTTTTCCATTAGTATACACGAGGAAAAACATGATCTAAACCATCAGTTTACACTACACCGATAGACAAGGCACAACACTACCTGATGCCAAGGTTACCTGATACTGTCAAGTTCAAAGCATCCTGACAAACACTATTTAGTGTTACCCGATGAAAAAAAGGTTAAAGGAACCCGACGAGTAACAACAGTGCAACCCGATGGAATAGAAAAGAGAGTAACCCGACATATGAAGGGAACCCGATGATCAGTTCAACAAAGGAACGCCAAAAAACTTTCAGTTCAACCTGATGACCAAGAACCGATAGTCAGTTACATCCCACAAAAAGTGGATCTGACTTTCCACGTCAGATAAATCACTAAAGTTGTATATATAGCTTCTTGATTTGCTTTTAAATCCATTATGTGTGGAGGAAGAAATGTATTTAATATTGTTGTAATTAGTTTTACTGATTTAAAACATGCAAACTAAGATCAAGGTCAAGTTGTAAACCTTGGATCTAAGATTTAACATTGTAATGTGTGATTCAAAGATAGGTCAAATACTTGTATAAATAGATGCTCAATCTATTGTGAGAATTTTGTTGTTCGATGAAGATTGTAGCCATGGAGAGAATCTAAATACCAGACAAGAGAGTTCATGCAGAAGGATAGGAAAGAATCAAATTAGTTTTAAGAACAAGAACACAGGTTACCGACGAGCAGAGAAAGGTATTAATCAGTCACTTAAGGTGATATTCTTATTATGAGAGTTTTAATGGATCTATGATCAGAAATTGTAGATTGCATACAGTCAGGTCAATCATATGTACTCATTCTAACAAGTGTAGTAAACTTAAGAAATCCTTTCAAGAAAGGTGGACTTTACAGTCCTATTGTAAATCTCTTAACCGAGTGCACACATAAATCAGTGTTGCTAAAGCTCTTAACAGAGTAGATCTTAACTGATCTCCACTTTAATGCTCCTAATGAGGTAGATCATCAATAGTGATCAATTGTAAGCCTTTACCAGCTCCCTTCCATTCTGAAGATAGTGAAGTTTTGCGGGTGCCATCCCCACTGCAGTTTTTACTTCCTAACAGGAGTTTTCTACGATATCATATCTTGCGTTATGTGTTTATTACTTTCATGAATGTTGCAAACAATTAAAGATTATGAATTACTACTACATGCATAAGAAAGAACAACAGTAATGGTCGGTAATACAGTAATGAATGATTACTAATGATGAATGGAGAAAAGAGTTAAAAGTTTTATAGGTACTGATTCACCCCTACTCTCTCAGTACTACTTCCCATTAATCCCAAAAATTGGTATCAGAGTTGAATCTCTTCTTGGAAAAGCTTAAAGGATTAAGAGAAAAGATCATACAATGGAGAAGTACAAACTTGATAAGAATATTGAGAATAAAAAGCTTGAGATATAGATGTTCTATGAACAATATAAAGAAGCTAGAATCAAGATGAGAGAGTTGCTGGATGAGAGGAAAGGTATGGAAACCTGGAGCAATGAAAAATATTATCAAGAAGAAGAGATTCCAGATTTCTTTGAATCTTCAGGATCAAATGCAAGTAATACATCAGATACATCAGAAGATAACATCAAAAATCTGAAGGAGATCAATCAACATCTGATAGAGCAAATAAAGATGCTACAAATCGGGCAAGAGAAATAGATGGTAAGAATGATTGATGTGATGATTTCTGCTAGACAAGCTGAAATAGAAAGAACACTTGCTATTGATGAAAGAAGGAAGATTACAAAGAAGCTGTAGGAAAAGGAGTTAGAAATTCAAAGACATGCTAAGCATCACCATGAGATCACAAATCAGATTATTCTAATGAGTCAAGAAGTAAATAGAATGAATATAGAACTCATTGAAAGAGTGCAGGCTATTGGTGAACTAAGAGAGGAGAATGAAAAACTAAAGCATGAGGTCAGAATTCAGCAACAACATAATGAAGTTATCAAAAAGGCTGAAGAGAGAAATAAAAGAATGGATGATTTTCTTGAAGGACAACGAAGAGTCAACAACAACAATGGTCTAGGTCTAGGCTTTACTGAAAAAGGAGAATCATCAAATCAAGCCAATCCAAAGAATGTCTATGAAAATCAAAGGCCAAGAAAGCTAACATGCAAGAATTGTGGAAATCAAGGCCACACATCAAATGTATGTCGAGGCAAAATGAAAGGTGTTCTTAAATCTACATCTTCATTCATAGGATTCTGTTATAAATGTAACAAGAAAGGACATAAATCATATGAATGTAAGTCTAAGATGGAACAACCAAAGAAGGAAACCTACATGGAAAAATACTTTCCTACATGCAATATGAATGGGAACACATGTCTTGAATACTGGAAAAAAAAAGGCAAGCATGGAAGCCAAAAGATCAAGAAACTCCCTATTAACCAAAGAGAATCGGTAATCAATATGTATGGGACTACAATACTTGGAAAAGCTGTACAGCATGTGGCAGATATGGTCACATTGCTACAAACTGCATGAGGGCATGGACCAAAAGGTCTAGAGGATGGTCAAACCCCAAAATGACATGCTTACACTGTCACAAAGTTGGTCATCTCAAAAAGGATTACAAAGTCTGAATGGTAGAGACAAGCACATATCCCAATGGAAACACCATTGAAGATATCTGGAGGGTTAGGGACAAAATGTGGAGAAAATATTCAAGCAATGATGAAGCTGGACCAAGCAATGCAAATGGTGACACCCCTTCCAATGGATCTGATGACATCACCACCCCCACTTGAGCTGAACAAGTAAGTATGGAACTGCACTACACCAAGTCATATTTTGCATCAGTTCCATTATACAAATTAATAAATAGTCAAAATTTGCATAATAAAGATGCATATTATGTCACTTGTTTCAATTATGATAAAACAACCCTTTTGGTATACACATACTAAAAATCATTGGTGAACACAATGGATGAGTTCTTTTACACTTACCAAAAATTGTCAATCAACACATAAAATGGTTAAGTTACCAATGTAACCCGACAACCGTCGGTAAGGAAGCAAAGTTACAAAGTTGTCATGACAGAATATTGACATCCTTCGGTAAAAGAAAAATTGTTAACAGTTATCCTGAGCATCCTGACAACGCTGACGATGAATTTTGAAAGTCTTCCCAATGAACTCCATCTTCATGTCCTGACGAGTCATTGAGAATTTATGACAAATACTTAGGGAAAAAATTCTATAAATAGATGATGAGAGCACTTCATTTTGCACCTGTGATTTGAAGAGAAAGCAGAGCAAAAAATAGAGAGATTGAAGAGCATTCGACAGAGCGACCTCAACATGATCCAAGCACACAACAAACAGATCATTCACCATTATCACGGATCAAAGTAAGTACCGAGGGAACTGAAATATCTCTGTCGTTATTTTTCAAGAAAGCCCTAAAACTTGAAAAATGATGGAAACCATGTCAAGAACCATAAAGTTCAAAGTGATAAGAAGAATGTGGTCAGGTTAATCAAGAATAACACCTGTGTTGAACCCAAATACAAGATATGCCCAGAGATTTCATCGCAACCCGGTGAAACTGGCACATTTTCTAAGATTTGACCTAGGGTTTTGCTTATAGAAGATGTTAGGTCTTATATTCACTATAAGATTGCTGAAATAGGTGATCTAGAGATGGATGAAGCTGATAAGAAGCTTTGTGATGCAGAAGGGAACCTAAAGGAAGAGCACAAACACTTAGAGGTTAAAGGGATAACTAATGCCCTATATTTCCCAAGGGACTTCAAGACCAACTGGATCAGATTGGTACTAAGCATATTGCATGACTAGAAGTTGTGGTTGGATCAACCCAAAAAAGTCACCAAGGATGTCCTTCACGCTGTCACTGGTTATCCAATAACTGACAAGCCTAAGGCTCATAAGCATCCCTCTAGGCCAGAAGTCATAAAGCTCACAAAAGTTGAATGGGACAACAAAGGACTGAAAGTAAACACCATCACCGACAAGGAACTGAGGTTCGGTGCATGTGTGATTGGTTATAAGATCTTTCAAGCAAGCAGGTTTAACAACATATATGCAACATTAGTAAGCATAACTTACATGATAGTGACAAAGGACATACAGATGGATCTATGTGAGATCCTGTTGAAAAAACTTAATGAAAACATGATCACAATCAGGTCCACAAATACCAACACATGTAAGTTCGGCTCACTTATCATGTGTATCTTTTTCTACTTTCAAAAGTACTTTCCTTCAGTAGGAAAAGTGAAATGGGACACTAAAAAACCGGTAACATTACAGATTAGTGAACTAATTAAGTCACGAGGAGATAATTTCGAATCTGTTATGACTGCATACTTCCTTGAATTCAAGGAAAAGATGATGGAAAGGACAAGGATCCCTGAACAACTTGTTGAAAAATATAGGGATGAAATATGTTTTATGGTGGACACAGATTTCACCGACATCAAACCAATTGTATAAAGGAAAGCTTGGTTAGCACCACTAGATTATGAAATCAACATAGATCAGGCCACAAATGCAATTGATGCATTGATCAATGAGCCTATGGAAAACAAACAACCAAGGTTTAAAACCTATGAAGAGGCCATATCAAAGATAAAAAGAGGCCTAGAAATCAAGAAAATTGTCAATAAAAGGGATAAGATGGTTAATAATCTCAAAAAGATTCTATCAGTTACTGAGGAGGAACAAGAACAACCAGAGGAAACTAATGAACAGGCTACCATTGGTGAAGGGCATGATGAACAGAAATCACATTATGAGGAGACTGAATCTGATACACCTCCACCTTCTACAAAGAAGCAGAGGACAAGGAGTCAAATTGCTAAGACCGATACCACGCCTCTTAAGAAAGGTCAAGTAAGGACCTATAAGAGGAAGAAACCAGTAAAAAAACAAAACAGGAACAAACTATGAAGACAACACCTACAAAGAGGAGAAAAAGAATGGTCAGAACTAGAGTTGACATACATGATTCTAAAGAGGATGAGCCTGATGTAGTGAAGAATAATTACAAAAATCTAACAATTGACGAGGCTGCTGAATCTATCACTGCATCTGACATAATGCATGACAAGAAAATCAGACAATGGGATGTTGGAAATACAATAATGGGAAATCAAGATACTGAGAGGGGGGGGTGAATAAGATCTTCAAATATAAACACTCAAAACAAACTGATAACACATTCATACATAAATGAATCTAATGTAATCTCATATAGCATCCACACCATGGAATAAGTAACACATTACACAATAATTTGGTAACCCAGAAACCCAAATAGGTAAAACTGGGGTGGGGATGACACCCACAAAAGTCTCCACTACTGCAGTAATAAAGTGTACCTGTTAAGGTTACAATG
>MU227088.1:2178965-2195331 GCA_018584345.1 Thuja plicata | reverse complement strand
ACCCGAACAGAAATTTTGAAGAAAATTATTTTTCGCCATTTCAGGTGGCCCAACTTCTGAAGACCATAAGTCATCACCAGTTGACCCGATCGGCTATTATAACCCCATTTCAGAAATGCCACGAAGCGCTCTATAGGCTTGACCAGCACAAGCGCTTGTCACCCAAATTTTTGACTTCATCCGGGGCCTCTAAAGCCTTCAAAACTGAGTTCAATGTTTCTGTACCCTGCTGCCAATACCGAAAATTTTCAATATCTTCCAATATACACTTGATCTGGAAATGAAACTTTACTGGCAGACTTATATGACCAAAATGAACCTCCAAGAAAGAAATCAGATCATTCTAAGCACATACAAAAATTACCAAAAATAGTAACTTTCCATAAATAGCAGCTCTGCACAAAATAGCCCTTATTGAATATAAAAATAGAAATATTTTTGGGTGATGCAAGATTGCTCTTACACCTAGGATGCTCCTGCATCAAGAGTTCATGTAGAAGGATAGAAAAGAATCAAATCAGTTTCAAGAACAAGAACACAGGCTACCGATGAGCAGAGAAAGGTATTAATCAGTCACTTAAGGTGATATTCTTATTATGAGAGTTTTAATGGATCTATAATCAGCAATTGTAGATTGCATACAGTCAGGTCAATCATATGTACTCATTCTAACAAGTGTAGTACACTTAAGAAATCCTTTCAAGAAAGGTGGACTTAACAGTCCTATTGTAAATCTCTTAACCAATTGCACACTTAAATAAGTGTTGCTAAGACTTTTAACAGAGTAGATCTTAATCGGTCTCCACTTTAATACTCCTAACAGGGTAGATCATCAGAAGTGATCAATTGTAAGCCTTTATTAGTTCCCTTCCATTCTACAGATAGTGAAGTTTTGTGGGTGCCATCCCCACCACAGATTTTACTTCCTAACAGGAGTTTTCTGCAATATCATATCTTGTGTTATGTGTTTATTACTTTCATGAATGTATCTATGAATGTTGCAAACAATTAAAGATTATGAATTAATACTACATGCATTTTAAAGAACAACAGTAATGGTCGGTAATACAATAATGAATGATTACTAATGATGAATGGAGAAAAGAGTTAAAAGTTTTAGAGGTACTGATTCACCCCTCCCCTCTCAGTACTACTTCCCATTAATCCCAACACAATCAGGGAATATAACATAGAGAGGCACTCTAATACATAGAATATTTGAAAGACTAACTGAAAATCAATAACAATATAATCATAAATAGTAGAATAAAAGTTATCTCATCTGACATCTGAAAATTCGTACATAATGACTCATATATGTGGTAATAATCATTCTCTTAAGGAATTGTCTCTCAAAAATCTTATTGTAATGTTTTAAGTTTATTTGATTCAATATTTATATGTTTTTCAAAGGTTCTCGTGAAAGGACATACCCTTTCATAAATACCTAATCTGAAACTAACCCTAAATAATTTACACAAATTAACCATATAAATGGTTTGAGGGAATAAAACATTTCTCATATTTATAAATATCCAAATATGTGTTTGTTAAATCTTTGGATAGTTTGCTCAGTTATCATCTTTTGTTTGTGATATAAGACTCATGCACACCAAATCCAAAATTAAACGACCTTGAATAAATTTCATTTTAAAGCTCATTATTAATAATATTCTCAAATCACAAAAATGATCCCTATATTAAATAGTATTAATTATAATAATTAATAACATATCGAGACAAATCACCAAGAAAGCCATAACGTAAGAACATTTGTTGTAAATCTATATAAATGTTCTTTGATAAAATAAGTGAAGTACCAATAAGATTTAAAGTTATTTATCAAAGTACCATATTTTTAATTACCAAAGCAAAAAAATCTTATTAATAAGACAAGCCCTAAAATCTATTTACACACAACAACATATTAATAGGAGAGGATAATATAATCTTATGTTTTAATTGAATTTTGATTTTTAGATTTAAAACATAATACATTTCCCTCATAAAATATCTTTCAAAATGTGAAATAACATTTGCCTCATATAGATAAATACATTCCTAAAATATAGGGTACAATAATTATGAGCATTATAATTCACCCTAGGAAATAAAAAGGTAATACTTACCCTAAAATGATAATTCAAATAATTTAGATAGGGCAATATTATTAATATTGAAAAAGAGGATAACTTTTAAAAAAAGTAACCCTAAAATTATGCAATTTACTTTAATAAACATTTTTTTTCTATTAAAGATATATGATTTTATTGATTTCCTAATAACGGAAACATCCAGGTGTCTAGCTTGAGCTAATTGCCAAAATGAGAGTGAAAAGCATATTCAGACCATATATACTTTCAGCCACACCTGACTGCTATATTTGGAATAGAAAAAGATTCCTAGACTATCACAATTTACGGAAGAGAGTTGTACAAAAATTATCCAACATTACATCAAAGTACTATCAACCAAAATATTCATCTCTATAGGGTATCCAAGTGACCCAGCCAAGTGGTCCTTCATTCCATTTCAACACTTCATCCCTCTTGAGATGTGGTTCATATGGGTGTGCCAGGGGCACTGCTACTGGAGCCCCAGGGCCTGGAACTACTGTTATGGGGATAATATTGATGATAGGTCTATCATCCTTGTTCAATCCTTGCACCTCTGCCATGAAGTTGTGTAGTGCATCTTTGAATGGAGCCAACTCCTCTGATTCTTTAGTCCAGGTGTAGCCACGTGACACCTCCCAAGCACCATGTCTGACCATCCCGTTCTTGAACAGGTCTTGTAGCTTCTTTTTCTTGATCTTGATCACAACTGTAACCTGCACAACAATGTCATGGAATATGAGTCTCTTGAGAGACTCAGTAAGGCTTATGTTATGTCCACCAAAAATAATATCATTCCTCTTTTCTAGATGTGCCACATAATTAAACCAGAGATAAGTGCAAAAAAACTATTAAAAGGATGCTTTAATCCATTAATATGCCCTGATATAATGTCAAGAACTGAAACAACATAACATTGAGGAAAGCCAAAGAGTTTCCAGATATCAATAGCAAATGGGCAAATGAAGAACACATGACTGATAGATTCAGGGTGAGGGAAAAAGGCACACGAACTAGGGTCTCCATTGGGCAATCGAAAAGGAAGCCTGTGTAAGATAAGATGCTACAGAAAGCACTTAATTTAATAAACATTTTAAAAAACAACCAAGGTGAAAAATAATATATTAATCAAAGTATATTTATGTATCCTTATAAGTTAAATTAAATGCATTAGAAGTATATGCATAAATCACCACAGTAAATATTTTCAATAAGCATATAAGTTGAAATATATATTTCAAAAATAATAAGAGAAAAAAGAAGACACTCAAATATACTTATTTACCCTAATAAGATATTTCACATTAGTAATTTAGGGCAAATTAGGATAAATCTAAAACAAAGGAAATATATTCATGTGAAAAACTTTTAATAGCAAATATAAAAGAGAAGTGAGATAATATGATTCTCTCTAACACATAACTCGAAGAAAAATTTTAGACTAATTGGTTAGAGGGGGGATGGGTAGGTAGGTAGGAAAAGGGGTGGCTTGAGAGGTCGAGTGTTCAACTCTCGATCATCGCCCTTTGTCCTATATACCTATCATTCCATTTTTTCTTTTATTTCTATTTCGAAGATAGTTATGCATTAAATCTATTGAAATATAATATTAAAAATTTGCTAATTTAAATATGAAAATAGGATAATGACAATTATTTAGAGCCTTTTTTATTGTTTAATTAATTTTTTAAAATAGGAAATATCATGAAAATAAAACAAATATTTATACTTCCCTGATATTATGCATATAGAGGGCCTGAATTTTTAGGTGCCAATAGTGGCTCTTATTGGGGATGTGCATTCATGCCTGGATGTAGTGAGAGCCTAGTTATCTCTAGAAGAAGTAGACCATAGTAAGAAAATAATCATGAAACTAGGACAAAAAATAATTTACAAGTTTAGAGAATACTTCCTTTTTCAAGAGAAAAAAGGTTTCAAGTACTGACCATGGGTTGGGAACTCTTGAATGTTTTCATCAGTGTCTTGTAAATGGTAAGAATTCTCACCTGCTTTTGAGATAGTCATGTAAGGTCCTAACCATAATGCATAAAACTTACTGTGGTTTCCTATATCTTGGTCTCTTGCATTCCATTTTAGTACCCAATCACCTTCTCTAAAAGACCTATTTGACGCTTTCTTGTCATGAAGAGTCTTAACTTTTCGTTGTTGTTGAAGATTTCTTTCTTGTGCTTGTCTCCTCTTCACATCTAACTCTGCTAATTGGATCAAGTTGTCCTCCATAAATTTTATGTCTTCAAGCTCTTCTTCTTGAACGAATCTATAAAGTGGCAATATATTATTTAATCTGCCCACAAAGTCAAGCTTAATTTTGAATCCCATGCTTTCTTATTGTTGCTCAACATTCTCCTAATGATGTTTATTATATTTTTATTGCTTGATTCTACTTGACCATTCCCTTGTGGATGGTATGGGGAAGAGTATGATAAGTTGATACCATACTTATTGCAAAGCTCTAAAAATTCCTTAGACCTGAAACACATACCATTATCACAAAGGACCTTGTAAGGTACTCCAAATCTAGTAAGTATGTTCTCTATTAGAAACTTGATAACTACCTTACTTGTAGCTTGTCCTGTAGGTATAGCCTTAACCCATTTTGTGAAATAATCTATTGCCACTAATATCCATTTATGACCTCCACTTGAAGCATCTAAAATTTCTCCAATAAAGTCTATTCCCCACATTTTAAAAGGCTCTTCAGTTTGTAAATGAATAAGGGGTAATGCACCATTGTATTTCAGTGTTCTTGAGAAATTTTGACAAGATTCACAGTTCTTAACATATTCATAATAGTCCTTTAATACATGAGGCCAATAGTACCCTGCTTGCAATATCTTATGAGCTACTTTCTTAGCCAAAAAGTGACCACCACATACCCCATCATGTAACTCTTTTATAACTAACTTGGCCTGTCAGATGTCTAGACAAAATAAAAGGATACCATCATTGTTTTTCCAATACAGATCTCCTTCAATCAGTACATACCTTTATGCTTGCAATTTTATAGTTCTTTTCTGATTATGACTTATACCTTCTTGACATTTCACATGTTTTAAGAAGTAAACTATGTCTGTGTACGATGGAAAATATTCAATGCTAGTTCTTGAGTTCTCCATATTTACTTGGTTTATTTGGGTTGCATCCAAATTTGTTTCTTCCATGAGTCTAGCCAACCCTTGACCTCTTACTAACTTAGTGATTTGTATTTCAATATCAAACTCTTGAACTTGATTAAATGTGACTTCTATTTCCTCAATATGTCTTTAGTTGCCGCATTAGGTACATATGCCACAATCTTAGCTCCAAATAGATAAGGCTTGAATTAATTTACTTCTTTTACTAATGGATAAGATTATTTCTCATCTATATCATAGTTTAACTCATAAGCTTGTAAATTCTTACTGAAAAATGCTATCGGTTGCTCATACCCTTCATCATTTTTCTGTAACAGGACAACTGCAATGGTGTGAAAGGAAGCAAAAGAGAATAATTGAAATAATTTTGAGAAATCAGGGGATCTCAAAACTAGAGATTCCTTGATTGATTTTTTAATTTTAGCAAAAGCCTCTAAGGCCTCATCTGTCCATTTTAGAACTATGTTCTTCTTTAACATCTTTGAAATAGGTTTAACAATTTATGAAAAATTTGAGACAAACCTTCTTACACAGTTGATTTGTCCAAAGAAAGATTGAATCCCCTTAACATTTTTAGGAATCTAGATCTTAGAAATTGCTTCAATCCTTTCTAGATCTATTTTCACTCCATCTCTAGATACGATATGTCCAACAAGTTTACGTTTAGTTACCCCAAAATGACATTTCTTTGGGTTTAAGGATATCCCATACTCAAGGGCTCTTTTGAAGATTTGTTCTAAATGCTTGCAATGGTCTTCTACCCTTTTGAAATAAGTTGTGATATCATCTTGATATATTACCATAATAACATCAATGAAATCCTCAAAAGCCACATCCATGGCCCTCTGAAATGTAGCCCCGACATTCGTAAGTCCAAATTGCATCCTTGCATAAACATATGTATCGCATGGTGTGGTGAATGTCATTTTATATTGTTCTTCCTCTTTAACCTTCACCTGATTGTACCTAGAGAACCCATACATCATGGATAACAACTCATTACCAGTGATTTTTTGTAATAATGCTTCCATGTTAGGTAATGCATAATTATCTTTTAATGAAGATATGTTTAAGCTCCTGAAATCTACACAAAGTCTGATATCTCCATTTTTCTTCCTAACAGGTACCAGATTTGAAACCCAAGTAGAATGCCTAATTGGCTTTATGATGCCGACATTTCTCATCTTTATTAGTTCCTCCTTCATCTTAGGAGCCAAATTTGGATTTATGGGTCTCTTCCTTTGTCTAAAGGGTTTTGCATCTAGTTTTAGGGGTATCTCATGTTGGAATAAGTCTTCCTTATATGCTTTGAGGTCATCATAAGACCAAGAAAATACATGTTTGTACTTTCTAAGCAAGCCAATAATCTCTGATCTAATTTTTGAAGTTAGTTTCTTACCAATAAGGACCTCTTTGGGAGTATGTTCGTTTCCCATATTTATCTTTTCTACTTCTTCTACAGGAGTTTGTTCTGTCTTGATTTCATTCTTAGAGTCTTTATTATCAAACATTCTTTCTAATTCCACAAGCACCTTTAGTATTTTTTTAGTCTTAAGCTGAATCACTTCTTTCCCAAATAGAGTTTCTTTTCCTTCTATTGTTTCAACATAATCATTCAAATCAATAGACCGATCTTCATACCTTTCTTCACATGCAAGGAATTTTATGATGTCTCTATCATCTTCAAAAACTTGCCAATTTTGAATGTTATTAGGCACTGTTGGTCTTGATTTGGTCTCAACCTATATAATATCTTCACAAGGAATATCATTATGCCTAACTGCTAGGTTTTCCATAAAATATGCAGGAATATTTTCAGATCTATCTATCCAATTTATTGAAAAAGCATCAAAACACTCTATGGAATTCCACACCTTATTCCTATACCTTTTTAGGTTTTGATTTTTAGGAACAAATTTATCCCTAACCTGATATACAATCAATTTAGAATCCCCATAAACAAAAAGAAGTTTAATACCATGCTTACTTGCTATGTTTAGGCCTAATAAGAGTGCTTCGTACTCTGCAGTATTGTTAGTACACTCAAAAGCTAACAAAAGGAATATTTGAAAGATTTTCCACTTGGGGATACAAACACTACACTTGCTCCATTACCAATTTTGCTACATGATCCATCAAAAAAAAAAATCCAAATGCAAGTACTATTTTCTTTAGCATGTAACTCAATAGGATTAGTATTTTCAATAACATTTTTATGAATACTTACTTGGAAATTCTCTATATCTGTGTGGAAAAAGTATGTAACATGACTTGGATCAACTTCTTCGATGATATAAGTAAAACTTGGTTCCCCATCAATCCTCATAATCCTGTCATTAACTAGAATAAAAGCATAAGATAAATCTAATTGGACATTACCACCTACCAAATTAGACCATTGTCTAGATAATAACATTCCATAACTAGGTGGTACTTCTACAACAGTGATATCAATATTATAATACTTTTCAGGACAAGAAGGAAACTTGAATTCAACATTTTTCATTATTCCAATAACTAGGATAGATCTATTATCCATGGCATAGATTTTTCCATAAGTAGTATCTATATTTATCCCTAATTCTTTCATAACTCCATGAGGCATGATATTAACTGCTGCTCCAGAGTCTAACATACAATTTCTTACTAGTTTATTGTTTATTAACAAAGTTAAAAAGAAAGGGTCTACTTTAGTAGTATCCTCATTAATAGATGTTCCTAGATAAATAACTGGTAAATCTTCATTATCCTTTTGTTCTTTGGAATCCTTTTCAACAACATCATTTATTATTTTGAGCATTTCATTCTTGCAATCAGTTAATTTCATCATTTCCATTAGAGGGACATAAAGTTTTACCTGAGACAATGCTTGAGATATAAATGGAGCGCAGTTAGAAATTTGCTTACCATTACTCTTCTTGTCCATTGGTTTTCTTATCTTTAGTATTGGATCAACTTTCCTTTTAGGAACCTCTTCTTTTCCATTCTTTACATTGCTACTCTTGTTTGAAACTTTCAACATTTCTACTGCTTGTTCATGGTCCAAGTTTATAGCTCTATTCCTCAAATGATTGTTGCTATGAACCTTTTCCAAAGCTTCCACAGTATATGCTTCTCTTTCCTCTCTAGTTGACCTTCTTATTTCTGGATTCTCATCATTATCTAAAAATATTTATTTCTCTTGATAATATCCCAACTTCATATGATCCTCATTTGGCATATAATATTCTTCAGAATCATAACTATCTACTGCCCAAAATAGGTTGGACGACATTGCATTTATCATGGGTTGATTGTAATACCCACTCATGTTTTGATTTTTAGTTTGTGATGTCGTACTCTTTTAGGCATTGGTTTCAGTTGATTGGCCAAATTCTTTTAGGCTACTTTCATGAGAGCTATTATTCTTTCAGTTGATGGTGACTATTGATTATGATGTTATGGATATTATCAGGATGTTGATGATTTATGTTTTGATTATGTTTACATGCTTATAGTTCAATTTTCAGTCCTTTAAGATGTTTTGTTTTCTATGCATCTGTATGGTTCTCTTTGTCTTATGTGTGTTGTTTATGGGGGCATTAGATTACCTAGGATGTATACAGAGGCTGGGGAGAAATTTTTATTATTTTTGTTACTCTATGGTGTGTGTGTTCATGCTATTACCCTAAATTGACCATGATGACCGTTTCGATTATGTTATCTGTATGTGTACCTATATGTGACCATTCTTGTTTGTATGGATACTAGATTTGGAGTACACTGGGATTGTGACCTATGATAGATCTATTAGGATCTCTGAGCCTAGGGTAGGTTACCTAGATGTGTAGTAGGGGGTGACTTGCAATAAGCTCCGTGTTTGTAAGAGACTACTGGATTGCTTATTGTGGAGTTTCTTTAATAAGTGATAACTAAAGACATATTTATAAATATTAAAATGGATTAATAAGATGTGTCCTCACCCATGCTTGAGTGCTAGTATAGGCTAAGATGGTATGGAGAAGATGTTAGTTTCCCTGCGAGGTACCTAACATAGTTAGTGGCCTTGTCAGTCTGAGAGGTCATTAGCTTCGTGTATGGTCACTTAAGTGCCATAATCCATTGGATTACTAGGACGAGACTTAAGGGTTAGATGTACATGATGTCACCTTCCTTTGCACAGTCTAGATTTCCTATGTTGTCAGTTGCCTTTGGATTAGTGAGTCTTACCTATCATGATGATTAGTACACTCGATTAGAGAGCTACCAGGATCCTTTTCTTAGTGGTTATTCCTTCTTGGTTTTGGATATTTGATTGGGATATGTTGTTATCTCCTCAGCACGGTGGGGTGGACCTTTGTGGTTCCACATGGATGGGTGGTAGTGATTCTTTATCCATTGAGATTCGACATCCTTGTACCAGGTGCTTGATGGTGTCATTGTAGATGAGCTCTTTATGTTCCTTCTTCATTTATTATGTAATTTCATTATTGTAAATCTTGTTTTAGAGTATCGCATGTGATACCTAATCTGAAAATTGTAATATTAGGTAGTTTAGAGTGATTACTACATACCTTGAGACATGTGCAACGGATGTGAGTTTATGGTGGTTTCATGGTTATCCATGAGGATTGTAATTATGGTTATGTAAGTTGCATTTGTTATGTTTAATCAGATGGAATCTTTTGTTATATT
The DNA here is from genome assembly GCA_018584345.1 of Thuja plicata. NCBI lineage: Eukaryota > Viridiplantae > Streptophyta > Pinopsida > Cupressales > Cupressaceae > Thuja > Thuja plicata. The sequence continues at coordinate 2,185,388 of MU227088.1, read as the reverse complement.
GTTAGTTGTGTTTTGCTTTAAGTAATTCAACGTCAAGGAACCCTTAAGTCATGTAATCTATGTGAGTGCAAGACATGTATACATGGTAATTGCTTCCGCTTGAATGTATGTTTCTTTATGTTAACTTAAAAAAAAAAATTAGCAGACATAGTGACATGTTCTAGGTTAATCTCTCTTGGGTTTCCTGGCGGGGCGTTACATTTGGTATCAGAGCTCTAGTTTCTACACTGTGAACTCTGAGAATTGTACACCCATTAGGTTGTGTATAGCTTGAACTTGAAACTAAAACATAGACATGCTACACATTTGTTTTTAAATTATTGCTTTATGGTTTACTCATTCTTTAGTTTATGTTTCAAGCTATGTGGTGAATGTTGTATCTATCTCTATTTGATTCAGGAATTATGCCTAAGACACGAGTAGCTAGAGGTCATGGTAGGGGTAGGTCTAGTTCCCATGGGGGAGGTTGATAGGCTAGCTCCTCCACTAGTGTTAGACAGGAGAGTGAGCAGCATCAAGACAGGGGTGAACAGAGGAGAGAGGATCAGGATGAGTCTAGGGGTATGAATACTAGGCAGATCCTTCAGGCTATCCTAGATCGCATTCCTGAGAGAGCCAGAGTGGAGTGAGAGGCATATCATCACTCCCAGTAGGAGGAGAGATAGAGGGAGAGATCTAGGAGCCCTTGTGGGAGGACTATATCAGTGGATCCAACAGTGGTTGCAGCCAACCACATGAGAGACCTAATGAGAGGAAAGGCTATTCCTTTCACTGGACAAGATTCTGATTTAGAGGTAGAGACTTGATTGATTGCTTTGGATAGAGTATTCATGATGCATCCCTTTAGTAGTAATACTAAAGTGAGATACACTGTGATGCAGTTGACACATTTTGTGGCTATCTGGTGGAAGATTGAGGAGCAAAAGCTAGGACTCCATATAGACACTATTACTTGGGAACTCTTTGTCGAGAACTTTAGAGAGAGGTTCCTATCTGATCAATGGAGGTAGCAGAGAGCTGACGAGTTTCATAATCTTAGACAGCTGTCATTGACTGTGGAGCAGTATGAGCATCATTTTTATGAGCTCAAGCAGTAGTCCAGATATAGCGAGGATACCGCATTGTTGGTACAACACTTTGTACGAGGGCTTAATGCCTGCATTGTAGGGGACGTGAAGCTCTTTGAGCCAATGGACTTGCGAGCTGTGGTGATTAAGGCTAATTTATGAAAGGTGAACTTGGTAGCAGGCCATGGAGGTAGATATGGTGGTTAGGCTAGTGGAGCTTCTGGAGCAGGCTATAGAGGTAACCAGTCGCAGGGCACTGGGAACTTCAAAAATCCATCCAGTTATTATAGAGGGAATCAAAACCAGAGCCAGAGTCAGCATCAACATTAGCAGTAGAAGACTGCACCTCCTACCTAGAGTGGTAAGAGTGTGAGGAGTGGACAGTGCCATAGCAGTAATTAGTCCAACCGGCCATCTCAGAGCGCACAGCCTAGTGCGAGTCGAGGGAGTGTCCAGCAGTCTAGTGTGCCCTCCAATGGGAGAGGCAATTTCAGAGGCACAAGGTGTTTTTACTATGGTCAATTTGGCCACATTGCGGTGAATTGTCCGTAGAGAGCACCACAATTTTCTACACAGAGGCTAGCAGCCTCAGAGCCTACTGTAGGAGGAGGTTCACATAGAGTGTTTGCAGCTCTTGATCAGAGGCAGGCAGAGCATTAGGGCACAGTCATTGAGACTTCAGGTACTATTCAGGGTACTTCTATTTCTATATTATTTGATTCAGGAGCAACTGACTCATTTATTTCACCTTTTCTTGTTGAGAGTTCTGGGCTAGTGGCTGCAAAGCAAGCGTTAGGTTGGAAAGTGGAGCTAGCCTCAGGGGCTAGGGTAGCTACGGATTCCTTGGTTCAAGGTTGTGAACTGAACCTAGGGATGATCATTACCTCGGTTGACCTACGTGTGATTCCTTTGGGGTCATATGGGGTTGTCTTGGGGATGGACTGGTTAGGAGCTCATGGAGCTATGATCAATTATAGAGAGAAGATCATTCTTTGCAAGGATGATGCTGGCAAGGATTGTCATTATGTGGGGATTCCTTGACCCATATGCGAAAGGGTTGTCAGATGTATGCAGTATCCATGTATGAGATAGATGGTATGGAAAGAGAAGTCAAGGCTTTGGATCATCCTATGATACAAGAGTTTATTGATGTATTTCCTAATGAGATTCCAGCTATGCCACCGACACGAGACATAGACTTCCGCATAGAGCTTGTGCCTAGAGTAGAGCCTATTTCTAGAGCACCATATCATATGGCTACTCATGAGTTATGTGAGATGAAGCTATAGTTAGAGGAGCTGTTGGCAAAGGGGAGCATCCACCCTAGTGTTTTTCCTTGGGGTGCACCTGTCGTCTTTGTCAAGAACAAGGATGGATCCTTACGCTTGTGTATCGACTATAGATAGTTGAACAAGGTAACGGTCAAAAATAGGTACCCATTGCCACGCATTGATGACTTGTTTGATTAGATGAAGGGAGCCAAGGTGTTCTCTAAGATTGATCTAATGTCAAGATATCACCAGTTACAGATTGAGGATGCTGATATCCACAAGACAACATTTTGTACACGCTATGGACATTATGAGTTCACAGTGGTTCCATTTGGGTTGACGAACGCTCCATTGGTGTTCATGTGTTTGATGAATGGAGTGTTTTGAGAGCACATAGATTTCTTTTTTCTTGTCTTCCTAGATGATATTTTGATCTACTCTAGATCCATGGAGGAGCATGAAGAGCATCTTCATCAGGTTCTGGAGTATCTTAGGAAGAATCAACTTTATGCCAATCCAGCTAAGTGCAATTTCTTCCAGACTGAGGTTCAGTATCTTGGTCATGTCATTTCTAGAGAAGGTATCTCAGTAGATCCTTCAAATATTTAGGCTATTATGGAGTGGCAAGCACCCACTAATGTGTTTGAGGTGCGCAGTTTCATGGGTCTCATGGGATACTACTGCAGGTTCATGAAGAACTTCTCTAGGGTGGCACATCCTATTACTTCTCTTCAGAAGAAAGGGAAGAATTTTGTATGGAAAGAGAAGTGCAAGGAGGCTTTTTAGAGTCTCAAGATGTGTTTGACCAGTGCACCTATCCTAGCAGTGCCTGATCCAGTGGGAGATTTTTTTGTATGCACTGATGCATCATTAGAGGGTATTGGAGCAGTTCTCATGTAGGAGGGGTGAGTGATTGCCTATGAGTCTCACAAACTCAAGGATCATGAGCTTAACTACCCTACTCATGATCTAGAGCTAGCTGTAGTTGTCCATGCTTTGGTACGATGGAGACATTTTCTTTTGGGATACCGATTTGAGCTTTATAGCGATCATCGTAGCCTTCAGTAAATGCTAGATAGAGAAGGTGGATGGAATTCCTTTGCAAACATTAATTTGAGATAAAGTATATTCAGGGCAAGGAAAATGTGGTTGCAGATGCATTGATTCGCAAGCGACAGGCCATTCTTGCATTGACTCTTAGCGTGGACTTGAGGAGTAGGATACTCCAGTCACTTCCTAGAGATACCTTGTATCAGGAGGTGAAAGCTGAGATAGAGTCAGGGAGACCATTAGAGGGCAGATTCTCTGGCTATGTTTTGGAGACAGATGGTCTTCTACGTCATATGGTCTAGATCTATGTACTACCATTGGATGATTTGCGTACATTAGTGTTATCTGAGGCTCACTGTGCACCCTATTTGGTACATCCAAGTGTCAAGAAGATGCATACAGATCTTTGACAAATCTATCATTGGGCTGGTATGAAGAGGGAGATTGCAGACTTTGTGGCTAGGTGTTTAGAGTGTCAGAGGGTCAAGGCAGATCACCAACATCCAGCAGGGCTTCTTCAGCCTAATCTCATTCCATCATGGAAGTGGGATATTATTTCTATGGACTTCATAGTTGTATTGCCTATGAAACCTCATAGACACAATGCTATCATGGTGACCATTGATTGGTTAACCAAGGTGGCTCATTTCTCACCTATGAGGTCATCTTATACAATAGCTTTTGTAGCCCGAGTCTTCATGCAGGACATTGTGAGACTTCATGGCATTCCTCTCTGTATTATATCAGATCGAGATCCTATTTTTACCTCAACCTTTTGGACATTTTTATAGCACAATTTAGGTGTTCAGCTAAATTTCAATTTAGCGTATCATCCTAAGACTAGTGGACAGATAGAGCGGGTGAACCAGGTTCTAGAGGACATGTTGAGGATGTATGTCATGGACAGACAGACTCAATGGGAGGACTACTTGTACCTAGTGGAGTTTGCATATAATAATGGATATCACAGTTCCATTGGCATGGCACCTTTTCAGGCATTGTATGGTCATCCTTGTCATACACCTTTGAGCTGGGACAGATTGGAGGACTGTATTCTTCTTGGTCCTGAGATGCTTTGAGACATGGAGCAACAGGTAGTGAGGATTTGTGAGCATTTAGTGACTGCACAGGATAGATAGAAGAAGTATGCAGATGCTCACAGGGTGGATAGGCAGTTCGTAGTTGGAGATAGAGTGTTCCTAAGAGTGCACCCACAGAAGAGTCTGATCTGTTGTGGAAAGGGTTCAAAATTGGCACCTCATTTTGTGGGACCATTTGAGATCCTAGAGAGGATATGACCAATTGCTTATCGACTTGCTTTGCCACCTAGCCTTTCACGCATCTATGATGTTTTCCATGTTTCAGTTCTTAGGAGATATATACCTGACATTATGCATGTACTTGATTGGAATGCATTACAGGTCGAGGACGGGCAGTTGGCTTTGGAGCCAATATGTATTTTGGAGTAGCGGGGTGTGACCCTCAAGGATCGCACCATAGAGCAGGTAAGGGTCCAATGGGACCCAAATGCTGAGTCTTCAGCAACTTGGGAGGATGTAGCTAGATTATGGGGTTTATATCCCTACTTGTTTACGGGCTTCTAGGAGTAAGCCTAATCCTAGGGGGGGTGAATGTAATACCCACTCATGTTTTTATTTTTAGTTTGTGATGCCGTACTCTTTTAGGCATTGGTTTTAGTTGATTGGCCAAATTCTTTTAGGCTACTTTCATGAGAGCTATTATTCTTTCAGTTGATGGTGACTATTGATTATGATGTTATGGATATTATCAGGATGTAATGATTTATGTTTTGATTATGTTGTACTTACCCCATACTTGCATGTGTATGGTTATCATGTTTATGTATCTATTTGCATGTTGTTGTGGTAGAGGACGGAGACGTAGTTACTTGCTTTGGTGAGATCCACACATCGGACCGATCCCTATCATTGATTGCGATATTATATTATGTATGTACATGCTTGTTCTTTGATGACAAGATTGCAGGTATAGGGCATCATCTTCCCTGAATTGGCAGGAGTGAGCGTGCCCATTAATATTCATCTCAATGGTAAAGAGGGGAGGTAACATACATATCCAAAACCCTAACCTAAGCCTAATCATCCTAATGTTGGATGAGTTTTAGTATGACTACCCTATCTGGATTTGTCTAGGTTGACAGAATTCAAATACCCTCTCTCTTGTGTATGTGTGTGTTTTTCTTGATTATGCTTTCAAGTGATTTTCAGATTATTGAGTGATTTTCCATATTCTATGATTTAATTGATTATAGTTGAATTGATTATTTAATTATATCCTAAGTTTATTTTAAATAATTAATTAAATTAAAATATTTGAATATTTTGATTTAAATTAAATATTTAATTGAAAACTATATTAAATGTGCTTACATGATTAATTAAATAATTAAATATTTGGTTGCATGCATTATTGTGACATAAATATTTAATCTATTTAATTAAATATTTTTTTAATTACATGTGCATGAATGTGTTGAAAAAGTATTTTCAAATTCAAATATCTTAACTTGTAATTAGGAGTCAAAGTTGAGTTGTGGCAATAAAGCATATTTTATTTATTTAATTTGGATTTACTTTCAATTTTCAAGTTGAGTCTTTTTAGGGTTTGACATGGGAGTTGTCATCAACCTTTACATGTTTAGGGGAATTTGAATTTCTTTAGGGGGAATTGGTCATTCATTCTCTCATAACAGGTTTTTGAAATTGGGAGAGCTCTTGGTGATTTTGGGGTTTTTGAAGGATTGTGGGTTGTTGTGGATCCTTGCGGCTTTGAGGATTTCAGGATTTTTGTTAGAATTAATCTTTCCTTGGTTGAAAATATGTAATTAAAAGGATAAACCAAGGTATCCTTATTTGTATTTGTCCTCTAGTCCAAGTAGGAGGAAATGTCACTATTTTGTATTTCCTTTAATAAGGAAAATAGATATTCCTCCTTAAGAGGAATCACACATTTGTCACACACACAATATGAATGTGGCATCCATAGGAGAAGGG
>MU227088.1:2137406-2153226 GCA_018584345.1 Thuja plicata | reverse complement strand
TTATGATTTGATCAAGGAAATTGATATAATTGATATTGTTGATATTTGAAAATATTGATTCAGGGATTTGATAAATTGAGAAATGGGGCCCAAAGTCTAGGCGACCATTTTAGGGTGCATACAACATCCTCTCTCTGAAACCCCAGCCTTCTAAAAATCTCATCCGACCGTCATTTCAATGCCCTAATCATTCCTTCATCCTTCTTATCGAGAGCAATTAATCCTTGTGCCATGATATCCACAATTTCATCTTCCCGAGTTCGCCCTTCATGTTCAGATATATCAATGTTCCTTGGATCAAAACACAGGCTTTTGTTTCCATTGTCACTAACGGGACTATTTTGAATTGAATTCAAAAACTGCTCACAAGCCAATTCCTGCTCATCTCTATTAGGTTGTTTTGTATCAGGTACATACAACATTTTTGAATTTCTATTTCTTTTGATTAGTTCTAATTCAACAAAGGTATTATTTTTCAGGGATCTTCTCCCTAACATAAGTTTCTCTCAATCTTTCTTGGAGGCTGAAATTTAGAGTCACCACTTTACTTTCTGTAAAGAAATAACTTTCTGAGTCTTCTCTCTCCCAGTAGAGTCTTACTGAACTTCACAACCGTAACCAAAGATTCTACAAATATCTTTCACAGATAGCTCCCCAGCAGAGTCACCAATTTGTTGGTGCCCAAAAATGAAGGATCAATTTTGGCCAACTAACAGATACGCACTGGTACCTCTGCAATTTTGGCTTAGTTATGACAAGGTTGGTAGGCCTGATTCTACTTCAAACTAATCAATCCATAATGACTAACTGCATACACAGAAAATCAAATCTCCTCTGAGGTGGTAAAAGGTCCTTAGAGGCAATAATACTATATCTTAATGCTCTTCAAACTACATAATTTAAACTAAATTGAACTATTCTTAAAAACCCTAATTTTAATAAATGCTCTAAAAATTAATTAAATTATCAATGAACTACAGAATTTGTATCAAAAGACAATGTTCAAATAACAAGATCAATGCCTATTGAAAATATGGGTTATAGAGTCAGGAAAATCCAGTCCTGCGTACAATCAAAGATGATTTTAAAAACTTGCTTTTAGTAAAACAAGATCATCACCTCACAGGCTTCTTCTTGAATTACAATTAAAATTAATAAACACAATTAATCTTATCGAATTTAACTCAAATTAAGGAGTCTGACAAGAACAGAAGATGCTCAGATCTAACAATTGATTTTCGAATTGTATATATTAAAATTGAATTATACAATCAGGGAATATAACACAGTGAGGCACTAGTCTAATACACAGAGTATTTGAAAGACTATCTGAAAATCAATAACAATATAATCATAAACAGTAGAATAACACTTATCTCATCCGACATCTGAAAGTTCGTACACAATGACTCATATCTGCAGTAATATTCGTTCTCTTCTAGAATTGTCTCTCAAAAATATTATTGTAATGTTTTAAGTTTATTTGATTCAATATTTATATGTTTTTCAAAGGTTCTTGTGAAAGGGGACACCCTTTCATAAATACCTAATCTGAAACTAACCCTAAATAATTAACACAAATTAACCATATAAATGGTTTGAGGGAATAAGACATTTCTCATATTTACAAATATCCAAATATGTGTTTGTTAAATCTTTGGATAGTTTGCTCGGTTATCATCTTCTATTTGTGATATACGACTCCTGCAAACCAAATCCAAAATTAGATGACCTTGAATAAATTTCATTTTAGGGCTCATTATTAATAATGTTCTCAAATCACAAAAATGATCCCTATATTAAATATTATTAATTATAATAATTAATAAAATATCAAGATAAATCACCAAGGAAGCCATAACATAAGAACATTTGTTGTAAATGTATATAAATTTTCTTTGATAAAATAAGTGAAGTACCAATAAGATTTAAAGTTACGTATCAAAGTACCCTCCTTTTAATTACCAAAGCACAAAAATCTTATTAATAAGACAAGCCCTAAAATCTATTTACACACAACATATTAATAGAAGAGGATAATATAATCTTTTGTTTTAATTGAATTTTGATTTTCAGATTTAAAACATAATACATTTCCCTCATAAAATATCTTTCAAATTTGTGAAATAACATTTGCCTCATATAGATAAATACATTCCTAAAATCTAGGGTACAATAATTATGAACATTATAATTCACCCTAGGAAATAAAAAGGCAATACTTACCCTAAAATGATAATTGAAATAATTTACATAGGGTAATATTATTAATATTGAAAAAGAGGATAACTTTTTTAAAAAGTAACCCTATAATTATGTAATTTACTTTAATAAACATTTTAAAAAATAACCAAGGTGAAAAAGAATATATTAATCAAAGTATATTTATGTATCCTTATAAATTAAATTAAATGCATAGAATTATATGCATAAATCACCACAGTCAATATTTTCAATAAGCATGTAAGGTGAAATATATATTTCAAAAATAATAAGAGAAAAAGGAAGACACTCAACTATACTTATTTACCCTAATAAGATATTTCACATTAGTAATTTAGGGCAAATTAGGATAAAGCTAAAACAAAGGAAATATATTCATGTGAAAAACTTTTAATAGAAAATATAAAAGAGAAGTGAGGTAATATGATTCTCTCTAACACATAACTCGAAGAAAACATTTAGACTAATTAGTTAGAGGGGGGATGGGTAGGTAGGTAGGAAAAGGGGTGGCTTGAGAGGTCGAGTGTTCAACTCCCGATCGCCACCCTTTTGTCCTATATACCTATCATTCCCTTTTTTCTTTTATTTCTATTTCGAAAATAGTTATGCATTAAATCTATTGATATATAATATTAAAAATTTGCTATTAAATATGAAAATAGGATAATAACAATTATTTAGAGCCTTTTTTATTGTTTAATTAATTTTTTAAAATAGGAAATATCATGAAAATAAAAACAAATATTTATACTTCCCCTGATATTATGCATATAGAGGGCTTGAATTTTCAGGTGCCAACACTTCCAAGAATCATTTCCATCAGTAGGAGATGTAAAATGAGATACCACAAGACCAGTCACCATGCAGATCAGTGAATACATAACATCACTGGGAGACAACTTTGAAACAGTCATGTATGAGTACTTTATTGGATTCAAGGACAAAATGCAGAAAAGAGCTAGGCTCCCTGAGAAACTTATTGAAAAATTCAAGAATGATATATGTTTCATGGTTGACACTGACCACACATACATAAAATCTATTGTACCAAGGACAGCATGGTTACAACCTTTGGAATATGAGGTAAATATTGATCAAGTATCCAATGCAATCAATGCATTGATAAATGAACCATTAGATAAGACACAACCAAAGTTCAGAACTTATGAGGAGGCCAAATCAAGAATCAAAACCGAATTGGTTGTAAAGAAAATTGACAGGAAGAAAGATAAAATGGTTAATAATTTGAATAAAAGATTGTCGGTTAAAGAGGAGGAAAATGAACAAAAGGAAGAAACCAAAGGACAGTCAACCATCGGTGAGGCTGAGAAAGTAAGTGACTCCGAGTCTACAGAGTTAGATACTCCATTACCAACACCAGCAAAGAATCCAAGAACCATAGCTTCTTCAAGGGCAAGAAGCCAAACAGCTAAGGACACAAGTCCTTCACCCTTGAAGAAAGGAAAGTTAAGAACGTACAAGAGAAAACCAGCTACACAGAAAAGAGGGCCAACAAAGATAAGGAAGTTCATTAGAAACAGAGAAGATATTGAGGATACAGAACAAGATGAAGGTGTTCAAGAGGAAAAGAACAAGATACCTGAAACAATTGATGAAATATGTGCCTCATTTATCAAAATAGGTAATGCAAATAGTAGGAAGGTCAAGCAATAGTTAACATTGGATCCCTTGGATCAAAATAAAATTGAGGAGGAAATCATTGAAATGATGTGCATATACCATTACCTCCCAATTCAACTGGTAGACAAAATTCCCAATGAAATTTAAGATAGACTATCAGCAAGATGGACTTTTGCCTTGCACTCTGAGAAAGAAATCAGGGAAAGAGCCCTAGTATCAGTCATGCCTCCCGAATCCAAAATGGAGGAAATCAAAGAAATGATGAAGGCTAATTCCAAAAGGTTCTCACCAAAGATGAGAGCCTACCAAGTGCTAAAAGGACATCTACTAGAGTTAGACCAAAAAAGTGAAGCCGAATGGAGGAAAATACTTAATATTCCTAAAAAGGATACAAGTCCCGAGCCATAGAGAGCTCTAACCGAGAATCAAGAAATCAAGAATGATCAAGATACTGAGGCAACATAACCAATCATCATCGCAGATTTTGAATTAGCCAAGGAGGAACTAGACACCAAAGGAAAAAATAATATGGATGTTGCAAATGAGATATGGCTGGACACCACTATGGACAACATTAAGGACAACACTTTCATTGACATAACCGATGATCCAACAAAAGAAATATGAAAAGATGAAGATGCCACTGTTATCAAGGACAAGACCGAAGAACAAGACACAAGATTTAACACTTCACAGGTGAACATATCAAGCAACATGCCAATATTGATGCAAGCCATCAATATACTTCAAGAAAAAGACAAATCACCTGACAAAGATTCAAGGATTCTTGAGGATGTAGGGGATGAAGGAAAGATAGACAACACTGATGAACAGAATGTCATCGGAGACACTCATATTGTAACCAAAACTAACAAGGTTACAGAATGAGATTTACAACAAATAGATGAAGACACTACTGAGAAGGATGCATCGACAAAGGAAGATGAAGTACATAAGGATACCGATGAAGGAGCAAAAACAAAAGATGACATTCCTGAGGTAACCAGAAAAGTTGGTATAGATAATGTAAAGGTTAATGTGGAGACGTCCACTCAAAACTGCCAAGATGACACTGAAGTACAACAACAAAAAGAGGAAACACCACAAGTTACTTCATCCATCACAACATACAAAGCCAAGAAGATGGCTATGGTTCTACATTCAAGTGAAACTCAGAAGAAGAAGAAGAAATCCAAAAAGAGTAAGTTGGAAGTCACTCTAGACTAAATCATTGAGATACCCAAATGTGACCCAACTACACTTGACTATAAAGAACTTAAAGAGTACGGTGAAATATGCTAGAGGAAGGCACTATAGGAGAAGCTAAGAAAGTATCACCATGACTCCATGGTACTAGAAACAACTAGGGACATATCGTACCAGATTGTACCTGATGTTAATGTTGATCACAATAGACCTATCCTTGATCAACTACCCACTCTCACTGAAGACATTACAATGCAAAATATTGATGCAAAAAAGGCAATAAAGGAGAGAGCAAAGAAGAAATATCAGAAAAAATTTGTTGAAAAGATCATCCAAGAAGTGGCAGTAAACAAGGTAAAGCTTTTAGAATTCATAAGTGAATTAGATCCAATAATTTTTGAAGCTATTTCCTTGATCCAACAATTGAGAACACTTGATAATTTCACTAAGGAGCATAGTGATAAGATAGAAAAGTTGGATTCCAATCTAGCTACTAGTGCTAAAGGCTTAACCACCGAGGACAATGCAATAAATTTGCATTATGAAAAGATTGTTGAGATAAAAATGTTAAGGCAAGAACTGTGGGAAGCAGAAACACAATTCAGGGAAGAGGTCGCCGAGCTCCATAATCAACTTCTACAAAATATAGCACTACTTCAATAGCATATCAGTTTAGCAAGACAACTGATAGCCACCCCCAAGATTTCTGTAGCAGACAACATCTACGATATGCACTCAAGGATCACACTCGAGCACATGGCTCTAGAGAACCTGAAGGACCAATGGGAGAATATGATGGAGGACATGAAGTCCTCACGCTCTCACATTTTTGATAAGCTATAAGGTATACACCTTTGCCCTTGATATCAAAAAAGGGGGAAAATAATGATATGTATAGGTAGGAAACTATACAGTACAGAGAAAGAACAAAAAAAAGTGAGTATAATGATATACCAACATATACATAGGGGGAGTCATGAAATGACTAAGGAATATATATGATGTATATATAGTATTTTGCACATATCAATTTTTGATACTAATGTCAAAGGGGGAGATTGATGAAATTATATTTCCATTAGTATGCAAAGAACACTTTCGGTAAACATACACCGAAAGATAGGACAAAGAGATAACCAAAAATTCAAATATCAGAGATCACCGAAAACTATTAAGTACAAAGAGAACCGACGACACAATTTTGTGTGTAAACCAAAAATGCAAAGTGGAAAGGATAAAGAGGAACCCGACGAGCAGGCAATAGTGCAAACTGAGAGAACAGTCAAAGAGGAACCCAAGAGACAACTCAAGCAAGGAACACCGAGAAATAGTCTAACAGACTTTAGAGCATAACCGACCGATAGAAACTGAAAGTCAGTTATAGCCCACAAAAACTGGATTTGACTTCCACGTCAGATAAAAAAGTCTTATTCTATTTATAGAGTTTTGATTTTTTTTTAAAACCATTTTGCTAGGGACAAGAAACATTAATATAAGTGTTTTAATCAGTCTAACTAATTTAAAACACATAGACTAGGAGATCAAGGTCAAGTTGTAAACCTGTGATCTTAGAGTTAATATTGTTTTACGTGAAACTTGATTAGGTCAATCTATCTTATAAATAGATGTTGTAATCATTCATTATGTAATTATGTGAGAATGGATGAGAGGATGAATGAAGCATATGAGCACATATATGGATCAGACTAAAATTTTCAAGAATCAGAATAGAAAAAGGTGAATTTGGTTATCAAGAACCAAGCATAGAGGCTACCGAGAAACAGAGTTATTATTCAATCAAATTAGGTGATATAATTATACATGTAATCTTAAATGGATTTGTAATCAACAATAGGAGATTTCATACACCATGTCAAATTATAAATTGCTTACATTCTAACAAGTGAAGCAAAGTGTAAAAATCCTTTCAAGGAAGGTGGATTTAACCATCCAATTGTAAATCTCTTAACTGAGTGCACACTAAATAGTGTTGCTAAAGCTCTTCACAGAGTAGACTTTAATAGGTCTCCATGGATACTCTTAATAGGGCAGATCAACAGAGGTGATTAAATTGTAAGCCTTAACCAGCCCCTTCCGATGTACAGATAGTGAAGAATTTGTGGGTGTCATCCCCACCATAGTTTTTACTTCCTAACAACAAATTTCTACGATATCATATCTTGTGTTATGTGTCAATTACTTTCATAAATGTTTCTATGAATGTTCACATGTTTGATTAAGTTTATGAATTGATAAATCTTACATCAAGATAATATAGAATAGATGGTTGGATATATATTTGATAACTCTAAAGGATAAAGGTTAAAAGATACAAAAGTTTTAGACGTACTGATTCACCCCTCCCCTCTCAGTACACACTTCCCATTAATTCAAAAAATTACTTCCTTCATAGGTCTATCTATTGTTTCTCATATTTTTATTGGACATTTTATATCTTCAAGGCTCTTTAGTGATACATTGAGAGTCTTTATACATTTTTTTAATGGTGGGAGATAGATTTTGGGCTAACCACTTTACTCTGAGGGTCTATCCTTCATATGAAGACAATGTTTTACCCTCTACCACTTGGCTTTAGATATTTTGCTCTCTTTATACACATGCATAGCTACACTGACAAATTACCCACAACAATTACTTTTCTTTTGCCACTTTCATGATGAGTTTTCTTGAGATGGTGTGTCCTCTCTTCCCATTTCCCTTATAGAGTGTCTCACTTCTATATAGTGTGTCTTTCTACTATGGCTCCCATTGGATAGTCACATACAACTCCCAAGTATTTTAGATAGTTGTTTTTATTTTTTACAGATTAGGGCTATTTTAGATAGTTGTATATACTAAATTCATTATATTTAGGGTTATCTGGTTATCTGTATATACTAAATTCATTTGCGCATAAGGAACATGAAGATAAATTAAAGATGATTATTTTTGTCTTATAAATTATTTAAGCTTCATACTCACTGGGATTCTTCGATTGTAAATTTTTCCAATGTGATTCTAATTCCCTCTCTAAACCATAAAGGAAACCAATATCAACTCTTGGAGATGACTCAAGAATACAACCTACAATTACTTCTTTTAAAGAATGTTCCTCCTCCCATGAAAATGGACCTTCAGACCTAGAACTTACAAAACTTTATCCAGCCAAGGAATAGCCAACTATTGCAAGAATAAGAGCATCTCTCATTGAAAGAAGACCAGGAGGAGGTTGATGACCTTTACCTTGATTTTGGGTCCTCCACAGAACACTATGATTAATAAGGTTGTGAATTGGACCATAGAGACTTTGACGGAATCAAAGATTAAAAAATATTAACTAGGACTAACATAAGATCTAAACGCTATCCCAAAGAATAAAATAGAAAAGGAAAATGATTAAAGAATGTAAGGAAGACCAAGAAATAAAAAATGGAAGGGATTTAAAGTTGATTATAACATTTTAATATAAGTGAAAAGAAAAATAAAAACTAATGTTTAAAAGAATAACAGAAGAAGAAATGAGTACTTCAAAGGAATTTGGCACAAGGAAGGAATGTAATGAGGTATGAGAAAGAGAAAAGAGGAAAAGAAGAGGCAAAATTTAAAGAAAACTATAAAGACAAAAAAAAGGAAGAAGAGAGAAAGACATAAGACAAAACAACAAAGAGAAAAGAGAAAATGTGTGTTGATGATTAGAAGGGAAGGAATCTAGGAGTTTCAAATGGTGCTAATTTGACAACTTTCATCGCAATTGAGATTGTATGAGAATTTTTTGATAGAGATAGCTTTGAACGAATTTTATGTTTGAAGAAATTGCCTTGTTTGATGAGGACTTGGGTGTTTTTAAGATAGGTTCTTAGTGAGGTGTGAGTGTTCAGCTATGCCTGATTTAGAGATTCATTTGTGTCTTCCATCAAAATTCTTTCCTTGATTCTAGTAGATATAGATCAACCATTTTGACTAATATAGGGTATGCCACATGAACAATCTATCTTGTAAATGCTAGAGTAAAGAGAAGTTTGTAAAGGACCTTTGATTAAAGGTATGAGTCTTCTTGTTATGGAAAATGGTTTGAAAGCACAAGGAATTCCTTTCCTATAAATAATTTTGGATATCTTATGAGAGAGACCTTCAACGTAAGGGATGGTGGAAAACATGAAAGATTGCATGACCTTGGTTCGAGCAAAGGGTTAGTTCAACTTTTGGCATGGTTAAAATCTCTAAGAATTTGTTTATTATGATAACCATTGAGCTTGAATACATGAAAGAGATGGGAAAGTTCAAGATCAATAGAGTTACTATAATAGATGTTATAGGCCTGAGTGGAAATAGTTACAAGGGCCCCTAGTTTATGGGAAAGATGATGGTAGGAGGATCTATGAAGGTAGAGGTCACTTTGTGGGGATTTTCTAAAGAAATGATGAGAAAGGATACCATCTTATTTTCTAGTCAAAAGGACATTGAGGAAAGGAGGTTGATTATTGGATTCAAGTTCCTTAGTGAATTGGACACATTTAACAAGGTTGCTGAAGTGAGTGTGGAAAATTTTCAAATTATAAAGGCCATGAGGCCAGTAGACATTAGTGTCATCCACGTATATTTTCCACAAACTGGATTTGAGGGGGAAAATATTGAAGGTTAATTCTATAAATAATTCCACATAGAGGTTGGAAATGGCATGAGACAGAGGAGAGCCCATAACAACACCATCAATCTGTTCATAGACTATATTTTGAAAGTCAAGCAGGTAGAGCGAAGAACTGGCAAAGATAAAGCTTTATGGATCTCCCAAGTACTGGAGAACTGGCATGATTTGCACTGGCTGAAAAGTGTGAAATAAAACTTATGCCAGAGTGTGTATGGTGCTAAATGTTAAGAAAAACATAGTTGGAAGCTTAAGTTTAAATTTAAAGAATTGGAGATGTGTCCAATCTACCTTTTTTTCTTAAATGATTTTGGTATGAAGGTTGCAATGTGAAGTCAGCAAGTTAAAATTCATGGGATATTGCTTTCTCTACATTTATACCAAAAAACATAAATGTAATGCTTCATTCCACCATGAATTTTGAATTTAGAACTATTGTAGCTACTTTTGAGTATTTATTTTAGGGAGAAAGGAATGAATGTCTAAACTTGTATATCTTGATATGAGCTCAATTTGCAGTGTTATTTGAATGATGAATCAGAAAGTTAGATCTCACCATTGATTTATATTGAAAATAAAGAGGGTGTCAAATAAATAGATTAAAATAGATTTTGTAATTTTAATCAATGATGATGAATTATGAACTGTGATTTAAAATGCTGATAGTAAAATTGTAAGTATGGTCTTTTCCAAAAGGCTGAAATGGAAGTTTTCAATAATTTCTTTTCACGAGACCAAGCAATATTTAAGATCCTAGGATATCAAATGATGTTATCATGTATATAAATTTCAATTGAAAAAATACTTAGATTAAGTTTGACTGGCATCTAGGCAAAAGGATCTGATAGTTGAGCACCTTAACTTCATGCTTCTCAAAATCCAAAATTTCAAATCACTACTAATTTTTTTACAACAGCTTACTTAGCAATTCCCCTACTTATAACTAAGGTTTCAGGGCCATATCATCAAATATGATACCATTAGGATGTTTTTTTTGTCTGGCTTAAACTTTAAATCTCTTGAATGAATGAAATTTTTTAATAACTCTGTTATGGGACCCACATATAGTCAGCAAACAAAAAAGGCATGCACAACCCAAAACAAAAGGCTCCCACAAACTAAATCTATTTTTTCTTCTGCAACTTGGATCTTTTGCTTTGTATCTCAGTTAGGAATTTTGCAACCCTTCAAAATTGATTTTATTAGAAGTCCTCTCTATAATTGATCAAGTTGGAGTTCAACTTTCCATGTTTCAAAGTAAAGGAAAGAAGGTTACCTTCCTATATCATATATAATCAATACATATGGTACATTTTGTCTCTTTGTAATGGTTCTTAATTTTTTATCCTAGTTGCATCTCCTAGACTTGCTTGGTTGAGCCTCTTTCAAATTGATTTATACATTCTTTTCTTTTAATCAATATCTATGCATTAAAAAAAAAAAAGAAAAAAACATGCAATAAACCATTTTTCTATAAACCAGTCTTAAGAATATCAAAAGATCAAACTCGAATCACTAAACATTTCTGCATCTAAAAACACAAATTAGAATGCATCACAGGAAATTCATTTTGGAATCCAATTCTGCTACGTTTCATTCTTGAAATCACCTGATTCAACAACTTAGCTATAAGCTATTTTATTTTTATATTTTATGGAATGGAGAAATTAATATCTCAGAGAAGAGGACAAAGTGAAATTCTTTATGAAGAATGGACTGGTGCAAAAGAAATGAGACATAAGAATATGCAGATACAGTCCTTCCAAAGATAACTAATTAGTGGAATACCTAGTTGTGGAAGCGTTTGATGCATAAACTCAATATAAGGTATTAAATCCTTTATAGCACGAACCATGTCATTCATCTTCAGGGCATTCTCCCTCCAAAAGTAGACTGGTTGTTTACTAAGGATAGCCTAGGTTTCTCCCAAAGTTGTTCCCTATTCCATCAAAATAGAAATGGTTACCCCAATTAGTGTTATAGGTAAAATGCATATTGTAATAGTTGGGTTGGTCTATCATAGTAGACATGGAACCAATAGGTCTCAATCTATTATCAGCACCACTAACTCTATATTCCAAATGCAACTTGCTCTAGCAAATCCTTCATTTGGAAAATGACCACTTCCCATATGAGTGGAAGTATGATTTCCTCTCGGATCTGTATTTACCACCTCGCCTCCCAATTGCACCATGTTTGCATGATCTGCAAGAAGAGTAAACAGTTCAGAAGGTTAGTACCCCACCAATGTGTCGTTTCCATACTCCATCCACCAGTTCCCATCTTTAGGATCTTGCCAAGAATTTCATCTTTATGTTAGAAAAAAATTGAAGTGGGAGGAGGATTATAGATGTAGGAACAAGAAATTCCACATATAGGAAGATTCTTGATAAGAGATTGAAGTGTATATATTTCCATGATTCAACATAGTAAAATTGTGTTTGTAATTGAATGTTTTGTGTTCATATAATTTTTTTCTTTTGAAGGCATAGTTTCCATCTGTGTTATGACAAATAAGACATAAAATTATATTATACAATAAATTATATAATTTAATTCTTAGGACTTGTCCTCCCACAACTATCCTTCTACAACGCAATCAAAAAGATACAACTTTGAATTATATTAGAGTTATTATTTAATTGTTTTAGAATTTGATTATATGAAATCTCTACCATTTAGATGATGATAGATTATCCAATACGATCCAAAATTTTGACATAAATAAATAAACAAATAAACACAATCAAAATTAGAAATACGATAAAAAGTAAAATATATTAGAGATATTAAATTTTAAAAACTATATATGTTGCAATCCCATAAATTCAAACACAATCAATCCCAGAAATTCTTTTAAATGGTATATATCTTTGTGTTGTTTCCGAATTTGATTGTATTTATTTATTGCATCTTCTTTCTCTTGAATTTTGTAACATTCTTATCATAGATCATAGAATATTAATAGATACAATCAAAAGTAAAAACAATGCAGAAAGATAAATATAAAGAAATATATTATGAAAATCTATGAAAAACTAATAGAGAAACACAAAGAAGGGGTTCGAGTTGTACCAATTGGTGTAATCATGGCTGCCAGAAGCATGAATGCTATAAACTAGCAGGGCCATATTCTTTGCAATCCCTTCATCATAATGTTATGCTAGCTATCCAGCCTTAGATTTTTATTTATATTCAGACAAACCTTAACAACTGTATATTTTTGTCTTTAATACATTTGTTCTTTCTAAAACATAGTTGACTTGGATTCCTTGAGTTTTGTTTAGTTAATATAAAACTGGTTTGTTGAATTTTTAGTTTCAGATCCATCAATTGGAATAATCTTGTAATATTTTATTATTTTTGATTATATACAAGATACTACTAATGCTTGTATGTTTACATTTTGTATATTTATAGACCGAATAATTCCCTGTGAAGAATGTCCACACCTGGAAATATGAACCCAGAACAAAATAACGAGCCAATTACTAGATTGTGGTTTCAGTTCCAAAGAAAAGTTGATAAATTTAATTGTCCTTGCAAAAAGTGTAAGGGCTCAAAGAATCAAAGAATTCTAATCACAACAGCCCAAAGTCATTAGAGGCAACATGGTCATGTTGAAGGGGGTATGATTTTTTTCGATTGGTGTATGTGGATTTCCAATTGGAGGAACATGGAGGTGTGAATATCCAAGCTGAGGATAACACTTCCATGGAAGAAGATGATCCTATGGCAGAGAACACAATTGAAGACAATGGTATTGGCGTAGTTGATAATGAGCCAGAGAACATGATTGAAGAAGATGGTATTAGCGTAGCTAATCAAGATGATCATGATGATGGTACTAGCGCATTTGATAATGATGATGAAGATGGTCTTGATATACCTATAGTTGAGAAGGCATATGAGCCCCTATACTAAGGCTCCCAAACAACTCTTCTCTCCGCTGTAGTGTTGTTGGTGAACTTGAAAGTTATGAATGGTTTATCCAATGTAGCAATGTCACGTATGCTAAGGTATGCCATTCTTTTCATATTCAATGTTAGCATACCATTACTATTCATTATATTAACAATTCATATTTGTTGTTGTAGGTTGATAGGTGAGTTTTTGTTACCACCATCAAACATTCTGCCTTGTTCGTACCGAGAATTATCTTCCATTATGAATCAAATTAGAATGAAGTATCTGACAATACATGCATGTCCCAATGATCACTTTCTATATCATAAACAACATGAATTTTCAACAGAATGCCCCGATTGTCTTATTAGTAGATATTGATCAGATTAAGTAACAAAAAAGGTGCCTCACAAGGTTCTTCAGTACATTCCCATTATTCCACGTCTTCAACGATTATTCAGGTGCACTAGCTTGGCACAATTTATGGATTACCATGCATGCAATAGAAGTCAAGATGACATTATGTGAATTCCTATAGATGGTTCTACATTTAAAGACATAGAAACAACATGGCCACACTTTAAAGAAGAACCTTGTAATCTCAAGCTTTCATTGGCAGCGGACGGTGTCAATCCATTTGGAGATACGAGTCTGTTTACTCAATGTGGCCTATTTTTGTTATTAACAATAACATTCCTCCTTGGATGTCCATAAAGAGGGAGCACATAATGTTGTCAATGATTGTACCAGGTATTTTTTCATTTAATAGTTATCTAAATTAATATATAAACACCGCATCAAAATGGTCATAAAAATTATGTAATATTTTTGTGTATTCAACTAGGTCAGTACCAAGTTAAAGATATGAACATGTATATTGAGCCCCTTATTGACGAGTTCTTGAAGTTATGGAATGGGGTCACTATGTATGACATCTCTAGACCAATAGGACAAAGACAATTTTAATTCCATGCAATGCTTGTATGAAAAATACATGATGCCCCTGAGCTAACTCATTTTTGCGGTATGTTATATATTGTTAAGGTCACATATTTTTGGTATGTTATATTGCTTACACATTATTGTTTTATGTCTAAGTTGTGTATGATAATTGTACATGATCCAATTGTACGGTATCTTTTAGGTCTTTAGACAAAGGGTAAATTCGCATATCCAGTTTGTGGTCCAAAGATGAAATCTCGTCATTCAAAAAGTTTAGGAAAATAGGTGTTCAATGAGTTTAGGCACTTTCTCCACAATAATCATAAGTATCGAATTATCAAAAAACATCTTTTTAATGGGAAAGAAGAGACAACATCAAGGCCACGAAGAATGATGCCTCATCTATGGAATTTGGAATACAATAGACAAAATCACCGAGGTAATGTCATTCTATCTGATGATTTTTGTTTGAAATTTATATTTTGATATTGTCTTTTATTTACAAATGATGTAATTGATGCTCGTGAAGGTCATCAAGGCATCAATGACCAAATTTCTAGAGGAATAAAAAGTTATCCTAGTCAATTTAGTAGGTTTCCGTACTACAATGATCTTCCAATCATGCATTTGTTTGATGCTACACATATTGGAAAGAATGTGACAGAGACACTATGAAAAATATTGGATGGAAGGTGTGACAAAGAAAAAATTGCCAAAATTTGTAATGACATTCATGAATCCAATCATGCACTGAAAAATTTCATTGATTCAAATAGAAATGGAGACCGCATAAATACGAGCGCCCTTCCTTGGTTATTAACTGAGTAGCAAAGTGATGCATTAATAGAAGTCATTAAACAAATAAAATTTCAAACAGGATTTGCTGCAAATATAAGCAGTCTTGTATCAAAGAAAGGTGATTTTGGGCTAGGGTTGAAAACACATGATTGGCATACCTTCGTTAAGGTAAGTCATGTTCTCTATTTACAATATATTTGTAAAATTGCATGTACTTTTTATTGTATTATTTTACAATATATTGAAAAGATCATTTTTAAATTATTGCAGTATGTCCTACCTCTATCCCTCCCACACCAGTTTGACAACAATGTTAAACAAGTTATATAGGTTCTTGGAAAATACATGAGGTTAGAAGTGTTATTTCTTAGACTTGTTGTACATATATTATATTTATGACTTGCTTTACTTTTTATGTAATTTATTGTATATTTTTTTCTAAAATCTTGTTTATATGTT
>MU227088.1:2116919-2130970 GCA_018584345.1 Thuja plicata | reverse complement strand
ATTTTGGGATTAAACAACATCCTCCTCATACCTCACCATTTCATGGTGTTACACCTAGAAAGACTTTATTTAGTGTGTGTGGTGTTGCTTTGTCCTCTCTTGTATTACCTTGTAAGGATATATTAGAACAAGAAGATGACATTAATCTTTCTCTCCATGATATTTCTCTTTATGGAGAAGAGTTGAAGATTGATGATAATTCTTCTCCTACTATATGTCTTTTATATGAGCCTACTTTAGAATATAATTCTCCTATTTGGGATGAACCTTTGGATTTGGATGTTGATTACTCTCTTCCTCATGAATCCATTATGGATTATCTTTGATACAAGCGGATGATTTATTAATGGATGACATATTCATACATGATGATGATTCTCTTTCTAAAACACACTCCCCTTATGTATACATTTTAGAGAAAGAAGAGGATTTGGATGCTTTACCTCCCTTTGGGATTTCTTCTAGCAATGAGGCATTAACAAAGAATGATATGAATTCCCTTAATGCTCTCCCTCTTAGTGATGATCTTATGGAGAATCAAGATCCTATCTCATCTCCTCCTAGGATGTCTTTTTTGCTTCCTTCTTGTGAAACTATTTGTAGTGTCGAGACAACCAACATGGTTTATCTAAAACCCTTGATGACTATTAAAGGTTGTCCTCACATTACTATCAAAGGTAAACCTATGGAGTCTTTAGATGATCAAGATTTGGTATCTCACACCTATCATACCAGGAATAGCCCTCAACCTAATCTAGTGGTTCCTACTTTTTTACCACCTTCTCAACCCATTCTTCCTCCTCCACCTCATCTTCCTAGCATGGAGTATGATTTGATAAACCAATTACGCAATACCCCTGCCAAGATTTCTTTATGAGAGCTTCTTCAAACTTCACCTACCTATCATGAAGCCTTGCAAAAAGCTCTATCAACTCTTCCCACCCCACCTCCTAATCAAGAGAACATCAATGCCTTCTTACAGTGCATGCTTGCTACCCCAAGTCTTCCTGACATTGTTTTTACTCAAAAGGATTTACCTTCTAAAGAAGTTAAAAATCAATATGATGCTCTATTGGTTGCTGTTAATATCAATAAGAGTATCATTCGTAGATATTTGATTGATAATGGATCTGGGCTTAATATTTGTAGCATGGACTTGCTCAATCAGATTAAAGCTAATCTTTCAACTATTCAACCTGACAATGTTCCTATTCATGGCTTTGATAACATTTGTAAGAAAAGTTTAGGCATCATTACCTTACCTATCAAAGTAGGTCCGGTCATCCTAAATACTCCTTTTCATGTTATTCATGGACCTCTTACTTATAACCTCCTCTTGGGTAGACCTTTTTTGCACGAGATGCATGCAGTTCCTTCCACCCTTCACCGTAAAGTCAAGTTTATTCACAACAACTTGGTGTATACACTTCATGTGGATGATGCACCAAATCCTTGTTTGAATGTTCAAACCCACAATACTCCTATTCCTAATAGTACTCCTTCTTCCTCTAATGCTCTTCTTGGAGATGATTAGGGAACCTTGGATTTTAATCCCACCTTTATTGGAGAGTATAAGGTTTCTGATCTTGATTTTATGAAGCACCAAAGAGAGTTTGAACAAAGAGTCTTTGCATCTACTTCTAATACCCTTCGTAATAACTTTGTTACTACTTCTACCCACTATGAATGTGTCAAACCTACTAATGATAACATAGCGACTACTGAAGTTCCATTGACCCCTTCGGATATGGCTTCTTGTTATGGTCCTGGTTATCATTTACTAGTTAAACAAGGATCCCATGGTCAAGGATGTGGTAAGCATAAACAAGGAATTCAAATGCCCTTACAGAAAGGGGGGCATGAGTATTCTTATGGATTGGGATTTAATCCTCAACAACACATTAATAACAACATCTCAAATAACAGTTCAAAACATGGTGAACCTATGAACGAATTTGACCAAGAAGTTCTTTTGCCTAAACTCGTTCGTGCTAAGATGATTACTAGACCTAAACATAAAAAGAAATATAGTCCACACTTGAAGACTCTTCCTTTTTGTTTTTATCATAGATTTCATGATCACTTTACAAATGAATTTCAAGCTTTATGTTATAAGATTAGGCATCTCATTGATAGTAAAGTTATTTATATAACATGTGGCAATGAGTTGTATTTCAATCCTATTTTCTCTAAATAAGATTTATGTTCCTATTATGGAACTCCATATTATGTAAACAATGCTAGCCTAATCTTTGGGGGCTCTTTGTCTTGAATAGTATTGTGAGCAATATAGCAGGTCCCCTTTCATCCTCGTTCCCACACTTGGGGGCAAGGATGGCATCTCCTTTTTTTCTGTCTTTCTGGGATTCACTTTTCCCTTGGTTAAGCAGTATTTATATATTATGTGATATCCAATTGTACATGAACATTTTGGTTTGCATTTAGGATCTATGTCCTTGATCACAACCTATTTCATTATTTGACATTGGGTTTCCATGGTGGATAAATCTCTCACCTTGGAAACTGAATACTATGCTATCCCTCATAAGGGTTACTTTTTCACTTCCTGCATGATATCTCTTTGCATTCGTCCCTTCCATGGCCTCATAGGAGCTGTGACCTTCTTGGCTTGGACTGGGTGTTGTCTATGGATATTGTCTTATTGTTGAAGAAGGCTTTATCCTTGTTCTTTTCTTTCCTTAACATGTCAAAATAGTGTGTACTTTGCCATATTAAGGAGGGGGGCATATATATGGCCTCCCTCATTCTATATTATGCATTTTTGTTCTAACATTTTGTTTTGTAGCATGCTAAATCCTCTGAGGGTAACGCACATAAGTTGCTAAATCCTGAAGAGATACGCATTCAATTTCAATTCAATATGCTAAATCCTCTGAGGGTAACACACATAAGTTGCTAAATCCTGAAGAGATACACATTCAATTACAACTCAATATGCTAAATCCTCAAAAGGTAATGCACATAAGTTGCTAAATCCTGAAGAGACACTCATTTTACAAATGTATTCCATGGTGATATAAGGATATCGATCCATGGGTACTTCATAAAATCCATCAGAGGATGTACTACATACATGCACAAAGCCGCCAGAAGGCACACAACTTTATGGGGTGACTATCAAGTACTTGCTTGGTAGACCATCCTATCCTTTTGTGGTTCACAGTGAGATACACACATCTTACTGGGTGAGCTATCCACTCCTCTCTCATATTTTCTATATCCTATTATGCTTTTTGATTTAACGAAGAATCAAGTTCATCAGGGGCTTGATGGATTCCTTGTATCCTTAATCACAATAGGGTTTCTTTTCTTCTACTTTACCAAGAGTCTGCGTTGATCCCATACTCTTGCTAAAGTGGGGGCTAAATGTATCATCTTAAAATGGAAGAACTCCATGTTGAGACCTTTTAGCCCTCCCTAGTAAGATGTTATGGTCCTAATTTAGACACCTTCATTCTTCCATGGAGTTTCATGTGCTTATGTGCCTGTTCTACCCCTCTTTTCTTCCTTTTCTCTCTGTTTCTAAGACTGACACATTTCCCAAGGTTCTGACCCTTTGAGTCAAGGTTGACATCGACCCTGACCTAGGTCAGGGTTGACCTCAACCCTGACCCCAGGGTCCAGGTTCCTTGGGATTGGGTCCCAGTTTTGAGGTTTCATCAAAATTTTATATTTTCCCTCTTCGGGGCCATTATTCCTTGAGTTAAGTGTCAAACTCTTAAATTAATATTTGAGGTGGATCTTTCTTGAGCTTTGTGTAGGATTTCTAATTTATTATTTGAGATAAGCCTTTCTCGAGTTTTGTGCCTAATGCTCAAATTAACTTTGGGGTTGGCCTTACCTCAAATTTTGTGACAAGGCTCTTAAATAATTATTTCTACCTTAAGGGTGGACCCCTTCTAGAGTTTTGTGTCAAGACTTTAATTTGGTTCTCCTCTCCATGTGCACCTCTCTAGAGTTTTGTGCCATGGACCCTTAATTATTGTTTTCTATGTTGGTCTTTGTGCCCATGATTACTATAAAAGAAGGGCTTTCTCTCTCATTTTCTCTAACCATCATCAAGTGAGATAAGTCTTCTAATCATGATCAAGAAGCAAGACCAAGATCTCTCAAGCATTCAAGACATCTACATTCTCAATTCAAGAACTTGAGCACATTTACTTCCATGGAGCCATGAATTGGCATGCTAGATCAACTTCATACTCTTCTACAAAGTTCAACAACTTCAAGCATTCATCCTGGTAGATCTAAGGATTTGAATCCACCACAAGGGTCTCCATACAAGCAAGGTGAGTTTGTTTATTTAATTTTTTTATTTCTACAATTTCAATTACATATATTTGAGGTTAATTCCAAAAATAGGGTTTGACCAAGGCAAACCCCTCCCCCCCCAACAAACAAATCTCTTTTTCTTGTAGGTATAGGTTCAGGATTGCGGATTTGGACTCAGATCTAGGTACCCTTTTTAGCAAACTTTTGGGATCCGCGAATAGAGTCACTTTCATATCTGTGCAGGTCAAGGTCAACATTATTGGGTTAGGGTCAACATTTTGGGGTCAGGGTTGACATTTGTGGGTCAAGGTCGACCTTTTTCATAAGACAACATCGAAACAAAAAATTATTTCTGGGTTTTGTTTGTCGATGTGTTCTGGTTGCAGATCATACTCCAGTTTTTCCAGAAATAGCCTACAGGTCTCAGAAAACAACATTCTTTGATCTACACTATTTTAAGGTTGGTACTTCATCTCATTCATTTCAATTCCTAGATCTATCATATACATTCCTTTCTAAAATAGGAGTTTAAGATCTTTCCTTTTTTCTCTCATTTCCGAATGGATGATTTATTTGTGCATTGATCCTTCTTTTGGGTTAATCAATTTGGATCTTTCATTTGTGCATTTAAGGTTAAAAGGAATATCTTATCTTCCTCACACATCACACAAACATCCACTTATTTGAAATGTGACATCCATTTCATATGTTACATTTTAGTAACATTATTTTATATTTTACAGTAACATGTTTCAAACTTTTCATAGATTGCAAGATACATCAAAAGCTACATAAGCGAGATTAAAAAATGTTGGCCAACACAAACTTGGCTCTGGTGCCTATATGAAACTTCACTCTTGACTTGTAAGTATCAGCATTGGAATTTCATATAAAATTTTTAAATATAAGGTTGCAATTTTTTTAAAATCAAATCATGCATGCGAAACTGACAATATTAAACAAAAAATACAGGGCACAAAATTCAATGTAGAGCTGATGAATGAAGACAAAAGAATAGCCTTGAAGGAAGGCTATAAAGTCATGGTTGTATGCCTATGCCAAAAATCCAAAATTCATAACAAAGAATCTACTACACTAGATGAGACACATGTAAATTGGTCAAATGAAAAGTAAATAAAATTGAATAGTTAATTTTGAACATAAATTGACTATTTCATGATAACAATGCCCATGACATTTCACTGCAGCCTTCAAATCCTATCACAGAACTGGGTGTGACAAAGGTTATGATGTGCATCATAGTGGTGGAGATATTAATTTTCTATTAGAAATAAATTACGTAGTTATTTATAGAATTTAACATCTTTAATTACAATTGGTCGTGTGACCTTTTTTGAATATTTTAGAGCATGTTGAGGTGGCGACAGATCAAAATATTATTGTACATGATGTGGCATTGTCAGGTAAAGAAAAATGCATGTTATGTTCTACTGGTTAATGAAATACATGTAATAGTAACAAAAAGTATGTGAACTTAACCCATTTACTTGTTATTGCAGTAGACCCCCCTTTGTTGGAATTAATGGGAAGTGTGTATTGAGAGGGGAGGGGTGAATCAGTAACTCTAAATTTTTTGTATCCTTTAATCAATTAACCTTTGTGTAATCAATTATATATCCATTCATATGATCTATTGTATCTTGATGTGAGTTATATTAGTTCATAAACTTAACATACATGTGAACATTCATAGAAAAATTCATGAAAGTAATTGACACATAACACAAGATATGATATCACAGAAAAATCCTATTAGGAAGTAAAAACTGCGGTGGGGATGACACCCACAAAATCTTCTCTATCTGCAGATTGGAAGGGGCCAATTAAGGCTTACAGTTTGATCACTTCTGATGATCTACCGAGTTAAGAGTATCTGTGGAGACCTGTTAAAGTCTACTCGGTTAAGAGCTTTAGCAACACTATTGAGTGTGCACTCGGTTAAGAGATTTGTATTTGGAGTGTTAAATCCACCTTCCTTGAAAGGATTTTTACACTTTTCTCCACTTGTTAGAATGATAGAAAATTACAATTTGACCTGGTAAATGCAATCTCCTATTGCTGATATAGATCCATTTAAGTTTACATGAATAATATTATCACCTAATGTGATTGACTAATACCTCTGATTCTTGGTAGTCTCTGTTCTTGGTTCTTGCTAACCAAATTCACCTTTTGTTGTTTTGGTTCTTGAAACTTTCAATCTGATTCATAGATGTGCTCGTAGGCTTCATTCATCCTCTCTTTCACATTCACATCATTTTATAATGAATGATTGCATTATCTATTTATAAGATGGATTGACATCATCAAGTTTCATGAAAAATAATGTTAACTCTAAAATCAGGTTTACAACTTGTACCTTGATCTCCTAGTCTATGTGTTTTAAATCAGTTAGACTGATTAAAACACTTACATTCATTTTTCTTGTCCCTAAAGAAATGGATTTAAAAACAAATAAATATTATATAAATAGAATAAGACTGCTTTATTTGACGTGGAAGTCAGATGCACTTTTTGCAGGCTGCAACTGATTCTTGGTTCCTGATGGTCGGTTATGCTTCTGAAATTAGTTGATTGTCTTTCAGTTTTTTTCTCTTGGTTTTCTCTTTAACTGTCTCTTAGTTTGCATTTTATCATGTACATTGGGTTCCTCTGTCGGGTTCCTCTTTATCTTTCTACTTTGCAATTTTGGTGTACACACAAAGTTGTGTCGTCGGTCCTCTTTGTGCTTAGTCATTTCAGTGATCTCTTTGTATCTGATTTTCAGTTTGCTCTTGTCCTATCTTTCGGTGTATGCTTACCAAAAGTGTTGTTTTCATACTAATGAAAAATTAATGTCATCAATCTCCCCCTTTGACATTAGTATAAAAAAATGATATGTGCAAAATACTAACGAAATGTTAAGTATATGCAACATATTTAATCCTTAGTCATTTAATGACTCCCCCTATGTATATGCCGGTATATCTGTACATATGATATCTTTCCTTCTATAAATACATATACATATCATTTTATATCTGAATATATATCATTTTCCCCATCTAAAATGTAGGAGTGTGAAGAATTCACGTCTTCCATCATTTTCTCCCATTTTTCCTATAAGTTCTCTAGATCCATGTGCTCGAGTGTGATATTGGAGTGCATATCATAGATGTTGTCTATTACATACATCTCGGGAGTTACTATCAGTTGCCTTACTGAAATGATGTGTTGTTGAAGCAGTGTAAGGTTCAGTAGAAGTTGAGCTTGGAGCTTGGTGACTTCTTCCCTGAAGTGTTTATCTGCTTCCCACAGTTCCTGCCTTAACCTCTTGATCTCAATGATCTTCTCATAAGGAAACTTAATTACATTGTCTCCATTAGTGGTTAAGTTTTGAGCACTGTTAGCTAGATCTGTATCTAACTTTTCTATGTTGTCACTATTGTCTTTAGTGAACTTTTCCAATGTGCTCAGTTGTTGAATCAAGGTTATAGCTTCACTTATGATTGGATCTAATTCAGTAATGAATTCTAAAAGCTTTACCTTGTTGACTGCCACTTCTTGGCTGATTTTCTCAATAAGTTTCTGATGGTACTTCTGCTTAGCTCTCTCTTCAATTGCCTTCTCTGCATCAATATTCTATGTTATTGCTTCGGTTAGAGTGGCTAATTGATCAAGAATTGGCTTTTCCTGATCAATATCAACATCGGGTACAATCTGGTGCAAGATGTCCCTAGTTGTTTCAAGTACCATTGAGACTTGGTGTTGTTTCTTCATTTTCTCCTGTAATGCCTTCCTTTGGCATATTTCACCATATTCTTGTAATGCTTCAAAATCAAGTATTTTTGGGTCACAGTTTGGTATCTCAATGATTTCATCCAAAGTGACCTCCAACTTATTTTTTTTGGATTTCTTCTTCTTTTGTGTTGCACTAAAATGTAGTACCATTGCCAATTTATCGGCTTTGTCAGTTGTTCTTAATGAACTTACATCTTGTGCTTCTTTTTGCTATTATTTATCGGTTTCATCTTGTCGAGTGTCTGTAGACGTCTCCACATTAACCTTCACATTGTCGGTAGCACCTTTTTTGGTTTCCTTAGGAGTGCCATCTTTAGGTTTATCTCCTTCATCGGTGTCCTTAGATTCATCATTCTTTGTTTCTGCATCCTTCTCTATTATATCTGCATCTTCTTGTTTTGAATATCCTCCTCTAACCTTGTCATTATCGGTTACTGTGTGAGTGTCTCCAATGTCCTTCTGATAATTGGTGTTGTCTTTCTTTTCCTCTTCCCCTGCATCCTTGTGAGTATCCTTTTCAGGTGACTTGTCCTTTTCTTATAGAATATTGATAGCTTGTATCAATATTGGCATATTTCCTGGTATGTTCACCTGTGCAGTATCAATTGTTGTGTCCTTTGTAATATTGAAATCTTCATCTTTATTTATTTCCTCTGCTAGATCATCAATAATGTCAATGATATTATTTTCCACAATGTTGTCATTTGTGTTCTCAGGCCATGACTCGTCGGCAACATCTATGTTTTTGTTGCCAGTTGTGTCTTCTTCTTCCTTGTCTAACTCAACAAATGTATCATCTCCTGCATCTTTTATTAAGATCTTTTCTTGAGTTCCCTTATCAACATCTTTCTGCTATAGGTCTTTCTTGGGGATTTCTTCCTCAGTAGGTCTGTTTAGAATTTTACACCATTTCTTATGGCTATCCTGTTCAAGCTCTATAAGCTTTCCTTCGAGAAATTTATAGGCTCTCAACTTTGGTGAGAACTCCTTTTTGTGTTTTTCCATCATCTCATCTATTTCTTCCTTCTTGGATTCAGAAGGCATGAGAGTAACAAGTACTCTTTCTCTTATTTCCTTCTCACTATTCAAACCAAATTTCCATCTAGAGTATAGTCTGTCTAAGAGTTCCCTCGGTACATTATTGCTTTCAAATTGAATTGGTACATATTTGAACTTGTACTTTTTTAATATGATGGCATCTTCAACTTTGTTCTGATCTTCTATATCTAGTTTTAGCCATCTTCTAATCTTAGAATCTGTAATAGATCCTGAATTTGCAATAGATTTACAAATGTCATCAATAGTTTTTGGAGCTTTAACCTTGACATTTTTTGCCTCTACAACTTCATCTTGCTTGGTGTCTTCAATATCTTCTTGGGTTTTGATGAGATTCCTTCCTCTCTTGTTTTTCCCTCTCTTCGGTGTGGCCACTTTCCTCTTGTATTTTCTTACCTTTCCTCTCTTCAAAGGTGAAGGAGTTGAATCCTTAGATGTTTGGCTTCTTGTTCTAGAAGCAGTTGTGGTCCTTGGATTCTTGGTTGGTGGAGGTGGTGAATCTAACTTTGTGGCCTCAGAGTCTTTCTTTTCTTTAGCTTCACTGATAGATAGTTGTCCTTTGGTTTCTTCCTCCTTTTCAATTTCTTCCTCCTACTCGATTTCTTCCTCTCTTGCCGACAATATCTTCTTGAGGTTCTTTACCATTTTGTCCTTTTTCCTGACAATTTTCTCAACAACCAGGCCAGATTTTATTCTTTTTTTGGCCTCCTCATATGTTCCAAACTTGGGTTGTTTCTTATCTAGTGGTTCATTAACAAGGCATCAATTACTTTAGATGCAAGATCAATGTTTATCTCATATTCTAATGGTTGAAGACAAGCTTTCCTCGATATAGCGGGCTTGATATAAGTATGATTTGTATCAACCATGAAACATAATTCATCTTTATATTTCTCAATGATTTGTTTTGGGATCCTTACCCTCTTTTGCATTCAGTCTTTGAATATAGTAAAGTATTCATCCATGACTATCTCAAAATTATCTCCCAGTGAGGCTATGTGTTCACTGATCTGCATGGTAACCGGTTTTGTGATATCCCATTTCACATCTCCTACCGATGGGAATGTTTCTTGAAAGTAGAATAAAATGCACATTATGAGCGAGCCAAACTTACATGTGTTTGACTTCACATTCCTTATAGTCTTTAGATTCTCTTCTAGTTGATTCAGTAGAAGTCGGGATAAGTCCAACTGTGTTCCCTTCTTCATAATCTTATATGCTGTGTTCACTACACCAGATGCTATTTTGTTCATTCTACTGGCTTGCAATAATTTGTAGCCTAGAACGCATTCACCGAATTTCATCTCATCATCAGTTATAGTGGAAACCTTCAATCCTCTACCATCCCATTTGGCTCCTGTTATCTTCTCAGTCTCGGCCTTGGGTGGATGCTTCAGTGCTTTTACCTTCTCGGTTATAGGGTAACCGGTGATCGCATGCATAACATCTTGGGTTATCATCTTTGGTTCATCCAACCAAAGTTTATGATTGTGCATTTGGCTTAGTACTAACTGAATCCACTCGGTTTTGAAGACCTTCAAGAACATTAGGGCATTGGCAAGCCCTTTTACTTCTATATGTTTATGTTCATCTTTCAAAGTTTCATCTTCATTGCATAGCTTCTTATAAGCTTGTTCAACCTCAGAATCACCTATTTCTGCAATCCTACATTGTATAAATTCTCAAACGTCCTCAACAAGCAAAACCCTAGTTGGTATTCGTGAGAATGCTCCAGCATTATTGGGTTATGAGGCAACCTCAGGGTGAATCTTGTAGTTTGGTTCCTCACATGTCAAGTTCTTGATGAGCTTGAACTCATCCTTCTTGGTGTTCTTTGATTTCACAGTTCTTGAAGTTGTTGCCATTTTTTTAGTTTTAGGGATTTCTATGAAATGCATGAAATAGAGTTATCGGTGGTCATAAAACTTATTGTATACACCAACTATTGTTCTTGATCTGCTTAGGAGTTCTTTGTGTCAAGTTGTGGTTGATTTGTGATCCTGTTGCTTTCTGCTCAAAAATCACTCTTCGTCACTCTGCTCTAGTCATGGTGAACAATGAGACCGACCACTTGCCTTTTTATAGCCATTTGACCTAAAAGGTGTGTCATTAATTCTTACCAAGTCCTCAGTCTTTGAAGATGGATTTCATCAGTTAAGACTTAAACTTCCCTTTGGTGATGACATGACATGTTGGGGCGATCATTATACCTTTTGCTTTTACCGACGGGTTTTGATATTGCAACCAAATCGTTCACTTTTCTTGGTTACCGACAAGGCTTGGTTTATACTGGAAATTTTTCTTTTAACCAACGCTTCTCGGTAAGTGTAGGTAGTCTTAGCTTTGAGTGTGTACCGAATGATTTTGATATATATGCCCGATAGCATAGTTATCATAGATTTTAACAAGCAATACCATGATGCATCTTTACTTATGCTAATTTGGTATTTTATCAACATATTATGGAACTGATGTAAAATAATAACTTGGGGTAATGCAATTCCATACATACTCATTCTTCTTAGGTGGGGGTGGTGATCTCACCGGATCCATTGGATGGGGTGTCACCATTTGCATTGCTTAGTCTAGCTTCATCATTGTTTGAAGATTTTCTCCATATTTTGTCTCTTGCCCTATGGATGACTTCAATGGTGTTTCCATTGGGATAAGTGCCGGTCTCTGTCATTCAGGCTCTGCAGTCTTTCTTGAGATGACCAACTTTATGACAGTGTAAGCATGCCATTTCGGGGTTAGTCCAGACTCTAGACTTTCTAGTCCACTATCTCATACAATTTGTAGCAATGTGACCAAATATTCCACATGTTGTACAATTTGTCCAAGTGTTGTAATCCCATACATACTAGTTACTGACTCTCTTTGGTTGGTAGGGATTTTCTTGACCTTTAGGCTTCCATGCTTGTCTTTTCTTTTTCCAGCATTCAAGAGTTGTGTGCCCATTCATTTTTCAAGTAGGATAGTATTTTTCCATGTAGGTTTCCTTCTTTGGTAGTTTCATCTCAAATTTACATTCATATTCTTTATGTCATTTCTTGTTACATTTATAACAAAATCCTATGAATGAAGATGTAGATTTAGGAATACCTTTCATTTTGCCTCTTCATACATTTGATGTATGGCCTTGATTTCCACAGTGATTCCATGTAAGCTTTCCTGGTCTTGAATTTGTATAGACACTCTTTGGATCAGTTTGATTTGATGATTCTCCATTCTCGGTAAAACCTAGACCGGTATTGTTGTTGACTCTTTGTTGTCCTTCAAGGAAATCATCCATCCTTTTATTTCTTTCTTAAGATTTCTTGATAATTTCATTGTGCTACTGCTGAATTCTTATTTCATGTTTCAACTTTTCATTCTCATCCCTTAGCTCACTGATATCTTATATTCTTTCAATGAGTTCAACATTTATTCTATTTGCCTCTTGAATCATAAGAATAATCTGATTCGTTATCTCTTGGTGATGCTCTGTAATTCTTACTATTTCAAACTCTTTTTCTTGTAGATTTTCTATTATCTTTCTTCTATCGTCAATAGCTAGTGCTCTTTCTTGCTCAGCTTGTATAGCATTGTTCATGACATAAATCATCCTTACCATCTGTGTCTCTTAACTGATTTGAAGAGATTTAACTTGTCCAGCCATATGTTGATTGATTTTAGTTAGGCTTGTGATGCTTTCTTCTGATGTATCTGATGCTTTGCTTGTAGTTGATCCTGAAGACTCAAAGAAATCTGGTATCTCTTCCTCATGATAATCTGTGTCATTACAGCGAGATGCCATAATCTTTCTTTCATCTAACAGTTGTCTCATGTTGATTCTAGCTTCTTTATACTATTCATAGAAGATCTGAATTTCTAGCTTCTTATTTTCAATATTCTTTTCGAGCCTATACTTATCCATTGTATGATCTTTTCTCTTAAGCCTTTAAGCTTTTCCAAAGAAGAGACTTAGCTCTAATACCAATTGTTGGAATTAATGGGAAGTGTGTACTGAGAGGGGAGGGGTGAATTAGTACCTCTAAAACTTTTGTATCCTTTAATCAATTAACCTTTGTGTAATCAATTTTATATCCATTCATCTGATCTATACTATCTTGATGTGAGTTATATCAATTCATTAACTTAACATACATGTGAATATTCATAGAAACATTCATTAAAGTAATTGACACATAACACAAGATATGATATCGCAGAAAACTCCTGTTAGGAAGTAAAAACTATGGTGGGGATGACACCCACAAAATCTTCACTATCTGCAGATTGGAAGGGGTCAGTTAAGGCTTACAATTTGATCACTTCTGATGATCTACTCAGTTAAGAGTATTTATGGAGACCTGTTAAATTCTACTTGGTTAAGAGCTTTAGAAACACTATTGAGTATGCACTCAGTTAAGAAATTTGTAGTTGGACTGTTAAATCCACCTTCCTTGAAAGGATTTTTACACTTTGCTCCACTTGTTAGAATGATAGAAAATTACAATTTGACTTGGAAAATCAAATCTCCTATTGCTGATACAAATCCATTTAAGTTTACATGAATAAGATTATCACCTAATGTGATTGAGTAATACCTCTGATTCTCGATAACCTCTGTTCTTGGTTCTTGCTAACTACATTCACCTTTTGTTGTTCTGGCTCTTGAAACTTTCAATCTGATCCATAGATGTGCTCGTAGGCTTCATTCATCCTCTCTTTCATATTCACATCATTGTATAATGAATTATTGAATCATCTATTTATAAGATGGATTGACATCATCAAGTTTCACAAAAAACAATGTTAACTCTAAGATCAGGTTTACAACTTGTACCTTGATCTCCTAGTCTATGTGTTTTAAATCAATTAGACTGATTAAAGCACTTACATTCATGTTTCTTGTCCCT
>MU227088.1:2082947-2116869 GCA_018584345.1 Thuja plicata | reverse complement strand
AATGTTAACTCTAAGATCAGGTTTACAACTTGTACCTTGATCTCCTAGTCTATGTGTTTTAAATCAATTAGACTGATTAAAGCACTTACATTCATGTTTCTTGTCCCTAAAGAAATGGATTTAAAAAAAAATCAAGATTATATAAATAGAATAAGACTTCTTTATCTGACATGGTAGTTAGATCCACTTTTTGCGGGCTGCAATTGATTCTCGATTCTTGATGGTCGATTATGCTTCTGAAATCAGTTGACTGTCTTTCATTTTTGTTCTCTCAATTTTCTCTTTAACTATCTCTCAGTTTGCACTTTATCCTCTACGTCGGGTTCCTCTGTCGGGTTCCTCTTTATCTTTCTGCTTTATAATTTTTGTGTACACACAAACTTGTGTCGTCATTTCTCTTTGTACTTAGTCATTTTGGTGATCTCTTTGTATCTAATTTTCGGTTTTTTGTTGTCCCTTCTTTCAGTGTATGATTACTGAAATTGTTGTTTGCATACTAATGGAAGATTAATGTCATCACCCTTTAGTGCAGCAGCCTTGTGCTCCTGAAAACATGAGGAAGCGTCATAATTTGAGATCACAACCACAAGAGGAGGAGGAAGATATTGATGCTCTTGGAAGCCTTTTCCAGCTTAAGAAATCTAAGAAAAAACCAAAAAGAAATGATTTCTTAAAAATGCTCTTTGATAAAACTTGTTTGATTAACTTTGTTGGATAATGAAAGAATGTTGTTTTAAGTAATTATCTATGAATGTTGCGTATTAATATTGAATTTTATGTCATGTTAATGAATATTGTTGTGTTAATGAATTCTTGATTAGTGGGGCATATTAATGAATATTATATCATATTAATGAATTTTATGTGATTGTATTGATTGAATGTTATAGCTCATAAATGGATGAATGAAGTGTGTAATTAGATGTTAATGGGGAATTTAGATTCATGTTAGGGGGAGGGGGTGAGGCCATATGAGCTTCCACCTTAACGTGGTTGGCCTTGTTAAGTAGATAATATTAAAGTATTCTCAAAACCAAGTGAAGCTCAAAATAATATACCTTCATTATTTAATCAATTTCATTCATTCTAGGTCTTTGCTCATCTGTGCATTTTGAATGTTTCATTATCAAGAAACTATCAAATAAAAAACTAGAAGGGCCAATAGTCAATTTGTCTGGCATGATTCAGCTTCATTTTGTGTAAGTATTCTCTTCTTGAATGCGTCAACCTCTCTTGGCCTAATCTGGATTATTCCATTGGTTTGTATTTTTGAGTAGGCGAAGTGTTAAATCAGTTCCTTTGGACTCCCATTTCCTCATGCAGAGTAGTAATATATGTTAAAAATATGTAATTTGCAAGTAGCATTTATAAACATGTTAGTAATAACTGAGAGGGGGGTGAATCAGTGACCTCAAAAATTAATCCTTAAATCAACCCTTAAACTTATTACCACATTTATAAGCCTCTAGTTATCTTCAGTCCTATAAGATGAATGCCTTAAAATACTTAGCTCAAATTACTACTTTTTGGAATGCTTTGTAAAACCTCCTTTTGTATGTTTACCGATAAGCAGTCTTTCTATTTACCAAAACACAATAAATAACTAGTGTATACCGATCAATCCAGATTTACTTATCTGAAATGCAAAACAAAAAATTAATGACTCATAGACACATGACACATGGATTTTTAATGTGGAAACCCTGTTAAGGGAAAAACCACTGGGATCGGTACCCCTACCCCAAATTTTCTTATGCAGAGGTGGGAATTGTGGACTTCAATCACTAAGTTTGAGGGACTACAACGATGTTCTTCACACAAGAATAATTAGGCCTTCTCAAGGATCCAATGCCAACTTCACCTAATCAGAGTGCACAACTGATTTCTAATGCCACCACCCTCTCTAAACCTTTATAAACAACTTCATTTCCCTCTTCCAATCAATTGGATTCATCCATTCAAATGGATCAAGAAACTATCTCTTACCAAGTGTTCACTAGCCAAATCACCAAAAATATACCTCCTTGCTGCCTCTGAATAGACCCACACATAGAGAGGTATAATTTTTTCATAAGATCCAAACTTCTTGATTGATCTAGTGAGGATGGGTGTAATTGGATTCTCCCCAATAGAATCCAATTTGTGTAAGATCCAACGGTTGGTTGTAAAGATATTTCCCCCGTATTAAAATGCATATTCTGGGACATTCATTCCTTCATTTCTTCATACCCAATCACCTTCCACTGCTTCAAGCACATTCCCAATCAATTCATGGATCCCTGAAACCTCATGGGATAGTTAATACACATCTCCTCCAACATCCTACCCAATTTTGGGGGTAATTCAACATGAACAATGTAAAATATCACATTTTAAAGTCTCTCGGGTTAACCTATTTGTGGTTTTGGAGCAGTCTTACTCAAACAACAAGATCTCTATCAAAATCCAACCAAATCATGTGATACAAAAGCCAAAATGGTGTTAGCTCAGTGATATAATATGTTATGTAAATTAATACTCAAAGGTAAATCATCTAGGCTATGAACAAACGCTGATAACCACTGAGAAAACTGCCAAAGCATACATTAAAACAAGAAATCTTTATTTGTATTGATCTCAAAAACTTCTTACATTATCTTCCTTCAATGAAAAATTGCAAAACACCCTATAACTCCTCCCCTCCTCTCCAAACTCATGCGCACATTCAATAAAACTACTCCCAAACCAGTTGCAACTGCTCACAAGCCGTTTACAGCCAGTTTTATGACTGTTACAAATTAAGTTTATTGTTTATTTTGTTGTCTAGTTGACAACCTAGTTGTCAACTTTGACAAAATTTCACTCTTATGCATTTTTTAACCTTTTAAAGGTTCTTAGGACTCTATCGTATCCTCCAAACCCCTTTTATGAGCCATTTAGGCTTATTTTGTCATTTTGGACAATATTACATTTTTAGGCACTTTAAGAGCATTACATCCATTTTAATGGCTTTATTGGCCATATTATATTCATTAGGACCTTTATAGGTCATTAAACCCTTCATCTACCATAGGATTCCCAAGTGACCCCTAGGTACACTCTAATTCCCAAAATTCCATTAAGGCTTACATTGATTGATCCTTTCACAAAGGATTCACATATTTATCAAAACATCATTGAAACATAACTTAATGAATATTAAGGTCTTATTACATCAAATGAATGAACATGGTCATGTTTATCCTTTGTTCCCCCTAGGATCTATTCAGTGACCCTAGTGTCCTCTTAGGCCTTTGTCCCTGGACCTGGTGCTCCCGCACCATACTCCACAGTTTTAAAACCTTTCCAAGTCCTCTTGGAAACCTACAAATAAACAAAAGTCAGTAAAAATAATCAGGCCTTCATCTTGATCTTTGGAAAATATAGATCCTCTTGGAACCATGCTGCTCCATGCATCTTCATCTTGCATCTAGGCTTTCTCTCCTTCATCAATGTGAACATGGATTGGCCATGCTGCATCTTCTCAATCACCATCATGCTAATTAGTATCTCCATGCTAGGAGAAAATTTTGTCAACTTTTGAGCCTCCTCATGGCCCATCTCTGCAAATATAATGTCTTCTTTGAATGATTCTCCTTCTTGTGCCTCCAAAAATCCTCCATAACTCTGCCATTCCTCCACTATTGCAACAAACTTCTTCCACAAACCCAACTCATCTTCAAGACCCTCTAGGCCTTCCTCTATGTTGTCTCCTCTAGCATTCACCAAGAATTTTCTGAAAGTCTCTACACCTCTCATCATAGGTGCATTCTTCCTTGCTGCTACAACTAGTTTCTGAATAGGCCATCTTATCTTCTTCTTCTTCAACTTCAAGTGCCAACTTGCAGCATCTTTAAGAATCTTCTCTAGTTTCTTCAATCTTGCTTCACCTTCTTCTAGGTCTCTTTTTAGGCTTCTTAACTTTTCTTCCCTCTCCTTTCTCTCTTCTTCATGCTCCTCCAAATATTTCCTCAAGCTTCTCAATTATTCTTGCCTCCTTGTTTCTTCTTCCTTGTTCTTTCTTTCTACTTCCTCTCTTCTTTTTTTGTCATCTTCTTTTCTTCCTTTAACCAAGTATTCCTTCAGCAACTTGGCTAACTCTCTCTCACTCATGGTTAATGCCATCTTAGGTCTCTCCTCCCAAACCTTTTTCTCACTCTAATACCACTTGATATAGAGGTGGGAATGGTGGACTTCAATCACTAAGTTTGAGGGACTACAATGATGTTCTTCACACAAGAATAACTAGGCCTTCTCAAGGATCATCCTCTTTGATCCAATGCCAACTTCACCTAATCAGAGTGCATAAATGATTTCGAATGCCACCACCCTCTCTACACCTTTAGAAACCACTTCATTTCCCTCTTCCAATCCATTGGATTCATCCATTAAAATGGATCAATCAACTATCTCTTACCAAGTGCTCACTAGCCAAATCACCAAAAATATACCTCCTTGCTGCCTCAGAATAAACCCACACACAGAGAGGCATAACTTTTTAAAAAGATCCAAAATTCTTGATCACTCCAGTGAGGATGGGCATAATTAGATTCTACCAAACATAATCCAATATGGGCAAGATCCAATGGTTAGTTGGAAAGATATTTGCCCCGCCCTAAACTATATTTTCTGGGACAGTCATTCCTTCATTTCTTCATACCCAATCACCTTCCAATGATTCAAGAATGTTCCCAATCAATTAATGGATCCCTACAACCTCATGGGACAATGAATATACATCTCTTCCTACATCCTTCCCAAATGTGGGGGTTATTCAACATGAAC
Source organism: Thuja plicata (assembly GCA_018584345.1). Taxonomy (NCBI): domain Eukaryota; kingdom Viridiplantae; phylum Streptophyta; class Pinopsida; order Cupressales; family Cupressaceae; genus Thuja; species Thuja plicata. The sequence goes on along the minus strand of MU227088.1, from coordinate 2,112,066 downwards.
AATGTAAAATATCACATTTTAAAGTCTCTCGAGTTAACCTATTTGTGGTTTTGGAGTAGTCTTACTCAAACAACAAGATCTCTGTCAAAATCCAACCAAATCACATGATAAAAAATCCAAAATGGTGTTAGCTCAGTCCTATAACATGTTATTTAAATTAATACTCAAAGTGAAATCATCTAGGCTATGAAAAAATACTGATAACCACTGAGAAAACTGTCAAAGCATACAGTAAAACAAGAAATCTTTATTGTATTGATGTCAAAAGCTTCTTACATTGTATTCCTTCAATGAAAAATCACAAAAAAACCTACCACTCCTCCCCTCCTCTCCAAACTCACACACAAATTCAATAAAACTACTCCCAAACCGGTTGCAACTGCTCACAAGCCTGTTACAGTCATTTTTATGACTGTTACAAATTAACTTTATTGTTTATTTTGTTGTCTAGTTGACAACCTAGTTGTAAAATTTGAAAACCTTTCACTCTTATGAATTTTTTAACCTTTTAAAGGTTCTTAGGACTCTAACCTATCCTCCAAACACCTTAAACCACTCTAAACCCCTCTTATGAGCCATTTAGGCTTATTTTGTCATTTTGGACAATATTACATTTTTAGGCACTTTAAGTGCATTACATCCATTTTAATGGATTTATTGGCCATATTATATTCATTAGGACCTTTATAGGTCATTAAACCCTTCAGCTACCATAGGATCCCCAAGTGACCCCTAGGTACACTCTAATTCCCAAAATTCCATTAAGGCTTACATTGATTGATCCTTTCACAAAGGATTTACATATAAATCAAAGCATCATTAAAACATAACTTAATGATTATTAAAGTCTTATTACATCAAATGACCCAACATGGTCATGTTTATCCTTTGTTCCCCCTAGGATCTATTCAGTGACCCTAGTGTCCTCTTAGGCCTTTGTCCTTGGCCTTGGTGCTCCTGCACCATTTTTACTCTTCTGAAGTGAGCTCGGTTAAGAGCCAACCTTGTTAAAGGTTAAAAACACACTGTTAGGTGTGACCTTGTTAGAGGATTTAAATAGATAGTTTGTCACTTAGTATATGGCATCTAATGCTACCATCCTTGATCAAACACTCTCTTGGCCTATTAATAGGTATCGGGCATATCCAATGCTACTTTGTATGATCAAATTTTTTGATACTCCTTGGGATGTATCTCAATTAAAAAAGAATTTTAAGTCTTGCTCGGTTAAGAGACTTGATGTTTCAATGGTTAAACAAAAACAATAAATTGATCTGCTCACATATACAACTAGAATTGCAAATTTTTAGATCTATTATAAGTGCATTACCTTTCTGATCAATGTTATCAATTCAATACCTTTGCTCCACATTGTTCTTCTCTATGATGTTGTATCACTGTTTGTCAGTGTCTGCATACTATAGCTCTTTCCTCAGCTTGATTGATCAAGTTAGAATGAAGAATTTATTCTCCTTTAGATTCTCTTCAGCATCTATTCTCTTGTCACTCCCCTTATTCAAATTGGATAAGCTTGTCTCTTATATAGACATGATTTCACCATTTCTTGGCTTTCTTGATCTTGGCGTGATCCATAATTCTTGCCAATTAGATTTAAAGAAAAACTCCTGATTTATCTCGTAGAGATCTTCTTACCAACTAGACTAAGTAGCTTTAAATCATTTACTTATGTCCGGCTTTATCTTGTCAATTAAAACAATGATAAGTAGTAGTTAAGTCTATATTTAGCTCTTGACAGCTAAGCATTTTGTCATTTTTGAACTCTTTGTTCTGCCGGTCAATACTTCAGTTAGTCATCGGTGATAAATGACTATTTTTTCAGTGTGACTCCAGTTGTCTTCGTGATCTTCATCTTTCGGGAAACACTGTAATTCTGTCTGTTGGGTTACACTATGACTTTTCTCATCGAGTAACACTATGACTTTTCTCATCGATAATGCTGTGCTTTTGCTCGTCGGGTAACACTATGACTTTTCTCTTGTTGGTTTACTCTATCATTTGGTGTGCACTCTATCAGTGTATACAGTCACTTTGTGAATACTTGACTTTTATGCATTACTGATAGCATAGCCTTTGATTCATTGGTTCTTTGAAGTCTTTAGCAGTATGTACATGACCATACATATTATATCAAGTTTACATCAATTATAATATAATAGATTAACTAATTTAATGTCTTGCATTAACTTTCTATGTCTTGATGATCATAAAATTAACATCTTCAAACATTCAATCAGTTATAGTTCATCAATCTCTCCCTTTGGCATTGATGGCAACACACTACATTATCACACTATATTATCACTAATACAATATGAAATATAATAGTTGGGTTTCATCAACTTACCAATCTTATGTACTATAACTGATACAAATATCTTGTCCTCGGTAAGCTTATGTGAGCTTAAATTTGATTCTTGCAACTTTCTTTCTATCTTAAATCCCTTCACTGGATAGATGTATAATATTTCTTCCTCTGATGTGATGTGTTCTCTTCTTGTGTCAAACTCTCTCCGTTTGACCATTCTTTTCTTTTGATGTCTCTTGTCTGCAATTCTCTCCCTTTGTATGTACTCTCCCTTTTTGGTTACATTTCTCCCTTTGGCTAATGTGATGGATATAATCTCTCCCCAATATGATAATGGATATAATCTCTCCCTTTGATAGCAATGCCAAAAAAATATTTGACAGTAATGCAAAACAGTCCTTTCTATCCATAATATACTCCTTGAATTTCCCAATCCATTAGAAATACAATAACTCTGGTGCTCAGAGTAGATAAATACCTTGTTGTGTATAGATGTATCTTTGAAGTCCATTTCTCTTCTTGCATCAACATGAATGATATTCTAATAGTATGTAGGCTAGTGCAGCCTTCTAGTCATCTTACTGACCAGTAGACAAGGGTTTGACCCCTAGTCTCTTTATCAAGTACTCAATTGCATCCTTGGGCAGTGGCTTGGTGAAGATATCAACTAATTGTTCCTTTGATTGCACATTCTCAAGTATCACCTCCTTTACTTGAACTTGTTCTCTCAAATAATGATACTTGATAGTAATATGCTTTGTCTTAGCATGCATGATTAGATTCTTGGAAATGTTTATTGGATTGGTATTGTCACAATAGATAATTACTGGTTCAAGAATTTTCATATGCATACCTTCTAGTAACTATTTGATCCATGCAATATTTGAGCAGTTTGCAGTAGTAGTAACATACTCTGCTTCTGTAGTAGATTGAGAGATGCATCCTTGCTTCTTGCTGATCCATGTGACAAGTCTGTCACCCATAAAGAATGCTCCTCCAGTTGTGCTCTTTCGGTCATCAATGTTTCCTGCCCAATCAACATCAGTAAAGACCTTAAGTTCAAATTTGCCTTCTCTTCTATACCATAAGTCATATTCCTTGGTATTCTTCAGATATATTAGGATTATTTTTACAGTAGTCATATGTGATTCCCCGGGATTAGCAAAAAATCTTGCAACTATTCCTACTGCATGTACAATATCTGGTCTAGTATGTACAACATACATGAGTTTTCCAATCAGTGATTTGTACAAAGTTTGATTATCTCAGGTGACTTCTCCTCCTTTGTCAACTTGCATCTAGTTGCCGTCGGTGTTCCAACTGGCTTGGAATCTTCCATTTTGAATATTTTTAGCACTTCCTTGATGTATTTGGATTATGTAATGAAAATGCCTTCATCTTGTTGCATGATGTGTAGACCAAGAAAGAACTTGATCTCTCCAAACATAGACATCTCAAACTCTTTTCTCATTTCATTTGCAAATTATTTTCATAGCATATCATTGCCTCCAAACATGATGTCATCAACAAATATTTCAGAAATCAAAATGTTAGCATCAATATCTTCCTTCAAATAAAGATTACTATTTTCACTAGTTCTTACAAATCCAATACTTATGAGATAGGAATGAAGTCTTTCATACCGGGATCTTGGTGCTTGTTTCAATCTATACAAGGCTCTATGTAGTCTACATACCATGTTCCTCTTGTTTGGATTGACAAACCCTTCTGGTTGCTGAATGTATACCTCTTCCTCAAGTATTCCATTTAGGAATGCAGACTTGACATCCATTTGGTATACCTTGAATCCTTTACATGCATCATAAACAAGTAATATTCTCACTCCTTATAGCCTAGCAATGGGTGCAAAGGTTTCTCCATAGTTAATCCCTTGTTCTTGTGCATACCCCTTGCATGCTAGTCTTGCTTTGTTTCTGGTGACTTCTCCAATCTCATTCAGTTTATTCCTGAATATCCATTTTGTACGGATGAAATTCTTGTCATCTAGTCTCGATATAAGTGTCCTATCTTTTTTTCTCAATCTGTTCAATTTCTTCATTCATAGCACTAATCCATTCTTCATTATCAAGTACAACATTGATAGATTTTGGCTCAAAATCACAAATTAGACATCTTATGTTTAGAGACTTACTTTTAGTTCTCATACTAGCCTTCTTGTCTCCAATGATTTGGTTCTGTGGATGGTTCCTTCTGACATATCTGGCAAGTACAAGTTCAATTCTTTGTCTTTCATCTTGATGATCATTTGGTCCTTCATTCTGATCTCCATCACTTGGTACACCATCTTGAGCAATATCCTTATTTTTTGGTATTTGTAGCCTGATGCTCAGGTGCAATAATTTTTTGCTCGGGGGCTATACATTGTTGCTCGGGTAGAATTTCAGGTTCTTCATTGTAAACAAACCTTTTGTAGTCCTCTGGTTCTTTTGTGCTTTCCTTTCATTCTTCTCTACAAATTCATCTATTTTTACGCTTGCACTTTCAACAATTTTGTTAGAGGGTTTATTGAGACATTTATAAGCCTTTCTCTTCGTGGAATACCCTAGAAATATTCCTTCATCACTTTTGGACCCAATCTTTCCATTTCTATCATCTTTTAAGATATAACATTCACTACCAAAGACCTTGAAGTAACTTTCATTGGGTGTGTAACTATACCATAGCTCATAGGGTGTCTTCCTTGGTGTCTTTCTTCAATTGTACTCTATTCAATGTGTAAACAACAGTACTGATAGCTTCCCTCCAGAATATTTGGGTGATTCCTTTCTCTATCATTAGTGTCCTTGCATAATCAACAATGGATCTATTCCTTCTTTTAGCAATTCTGTTTTGTTGTGGTGTTCTTGGTGCAGAGACCTATCTTTTGATTCCATGCTCATTGTAAAGGTTAGTGAATTCATCTGGAATAAATTCCCCTCCTCTATCTGATCTTAAGCATTTCAATTCTTTACCACTTTTTTTTTTCTACCATTTCTTTGTATCATTTAAACATCTTGAATGCTTCTGATTTATCTTTTAGAAACATAACTATCATCATTCTAGAGTAATCATCAACAAAGAGAATAAAATATCTATCACCATAGTAACTCTATGTCCTCATGGGTCCACATAGATAAGTATGGACTAATTCTAGAATGACATCAGATGTATGGGTTTTTCTTTTGAAACCAAACTTTGTCATCTACCTTTTTGACAATTTTTGCACATGATATTTTCGGGCTTAGTCATCATCCGTAAGCCTCTTACATTTCTATTTATCTTTATCTTTATACATGACACAATATTTTATGCCATGACCATATGTCTTTGTTTTTATCCATTAAGCAAGTGGTTTCAGTATCATTCGGATAGAATAAGTTACCTTTTTTCTGCTCACCGGTACCAATCAGCCTTCCTGATTCATTGAAGATCTTTGCCTTCTCATTTTCAAATGCTACTCTGTGACCTGAATTATTCAGCTGAGAAACACTCAATAGATTATAATTCAATCCTTTCACCCAATAAGCATTTTCACATTTTATCAGGTTATTCAACATTATGGTTCCTCTACCTTCAAATGGACAAGGTGTATCATTACCCATTCTTAATGAACCACCATTATAATATTCAAAAGTCTCAAACTTTTGTTTGTCACTGGTCATATGGTGAGTGCACCCACTATCTATGATCCAGACATCATTTTTACTAACTTTAGATATGAGTGCAATTTCTACATACATTTCTTCATCTTCATCTAAATCATCTTTTACTGCCACAAACACCATCTCAATGTCTTCATCAGATTTGGTGTCAGTATCTTCATCTTTGCATGTATCTAGGTAACTAGCCTTCTTTCCTTTGTCCTTGTAGTCTTGGGTATATCTTCTTTCTGATTGTTGGTTGCTTCTGTAATCTTGGTTATCACCTCTGTCAAACTTCTTTTCAAATGATCTGTCATTACTTCTGTCATCTTTTCTCCTATTAGGACATCTTGTAGCAAAGTTTCCAATCTCTTTACAATTAAAACATACAAGTGGTAATTTACCTTTGTATTTACCTTTTCCTATCTGCATTCTTCTAGCCATAAGTGCTTCAATTTCATCTAGACCTTCTTCTTCACTTTCACTATCACTATCTTTTCTCATAGTGTGTTTATGACTTGATTTACTTATTCTCAAAGAAGATTTGAATGCAGACTCTATGTTTGGTAAGACACTATTATCAAGTTTATTTATCTCAAATGAAATTAGTCTTCCAATGAAAATATCTAGAGTAACATTGTTATTTTCTACTGCTCTCATTTCTTGTATGACAGATCCTCTAATAGCATAAGTAGGCAGTAAGGTTCTTAAAATTTTACTTACCATTGTCTCTTCTTCTAGTACACCTCCAACTCCTTGGATAACATTGACTACCTATTTGATTTGTGTGTTGTAATATGTGATGTTTTCACCTTCTTTCATTCTGAGGTCATCAAACTTTCCTCTAAGGCTTTCTACCTTGGCTCTCAGAAATTTTTTATCACCACCATGTACAAGCTTTAATTTATCCCACATCTGCTTTGCAGTTGTGCATGCTTTGACATCTTCAAATTCAGCATCGGAGAGTGAGGAAGCAAGCTCTATTATCATGCAGTTGTGCTCATGCTTTTCTCTCATTTGTTCAACTCTGAGTGCTCCTGTGGGAAACACATATTCAGTATCTAAGTATTGAGTAACATCATTTCCAATACCTGATAAGTGGAGTCTTATTTTGCTTTTCCATGAAGCAAAGTTTTCTTTGTTCAACTTGGGCACATCTCATCTGTTCATCTTGTGATCTTTAGCTTGAGCTGTTAAACTCCCTTTCTAAGAACACAAGCTCTGATACCAATTGTTAGTAATAACTGAGAGGGGGGGTGAATTAGTTGCCTCAAAAATTAATACTTAAATCAACCCTTAAACTTATTACCACATTTATAAGCCTCTAGTTATCTTCAGTCCTATAAGATGAATGCCTTGAAATACTTATATCAAATTACTATTTTTTGGAATGCTTTGTAAAACCTCCTTCTATATGTTTACTTATAAGAAGTCTTTCTATTTACCGAAACACAGTAAATAACTAGTGTATACCGATCAATCCAGATTTACTTATGTGAAATGAAAAACAAAAAAGTAATGATTCATAGACATATGACACATGTATTTTAAACGTGGAAACCCTATTAAGGTAAAAACCACTGGGGCCGGTACCCCAAATTTTCAGTCTTCTGAAGTGAGCTCAGTTAAGAGCCAACCCTGGTAAAGGTTACAAACACACTGTTAGGTGTGACCTTGTTAGAGGATTGAAATAGATAGTTTGTCACTTAGTATCTGGCATCTAATGCTACCATCCTTGATCAAACACTCTCTTGGCCTTTCAATAGGTATCGGGCATATCCAATGCTACTTTGCATGATCAAACTTTTTGATACTCCTTGGGATGTATCTCAATTAGAAAAGAATTTTAAGTCCTACTCGGTTAAGACACTTGATGCTTCAATGGTTAAACTGAAATAGTAAATTGATATGTTCACATATACAACTAGAATTGCAGATTTTTAGATCTATTGTAAGTGCATTACCTTTCTTATTAATGTTATCAATTCAATACCTTTGCTCCACACTGTTCTTCTTTGTGATGTTGTATCACTGCTCATTGGTGTCTGCAAAATATAGCTCTTACCTCAGCTTGATTGATCATGTCTGAATGAAAAATTTCTTTTGCTTCATATTCTCTTCAACATCTATTCTCTTATCACTCCCCTTATTCACATTGGATAAGCTTGTCTCTTATATAGACATGATTTCACCATTTCTTGGATTTCTTGATCTTGGTGTGATCCACAAATCTTTCCAATTATATTTAAAGTAAAACTCCTAATTTATCTCGTAGAGATCTTCTTTCCAACTAGAATAAGTAGCTTTAAATCCTTTACTTATCTCTGGCTTTATCTTGTCGAATAAAACAATGATAAGTACCATTTAAGTCTATATTTAGCTCTTGAAAGCTAAGCATTTTGTCATTTCTAAACTCTTTGTTCTGTTAGTTAATTTTTTAGTTAGTCATCGGTGATAACTAACTATTTCATGGGTGTGACTCCAGTTGTTTTTGTGATCTTCGTCCGTCGGGAAACACTGTAATTCTTCCATCGGATTACACTGTGACTTTGCTCGTCGGGTATGGTGCAGGATCACCTAGGCAATCCTTAAAGCCCTCAATTTTTGGCTTGTATCTAACCTTATCCAAGTCAGAGTGTGTATTTAAATTGGACCTTATAAGGTCATGCAAGATGTGTTACTAGGTGGATAGATAGTTAGTATCTAATTCAACCTAGTTTAGTTAGGTTTCTTTATTGCTATTTTGGTCTATATGGGAGATATGGCCTAAATGTATCCTATACCCTAGAATAGAAGGAAATATTATTTTATAGCCATTTATGAGGTTGGTTCATCTATCTATAGGGGTTAGAGGCCCAAAAATACTAGGAGGAAGTGTAAATACAAAGATGCCAAAAGTTGATCAAAGGTTCTCACGACAACATTTGCAATTTTTACAAATGTTGCATGCAACTTGACAAATTTGGATTCCCCTCATTTTAGGAGTGGGAAAGTAATGAACCAAGACTAGAAAAAAGGAGGAATCATCTTAAGGATGTATTGGACTCATTTCCCGAGGAATGAGTTTTTGTAAGAAAGTTTTTGAATAGTGAAAAGTGACAGCAAATCTGTGTTAGTGTGATTTTTGAGTATTTGGTGTTGCAAAGAATTTTAATGGATTGAATCACAAGATCAAAATGTGGATTCATGTAGAGGGATGTGTTGTAAGAAATTTTAATTTAGGGTGTTAGTCTTTTTGAGTCAATGATGTACAGACAGTTTGGGAACCTTAGACCTTAGAAATATTTTAGGTCTCTCAAAAGGGTATCTAGATCCCTAATTATTTTTTGGGGTTGTGAGTAAGTTTTGGGAGTTAATCTAGAAAAACCCTTTGGATAGGGCTAATAGGATCATTAGGCCTAATAGGACAGTTTGAAGAAAAATAGGGAACTCAACCAAATTGGGTTTGAAGACTTATGGGAATAGAGTGGAATGGATGAAAAATTAATATTCCAAGCCTATACATGGCCCTTGTTGCAAGAGAGAAGTTGGTATGAAGAGTTTGGCATTGGAATTCTTCAAGCCATAGGAAGCATTGAGACAAAACAATGAGATAGTTGTCCCTTAGAGTAAAACACAAAATTGAAGACTCCTAAAGAAGAGGTAGGAGTGGTCTTAGGTCTAGTACCTAGAGACTAGAGAGGTCCTAATGAGCTATTGGGATCCTAAGTGGATTAGAAAGAGAAAATTCTAGTCTAGAAGCATTTGTGTAAGGACACTCTACAAGGTTACTTTTATCAGATTGGTATCAAAGACTCTTTGGATTAGTCTTATGGTTAATGTTACAACCAGGGGAATCCATTGGAGACTCAACAATGGTGACTAATGCTGAATTAGAAAAGAAGGTAGATGAACAAGAGGAGGAGAACATATTACTTTGAGATAGGCTTGCTCAATTGGAGCAAAAAGTGGATGAAGTTGATGTAAAGGCAGATGAAGTGAAGGATAGAATGGAAGGGAAAGGAAAAGAGATTTCCCTTGAAGATGAAGTCCCTAAATTTGATCATGTCCTTCAAGAGGAACCATTTCTAAAATCCCTAAAGGATATGAGTGGTAAAGAATTGGAAGGAGTTCCCATTTTCAGTTGCAAAATGGAACTAGAAGTAGTCCATGATTGGATAGAAGGACTAGAGAACCATTTTGAGTGTGATGGAATCATAGAGGCTCAAAAGGTGAAGGTTGCTAAAGAAAGATTGAGAGGATCTTCTCTCACTTGGTGGAAGTTCATCCAAGATGAGAGATAGAAGGAAGGGAAAAGACCCATTGCTTCATGGAAAGCTATGGAAGTAATAATAAGAGATGCTTACATCCCTGAGGATTATAAAATCCAACTCCACAAGAGAAGACAAGGTCTAAGGCAGAAGGACCTAGATGTCAATTCATACATTGAAGAGTTTCAAAGACTTTGTATGAGGTCAAGGATAGCAGAAGATGAGAAAGTGAAAGTAGTAAGGTATCTTAATGGCCTCAAATGGACCATTCAAGATGAGATGAGTCTTTTGAATCCATATAAAGTTCAAATTTGCCACCAAATTTCTATCAAGGTGGAGGATAAGTTGAAGAAGAAACAAGAATCCAATACTTCAAGAGGAAGAGGAAGAGGAAGAGACACCAGAGGAACAAGAAGTGGTTATGGAGGAAGAATCTCTGAATCTAAAGGAAAATCAGAGACTAAGCTCATTGAATAACATGAAGGAAACTTAAATAGGGAAAGTTCAAGCAGAGGGAGGAAATCTAACAATAGAGGAAGAGGCAATAGCCAAGGGAGAGGCAACTATTTTTCCAAGATCAACTGTTATCACTGTAATTAGTTAGGACATCCAGCCTATAGGTGTCTAGAGAAGGGAAATACCTCTCAAGGTGGTGACAAAAGAGTGAAATATGTTCATGAAGAGGTAAGTGGGAAGAAGAACCCTGAAGTACCATTGGAATCAGAGGAGGGAGAAAACCTTATGATGAGGAGAACACTCATAAAAGAACCAGTGAAGGAAGAAAGCAATCAAAGGAGAGCACTATTTAGAGTAAAGTGCAAGATGATGGGCAAGGTGTGTAGAGTAATCATAGACTCAGGATCAAATGACAACATAGTGTCACAAGAGGTAGTTAGTAAGCTAAAAATGACAAGGATACCCCACACCAATCCTTATAAGGTCACTTGGCTAAACAAAGGACAACATGTCCTAGTTAATGAACAAGCTTGGGTGGAATTCTTCATTGGGAGATATAAGGATAAAGTCTTGTGTGATGTCTTACCTATGGATGCATGTCACTTTCTCCTAGCTAGACCATGGAAATTTGACCGGATGACCATGCATAATGGAGTTAAAAACTCATATACCTTCAAGAAAGACAATGTGACATACAAAATCCACTCACTATTGGAGGATGCATAAGTGAAGTCTACTGGTCCCAATGTTCTCATGGTGGGTGAAAAGGAGTTCTTAGAGACTCTAGATGAAGGAGAAGGAGTTTTCTTTGCACTGGTGTTGAAGCCAAAGGAAGTTGTAGACAAACTAGAGAAGAAGATAGAGCTACCAAAAGAATTTCAAGAGATTCTAGTAAAGTATCAAGGGATAGTGAGTGATGGACAACCATCCACCTTACCACCTAAGAGGTCAGTAAGCCACCAAATAGACCTAATCTCTAGAGATACCCTACCTAATAAGGAAGTCTATAAAATGACTCCCCAACAGAATGAAGAGATTTCTAGACAAATCCAAGAACTTTTAGAACAAGGTCTTATAAGAAAGAGCATTAGCCCTTGTGTCGTACCCACAATTCTAGTACCTAAGAAAGGGGGATCTTGGAGGTTATGTATAGACTCTAGAGAAATCAATATGATTACCATTAGGTATAGGTTCCCTATCCCTAGGAAAGAAGACCTAATGGACTATCTAGGAGGGGCTAGATACTTTACAAAGATAGACCTAAAAAGTGGTTATGACCAGATAAGGGTAAATGAAGGGGATGAGTGGAAAACAACCTTCAAAACCATAGAAGGACTATATGAATGGATTTTCATGCCATTTGGGTTGTCAAATTCCCCATCAACATTTATGAGGTTGATGAATGAAGTGCTTAAAGAGTACAATGGGAAGTTTATAGTGGTATACTTAGATGGTATACTCATCTATAGTAAGACAAGGGAGGAGAACCTCAAGCACTTGGAATTGGTTTTTAAGAAGATGCAGGAGGGAAAGTTAATGATCAACTTAGAAAAGTGTGATTTCATCAAGACAGAGCTGGTGTACCTTGGTTTTGTGCTATCACAGTGTAACTTAAAAATGGATCCAAGCAAAGTTGAGGTCATAATCAACTGACCTACTCCAAGGAAAATCACTGAGGTGAGGAGCTTTCATGGTCTTGCACAATACTATAGAAATTTTATTAAACTATTTAGTGCAATATGTGCTCCTATGTTAGATAGAATTAAGGGAGGCATGAAGACCAAGTTTGTTTGGAATGAGCAAGCTAATAATGGCTTTGAGTTACTGAAAAAGAAGATTGCAACCCAAAAAATTTTGGTGTTTTTAATTTTTAATAAATTGTTCACGGTGGGGTGTGATGCCAACAATGTGGCAATTGGAGCTATCTTAATCCAGGAGGGAAGACCAGTGGCTTTCCATTCCGAGAAGTTGAGTGAAGCTAAGAAAAAATATTCTTCTTATGACCTAGAGATGTATGCTCTGGTCCAGTCATTGAGAAAATGAAGGCATTTTCTATTCCCAAAGGAGTTTATTATCTATTATGACAACAAAGCATTGAGTTTCTTGAACTCACAAGACAAATTGAGTCATAAGCATATGAAGTGGTTTGAATACCTACAAGCATATACATTCAACATCAAACACAAGAAAGGGTTGCAGATGCTTTGAGAAGAAGAGCATTGACCATTCAAGAGATTCAACTACAAAGTATGGAAATTGACAAATTCAAGGACATGTATGATGAAGATGAGGACTTTGCAGACATCTACAAGGTATGTTAAAAGCATAAAAATCACTTTCATAGTCAATACTCCGAGTACACTTTTCAGTCTTGTTTATTTTTTAAAGGGGGTCAATTGTGTGTCCCTAGGGGTTCTATTAGAATTAATCTCATACAAGAGAAACAAAATGGTGCACTTAGTGTCCATTTTGGGGTTAACAAAACTCAAGAGTTAGTCCAAAGATTCTATTTTTGGCCCAAGATGAACTTGGATGTGAAGAGATATGTTGAGGGTTGTGTTATCTGTTAGAAGGCCAAAGGAACATCTACAAATGCAGGCCTATATCAACCCTTACATATTCCCACAAGGCCATGGGAATGTCTAAGAATGGACTTTGTGGTAGGTTTTCCCAAAACAAGACAAGGAATGGATAGTGTCTATGTGATTGTAGATAGATTCAGTAAGATGGATCACTTTGTGCCATGCAAGACAACAAATGATGCCATTCAAATAGCTTCTTTATTCTTCAAGGAAGTTGTTAGGATTCATGGTTTACCACTGAGTATAGCGTCTGACAGAGACACCAAGTTTATGAGCCACTTTTGGAATACTCTTTGGTAGAAGATGGGCACAAACTTATCATTTGGATCTGCCTACCATCCTCAGTCAGATGGTCAGATAGAGGTAGTAAATAGGACCCTTGGAAATCTCCTAAGATGCTTAACAAAAGAGTATGGTTAGACATGGGAACAACTCATTGCACAAGCAAAATATGATTATAATGATAGTATGAATAGGACCACAAGGAAAAGTCCTTTTGAAATTATATACGACATTCATCCTAGAGGTATTCATGAACTCAGAGAACTCAAGGATGGAACTAAAGGAAGTGGATATGCTGAGGATTTTTCATATGCTATGCAAGAGGTTCATGAGATAGTCAGGAATACTCTCACTGAGAATACAGAGAAGATCAAGACTAAAGTGGATGAGAGAAGAAGGGATGCCCAATTCAATATGGGAGATCTAGTAATGGTTCATCTTAATAAGGTAATACTTTAGGAAGGAACACCTCATAAACTTCAGATGAGGAGAATTGGTCCATGTGTCATCCTAGACAAGTATGGAGAAAATTCTTACAAGGTGAAACTTCCAGAGGATTTGGGTTTATCACCAATCTTCAATGTTGCAGACTTGGTACTATACAAAGGCCCAATCCATGATTCTGATCAGAGTATGAATGAATTAATACAGGAGATTGAAGAGCTACATTTTCCATCTACACCAATCAAACAAGCAGAGAGCATTCTGGATTCTAGAGTCTACAAGAAGACTAGAAAGAAGGAGTATAAATAACACCAATGGAAAGGAAAATCTGATGTAGATGGATTTTGGATCAAGGAAACTAAGTTTAAAAAGTTGGGGGTTGATACCAACTTACTCAATCCAAGGGTGGATTGAAGTCTTTTGTTTAGGGGAGGATGGTGCAGGAGCACTTAGGAAATCCTCAAAGCCCTCAAGTTTTGGATTGTATTTGACCTTAGCCAAGTAGGAGCGTGTGTTTAAATTGGACCTTAGATGGTCATGCAAGATATGTTACTAGGTGGATAGCTAATTAGTATCTAATCCAACCTAGTTTAGTTAGGTTTCTTTATTGCAATTTTGGTCTAAATGGGAAATATGGCCTAAATGCGTCCTAAACCCTAGCATAGAAGGAAATATTATTTTCTAGGAGTTTATGAGGTTGGTTCATCGATATATAGGGGTTAGAGGCCCTAAAAGATAGGGAGGAGACATAAATGCAAAGATGCCAAAAGTTGCTCAAAAGTTGTTATGACAACATTTGCAATTTTTGCAAATATTGCATGCAACTCGACAACTTTGGATTACACTCATTGTAGGAATGAAAAATTAATGAACCAAGCATAGAAAAAATGAGGAAGAATCTTAAGGATGTATTGGACTCATTTCCTAAGGCATGAGTTTTTGTAAGCAAGTTTTTGAATAGTGAAAAGTGATTGCAAAACTGTATTAGTGTGATTTTTGAGTATTTGGTGTTACAGAACTTTTAATTGATTGAATCACAAGATCAAAATATGGATTCATGTAGAGGGGTTTTTTTTAAGAAATTTTCATTCAGGGTGTTATTATTTTTGAGTTATTTTTCTATCTGTAGAAAAATAATCCTAAACTAGGTAGTCTTCTAGTGTGATTGAGGGTAACTTTGCTTTCATGGCTCCCCCAAGAAATTCAATCGTGGAAAACATTAAAGGTTGAATGAAATTATTTGGAGAGACACTTTAAATAGTTTATATAGAGGTAGGAGGTCAGGAGAGATGTTTTACTATTTATAAGGTCATGCCCTAGGCAAGTTAGGACAACCCGATTAGGAGCATGATAGGGATAAATCCATTTGCAGAGATAGGGGAGTGTAATGGATGACTAAACCAAGTGTGTTCATGGTGTTATTAGGGTCTCATAGGTCCCTAGTGTCGAGCTCAAAGATTAACCAATCCATCTGGATTGATTTTTGAGGAGAAATCAGAGAGTTGCTAGTAGAGAGCTAAAATACGCTTAAAAGCCCTACTTTCTAGGACAGTGATGTATGGATAGTTTGGTAACCTTAGGCATTAGAAGTGTTTTAGGTCACCCAAAAGGGTATCTAGATCCCTAATTATTTTTTGGGGTTGTGAGTAAGTTTTTGGATTTAATCCAGAAAAACCCTTTGGATAGGGCTAATAAGATCATTAGGCCTAATAGGACATTTTGAATACAAATAGGGAACTCGACCAAATTGGGTTTGAATAATTATGGGAATGGAGTGTAATGGATGTAGAATGAAAATTCCAAGCCTATACATGGCCCTTGTTTCAAGAGAGAAGTTGGTATGAAGAATTTGGCATTGGAATTCTTCAAGCCATAGGAAGTATTGAGACAAAACTATGAGATAGTTGTCCCTTAGAGTGCAACAAAAAATTGAAGACTCCTAAAGAAGAGATAGGAGTGGTCTTAGGTCTAGTACCTAGAGACTAGAGAGGTCCTAAGGAGATATTGGGATCCTAAGTGGATTATAAATAGAAAAGTCTAGTCTAGAAGCATTTGTGTAAGTACACTCTATAAGGTTACTTCTATCAGGGCAACACTGTGACTTTGCTCATAGATAATGTTGTGCTTTTTCTCATTGAGTAACACTGTGAATTTTATCTTGTTGGTTTACTTTGTTTGTCGGTGTGCACTCCATTGGTGTATACAGTCACTTTGTGAATACTTGACTTTTATGCATTACTGATAGCATAGCCTTTGAGTCATTGGTTCTTTGAAGTCTTTATCAATATGTACATGACCATACATATTATATCAAGTTGACATCAACGAAAATAAAATACATTAACTGATTTAATTCCTTGCATTAACTTTCTATGTCTTGGTGATCATCAACTTAACATATTCAAAGATTCAATCTGTTATAGTTCATCAAAACAATCCACCTAGCTTGTAAATACTTCCACATGTCATGTACATGGGACATGTGGCAAATGATGGCTTTGCATGGTGTTAAGCTTGCTATAGAATTTTAGCCCAACAAAAGAGAATGTCTCCTATCATCCTCACATTAAATACATTTGTCTAAGACTAAAATATCTTTATATAAATATTGACTTATTAAGTAGCTTGGAGATCTTGAGTCAAAATCAGGTCATGAGTTTAATTTAGCACAAGAGTGTGCCACTTGTTGATTCATAGTTGTGTTCCACATTCTATCATAATAGACCATTTCTTTCATTCTAATTGGTTAAGTTATTATTTTGATTGGTTTTTATGGATTAAATGGTGTTATTTTTCTTCTTGACACCTTTTTCACTATTTTATATAGTAGACTTAGCCATATTGAATGTGTGGTTACTAGTGGGTCAATGATAAAGTGAAAATTTTGTGACCTTTCATTGATTTTCTATAACTATTATGGATTATAAGTGTTTATATCACCCATGACCCTTCTAAGTGTGGTCACCTCATATTAAATCTCTACACATTATGTTTCATGTATTTATTCTAAGTATAAGTGGAGCTAGTACTTAGACATCTCAATGGTCATAGAAACCTTGAAGGAAGTTGAGTTGTTTGAAATAAATTATATTGTAATTAAGAATGATTTAATCTCATTTTAGAATACCTTATTTTTTATATGTCAATATGGTTTTTTGTCTATATAATGACAAAAAACTTAGTTCCCTCATTGTCACATCGACTATATCAACACACTAAATAATGGACTCGATATTGATTTTCCAAATTCTACTTTGAAATTTTATATATATGTAAGCCTCAATAATTTTGTGAAATTTTATATATGTAAGCCTTTACAATATTCATGAGTTATTTGGGGTGGTGAAAGAGATGCTACCCATGTACTCAAGGTTTCACGTGTCATTAACCAGCCCTTGGTCATCTCAAAAGGTGCTACAACAGTTAGATTACAGAGTGCTAGAGGAGCCCTCCAAAACATAGAGTGAAGCCTAGTATTGCTAGTCTATTCATAGTAAGCTACCTCAAGATGCTAAGGATCACATCCATGATTTTCTATTATCTTATCTATTAAAATAGTTATGATAGGATAGGACAACAAGTTCTATGATCTATTGGAAACACTGTCATTATTCAACATTGTTTTGCACCTTAAATGCATTGAATCTTCATCTTGCAATCAAACTTGTAGCCCTCCAATGTTATTCATCGCTTCCCTTTTACATTGGTATCCCCAAATCACTAGACTTTCATCATTTTGCATTACTACAGAAATATAAATGCTTGCAATTAATTATGTTGTTAGTCTGTAGCCTCCTAAGACTTGCAACACACTATTATTATGTATTTGAATCCTCGTATAGGCTCACTTACTACTATGCATATACATATCAACTTCATCCAAGCCTATAATTTGCCAATCACAACCATTCTCACCTTCTACAAGATGAGATTTCTCTATTTCATCACATTATATCCCCATTCGGGGTTATTTTATTCTTACTATTTATCCTTTAGTGCTTACTAATATACTAGAGCCATTTGATATAAATTTGAGAATGTTGTTTCGCATTGTGGCATAGATCAACTAATAATCTTGACCACTAAAGCACACTTTATACATGGAGACTTCTACATAAAAATTATATAGGATAGCTCAACAGTAGTTCTATTTTAATTTCTAACATTGCGTAATCATCATAACTCGTTGAAAACTAATTACTAGCTGCATATTATCTTGGACCTCTAGACTTGCATTTTTACAAGCTATATATATTAAAAACAATTGCATACAGAAATACATCATTTAAGAGTAGCATTTTTATAAATCTCATATCCTCCCATGACATTTTCTTTCTTTCATTACTTTACTGAAAAGCATAAACAAATAGCATTAGTGACCATGCATATAGAAAAGCCTTATATGAGATTCTGCGCTAATACCACCGGCATGCATCTAGGGAAACATTTGCTTAATTAATTGTCAGCATTAGACAACACATCCTAAAAAATAGAAAAAAACATAATAGAAAACTTGAAAAATCAAAAGATCATTAATTATCATTATCCACTTGTATCCCCATATTCATTAGCTTTGGTATGGGGCCTCCTTTAGCAGCAACACTACCTACAGGCAATATTTCTTAACAATATCACATCAGACTCTCACACTTCAAACTTGTGCAAATCTGCCAAAACTATGAAAAGAGGCTTGAAATATATTCTCAATAATCTTGGCAAACCTAAATTGACTCATTGCTAAAACCAAATTAGTTCTTTTTAATCTGAGAAACTGAATTTGCTTATTTGTCACTAAAACCAGAATATTTCTTTTTTGCTAAAACCAAAATAGTATGACATTGCTAAAACCAAATCATGTTTTTCATCTTGTGCTTATTTTTCAAACCAAGTTGCCACTCTGAATACTACTGAATCCTTTAAATTGTAAAAGACCTTTTTAGTTCATGACATAATGGCATAAACTTTGCTAGACTTTTCTTTGTTGAAAGGGACCAAGACTTCCTTCTTGTAATTAAAGTATAATTACTCATGGGGAATCACCATAAGAACATAGAAGAGTCTCCATTACTCAAGTTCCTCCACTCAAGCATGTTTGAAACTGAAAAAGATAAAATTTGAAAAAAATGACAATAGAAAAAGTACTAAAATATCAAAAAAGAGAATTGAATGTGCTAGGGAGGATAAGTATCCAGAACTTAGAAGGGTATTTGTATCAATAATTTTTTACCTATTTATCATCACTCCACTCTTGCTATAAATTTTGAACCTATGGAAACCAATGACAGAATATGGTGCCATGCTCCATGGACTTTTAAGAGATGACTTAGTCCAATATTAACGGAGTTGCTAATCTAAATATCAGTAAGCATCCAACAGTTTATAATTCAAACAATACTCTAAGCTTGGTGGCACAAGGTAGCATGCATTAAATAAGAGATAAGGTATTAACTATTTACTATTAAGTATTAACCAGTTCATTGAAAAACAAAAATGAGCATTCTCAATCTCTAAAAAGTACAATTGTTTACATTTTTTTAATATTTGTCATAATATAACCTTAAATCAATACAGGTAAAAATTTGTAAGCTTCAGGAAGTCATGATGAATTTCTTAGCCCTGATGAAATTTCTTTAGAAAATTCAAGGTCATCTTCCATTCTTAAGGATGCTTCTATCTTTTCCATCCATTGACTACAAGACAAGATTATGGAACTTAATGCTCCCAATTAAGTTATGAAATTTTTAAAATTGGAGATGGCAAACTTTACTAACAAGAAAACTAAGTGATGACATGTAACTGATTGAATCTTTGAAGATGTTAAGTTGATCACTGAAATGCAGAAGGATAATGCAAGACATTAAATCAGTTAATGGATTGTATTTTCATTTATGTCAAGTTGATATAATCTAATCGGTTATAATCAAAGTGTCAAAGACTTAAAAGAATCAAAGAGATAAAGATTATTCTTTCAGTAATGCATAGAACATAAGCATTCACAATATGACTTCAAACACCGACAGTCAGTGGAACAACAAAGGATAGAGATCACTGAAATTCAAGTCATAGTGATGCCCGAGAAAGAACAGCAATGAGAAAAATCACAAGCATAATCAATGGCCAAAAACATAGTGTAAACCAATGGAGAAGATCGAGGAGAACTGGAGTGTTGACCGAAGCTATGAAAGAGTTAAAAACCAAAATTAACTCAAGTTAAGAAACGAAAAAAATATCTAGCTGGCAGAGCTAAATACGGAGTTAACTGGTAGTTATCTTTGTTTTCATTGACAAGATAAAGCCAGAGAGAAGTAAGGGATTTAAATCTATTTTGTCTAGTTGGAAAGAAGACCTCAGTGAGATAATACAAGAGTTTTGATTTAAATATAATTGGCGAGAGTTTTGGATCACACCAAGATCAAGAAAATTAAGAACCTAACAAAGGTGATATGATGTCTATAAAGAGACAACTCAATTCATTACGAAGTGTGGTGGGTGAACGAATGAAAAGAGGATGATGAAGAGAAATTGATGAAGAGAAACTTCATACAGTCCTAATAAGTCAAGTTGAGGAAAGAGCAAAATTTTTCTGTGGACACCAAGCAATAGAGAATAGAATCACCGAGCAAAATCAAAGTGGAGAAAAGGTATAAATTGAGATATATTGATCAGAATAGTTTTATGAGATTACAATAGATCTGAATAATCTGCAAGTATAAGTTTTATATGTGAACAGATCATACTGTTTCAGTTTAACCATTGATTCATAAAGTCTCTTAACCAAGAGGGATTTAAAGAACCTTTCTATATTGAGATACATCCAAAGGAGTGTCAAAAAGTTTGATCATGAAGATAGCATGAGATGCTAGATACCTATTGATAGGCCAAGTGAGTGTTTGATCAAGGAAGGTAGCAAATAGATGCCCCATATCAAGTGACAGACTAAACCTTTAAATCCTCTAACAAGGTCACACCTAACAGTCTTTTTGTAACCTTTAACAGGGTTGTCTCTTCACCGAGCTCACTTTAGAAGAGTGAAAATTTTGGGTTACCGGTCCCAACTGGTTTTCCCTTAATAGGGTTTCCACATTAAAAATCCATGTGTCAATATGTTTATAAGTCATTACTTTAGTATTTTTCATTACACTTAACTTAACTAGTTTGATCGATATACTCTAGATAATTTACTGTCTTTTGGTAAATTAACATACTACTATTTGGTAAACATAAAGTAGAAGGTTTTACAAAGCATTCCAAGCAGTAGTAATTTGATAAAAGTATTTGGAGGCATTCATCTTATAGGACTGAAGATAACTAGAGGCTTAATATTGTGGTACTAAGTTTTTGGGTTGATTATTGGAATATTTTTAAGGCCACTAATTCACCCCCCCTCTCAGTTATTACTAACAATTGGTATCAGAGATTGTGTGCTTAGAAAGGGAGTTTAACAACTCAAGCAAAATATCACAAGATGAACAGACGAGATGTGCCCAAGTTGAATAAAGACAAATTTGCATCATTGAAAAGCAGAATAAGACTCCACCTATCAGGTATTGGAAATGATATTGTTTAATACTTAGATACTAAATATGTGTTGAGGACCTCACACTCTTGAGCAATTAAGAGTAAAGCATGAGCATAATTGCATGATGATAGAACTTGCATCATCACTCTCCAATGTTGAGTTTGAAGATGTCAAAACTTGCACCTCTGCAAAACAAATGTGGGATAAGTTGAAGCTTGTACATGGAGGAGATGCCAATGTACTAAGAGAAAAGGAATAAATCCCAAGAGGGAGGTTTGATGACCTAAGGATGAAAGAAGGATAAAATATTACTTAGTATAGTTATATAATCAAAGAGGTAGTAAATGCTATCCAAGGAGTTGGAGGTGTACTGGAAGAGGAGATAGTGGTAAGAAAAATCTTAAGAACCTTATTTCCTATTTATGCTATTAGAGTTTCTGTTATTCAAGAAATGAGAGCAGTTGCAAACAATACAGTCACTCTAGATAGTTTGATTGGTAGACTAATTTCATTTGAGATGAATAAATTTTACAATAGTGTTTTACCATCTATTGAAACTACATTCAAATATTCTCTAAAGATAAGTAACTCAAGTCATAGACATGATGTTTGAAATGATAATGACAGTGATAATGAGGATCAAGGACTTGATGAGATTGAAGAACTAATGGCCAAAAGATTGCAGAGAGGCAAAGGGAGGTACAAAGATAAATTACCAGTTGTATGTTTCTATTGTAAATAGGTTGGACACTTTGCTACAAGATTTCCAAACCAAAGAAAAGATGATAGAGGAAATGATAGATCATATGAGAAGAAGTTTGATAAAGGTGATAATAGAGATTACCGAAGAAACTGACAATCTGACAAGAGAGATACCCGAGACTACAAGGAAAAAGGGAAGAAAGTTTGTTACCTAGCTGAGAACATAGTTGATGAAACTGACACCAAATTAAAAGAAGACATCGAGATGGTATTTGGAGCCATTAAGGATGATTCAGATGAAGATGAAGATGAACAAAGGTATGTAGAAACTGCACTCATATCTAAAGTTAGTAAAAATGATGTCTGGATCATAGATAGTGGCTACACTCACCATATGACTAGTGATAAACAAAATTTTGAGACTTTTGAATACTATAATGGTGGTTCAGTGAGAATGGTGAATGATACACCTTGTCCAGTTGAAGGTAAAGGAACCATAATGTTGAATAACCTGATAAAATGTGAAAATGCCTACGGTGTAAAAGGACTGAATTATAATTTGTTAAGTGTTTCACAGTTGAAAAATTCAGGTCACATAGTAGGATTTGAAAATAAGAAGGCAAAGATCTACAATGAATCAGGAAGGTTGATTGGTACTGGTGAGCAGACAAAAGGTAACCTTTTCTATCTTGATGATGCTAATACCACTTGCTTAATGGCCAGAAATGAAGACATATGGTTGTGGCACAAAATATTGTGTGATGTGAACTTTGACAACATGATAAAGATAAGAAACAAGAGGAATATCATAGGCTTACCGAGAATGACTAAGCCTAAGTATATCATGTGCAAGAATTTTCAAAAAGGTAAGATGACAAAGTCTAGTTTCAAGAGTAAAACCCATACATCTACTGAAATTGTAGAATTGGTCCATACAAATCTATGTGGACACATGAGGATTGATGTAACACAAGTCTTTCTCTACCCTATCTTCTTCTAGGGTATCCTTAGGTCACTTCTCTGACCTATTAGGGTTCTAATCTGACCCTACTCTCCTTAGGATTATTTTTTCAAGATCCTACTCCTTTCAACTTGTGAATACCACTCAATTAGAACCACAACTCTTCAAAACATCATCTAGGCTTTCAATAGCCTTTCTTGCTCTATCTTCACAAACTTCACAAACTGGCCCAAGATGATCAAAAACCACTCCATAGAGAGAAGTAGGCCTTTTTGGATGTTACTAAGATCCTTTTCAATTCTTGCAAACACATTTTTCCCTAATCAATTTCCAAGAAACACAACAATTGCTTCCCAGATAGGGCTACAAGCAATTAGGCCTAATTAGGTTTTTTTTCTGCAATAACTCACACAACTTATTAACAAGTTGGAAAAAACATTTGATCCTGATACCCTTTATCAAGAAACTAAAGATTTTCTAGGTCTTGGGCTCCCAAATTTTCCATACAACGCTTCCTACAAACAAGCCTAAAATTCAAGGGTTTTAGGGATTTCAAAACCTGTCTGACAGAATCCTTGTTTTCACCATCCAAACATATGCACTAGCACTTACCATTGAATTTCAGCCTTCAAGACACATAACCCTACCTCTATCCAAGCTCTGATTGAATATACCAATGCTTTCAATCTTCCTTATTAGCTCTACACTGCACTGTGATCCCTAGCCATGCAACACTGGCTTGCCTAGGGCATCACATTAAAAATATCTCCCATGCTTTCCAGGTCCCCTCCTTCACTGTACAATATGTACATGGAGTCACCTCCCTAAACCCAAAGGACCATGCAGATTCCTCAATCCTATGTATAGGGAACCTATACCTTATTTTAATTCTATTTATAGCCCTTGAATCTGTGCAAATTCTCCATTTTCCTCCCTTCTTGGATGCCAACACAACCGGGACTGCACATGGGCTTATACTCTTCTTGATCAAGCCTTGATCCAAGAGTTCTTGTACCTACCTTGCCACTTCCAAGTTCTGATCAGGGGTTAGCTTATAAGATACCTTGTAAGGAAAAGATGCACCAGGGAAAAAGTCTATCTGATGACTTATTACCCTTCTAGGAGGTAAGGTAGCAGGAGTGCCATCACTCACTATGTCTTTATACTTCTCAAGCAATGTTTTTATTTCTGATGGCAATGGCTCCTTGACTAGTTTTTATTCCTCCTTAGGTCTGATCACAATAGCATACCCTTCCTTCTCTTCTTCCTTGAGATCCTTCACAAACTCTTTACCACTACAAAACATGACATTAGGAGTCTTGGACTGTGGCTCTTCATCTTCTAGCAAAGACTGAACCTTGAAAGTTCTGCCTCCTTTCTTGAATATTATAGAGTTCTCCTTTCCATCATATACTTCCCCATTGTCAAATTTCCAAGGCCTTCCTAATAGAAAATGGCAAGCATCCATTGGTAGGATGTCACACAAGAGTTTATCCTTATACCCTACTATGGAGAATTCCACCCATGTTTTCTCATTCACCAATACACTTTGGCCTTTGTTGAGCCAAGTCAGCTTATAGAAATTCACATGGGGTATTTGGTCAACTTGAGTTTGTTGACTGCATCCTCTAAGATGATATTATCAGTGGAACCATAGTCCACTATCACCTTACAAACTTTGCCAAGGATCTTGCATCTTATCCTATACAAAGCCCTCCTATTATTGGGTTCATCTTTTCTAGGTTATCTTATCAAGACCTTTCTAAACATTAAGTTCTCACCCATCTCTGAATCTAGATGGTCAATCTCAAGATCTTTGAGACTTGAAGTGTCTTCATGGGCATATGCTATTCTTTTATCACTATTTGATGCAGTAGGCTTGTCAGGACATCTATATGCTAGATGGCCTAGTTGACCACAGTTGCAACACTTCATACTTACAAAGTATGAGTTACTTCTACCTACTTCTACCTCCTCTCCCTCTACTAGGTCCTTGACTACCTCTGCCTTTGTTATAGCCTCCTCTTTGAGTGCTTTCCACACTATGCTCTATTAATTTTTTCTCACCTTGATTCCTCTGCTCATTGCCTCTGCCTTGATAGCTTCCTCTTTGACCCCTTTGGTCTCTCCCTCCACCTCTATTCTTGAAGTTAGAGTCACCTTTATTTTTTTTCTTTTCCTCCACTCTGAGGGCTAATTGATGACACCTTTGCATTGTAGTTAGTGTCCACAAACTGATTTCTTCTTGGATGTTCAATTTCAAACATCCCAAGTACCTTTCTACCTTAATAGACTCTTCTTCTTTCTACCTAGATATAAGACACAATCTTTGGAATTCCTCTATATAAGAGGCCACATCTAGGTCTTTTTTCTTCAAACTCTATCTTTTTCTATGGAGTTGAATCTCATAGTCTTTAGGAAGGCAATTCTCCTTTAGCTTGGCCACCATTCCATTCCAATTGGCTATGGGCTTCTTACCCAGTCTAATCCTCTCATATTGCAGGTATTTCCACCATGTTAGGGCTGACCCTCTGAGTATTGATTTGGCCACCTTGAGATTTTGTGCTTCAGTTACTCCTTCACACTCGAAATGGTTCTTCACTCCTTCAATCCAATCCATCATTGCTTCAATATCCATCTTTCCACTAAATAGTGGTATACCCTCCAATGCCTTTCCTCCTAGGGCTTTTATGGCTTTTAGGAAAGGCTCTTCATTCAATAAATGGTTTGGTTCAGGGATAAGGTCTTCTTCAGCAACCTTCTTACCCATATCACTACTTTCTACTTCCTTGTTTATAGATGCTACATTTGCAACTTCTTCTAGCATTATTTTCATACCTTCTAAGGCTTCTTCAAGAAGTCTATTCTTCTCCTTTTGCTCATCCAACTATTTATCTAGCTCTACATTTGTCACCATGATTGACTCTCCTACTAATTCACCAGTAGCTGCAGACATGCACTAATTTCCCAAGTCTTTAACTTGCTCTGATACCACTATGATGTAACACAAGTCTTTCTCTACCCTATCTTCTTATATGGAATCCTTAGGTCACTTCTCTAACCTATTAGGGTTCTAATATGACCCTACTCTCCATAGGATTCTTTTTTCAATATCCTACTCCTTTCAACTTGTGAACACCACTAAATTAGAAACATAACTCTTCAAAACACCATCTAGGCTTTCAATATCCCTCGTTGCTCTATCTTCACAAACTTCAAAAACTGACCCAAGATGATCAACAACCACTCCACAGAGAGAAGTAGGCATTTTAGGATGTTACTAAGATCCTTTTCAATTCCTACAAACACATTTTTCATTGGAATCCTAATTGAGTTCCAAGAAACACAAGAATTGCTTCCCAAATGGGGCTACAAGCAATTAGGCCTAATTAGGCTCTGTTTCTGCAATAACTCACAAAACTTCTTAACAAGTTAGAAAAGAAACATTGGATCTTGATACCCTTTATCAAGACACTAAATATTTTTTGGGTCTTGGGCTCCCAAATTGTCCGTACAACCCTTCCTACAAACAAGCCTAAAATTTAGAGTTTTAGGGCTTTCAAATCTCGTCTGACAGAATCCTTATTTTCACCATCAATAATTATGTACTAGAACTTCCCATTGAATTTGGGACTTCAAGACACATAACCGTACCTCTCTCCAATCTCTGATTGAAGCTACCAATGCTTTCAATCTTCCTTATCATCTCTGAACTACACTTTGATCCCTAGCCATGCAACACTGGCTCGCCTAGGGAATCACATTAAAAATAGCTCCCACAATTTCTATGGCCCCTCCTTCACTATACAATATGTACATGGAGTAACCTCCCTAATCCCAAAGGCCCATGCAGATTCCACAGTGAGAAGAGGATCTATGACTCCATCTTCACCAATTGCTTGGTTCAGACTAGTGACTAGACAGAAAACAAAATAATTTACAATCCTAAATAAATTCTCACAAAATTAAAAACCAACACCACACAGAATCTTAAAATCAACTAATCTAACACTTCCATGGATTACAGTATTCAATTCTATCTATTAAAATACTATTTTCTCATAAAAACACTAACTGTGACTATTTTTGCTATTATCCAGTCCATACACACATTTACAAAATTAAGCCAACCCTTCACCAAGGTCAAGGATGGCCTTAAGTAGTTGACCAAAACCCAAAATAAACGGTTTCAAAAAGTTATTAAACCAATTGCTCAAAGTTGCAATTATGCAACAAATGTTGTCAATGACATTATTGACAACTTTTATATCTTTTTGGATTTGCTATCCAAACTTGGTCAAAAGTCCACAAATCTTACCCAAATTCCTATATAAGGTGTTATCACATAAAATAGGACCTCAAATCCCTTGCTTGTTCCTTTTTACATCAAAATGCATAAAACACCCTAATTGACCTAATGTGGACCATCCTACAAAATAAGGTTACTAAGAACCTGTTAAGGCCTCCTAAACTCACACACTTCACACTAGGACTTGTTTAGTCCCCTTATTTCACTAGTGGTTAGGATAGAACCAATACAATCCAAAAACAACATAGAAGCCCTAGGTTCCTTTCTATCCCTACCTAGGTGCTCCTACACCAAGGAAAAAGAGCTACTATGGAGATAGGTATTTAATTCTCTTTGTTGATGATTTTTCTAGAATGATGACATTCATGTTCTTAAAAGATAAATTAGAAGAATTTAAGATATTTTAGTATTTTCTGATTCTCAAGTAGTATCTTTACTCTTCGTATCGTTTCTTTATAGCTTTCGATTTCTTCAACTTTGCGTTTTCTTTCTATTTTTATTAATTCTTCTGGTTTTGAAGAGATAGAAAATGGTATAAAGCAATGTAGAAAAACAAAGTGAAGAGAAATTAAAATCCTTAATGTCAGATAGAGGAGGAGAATTTACTTCAGAAGAATTCACTGACTATTGTAATGAGCATGGAATTAAAAGACAGGTTTATGCACCAAGGACACCATAGAAAAATGGAATTGTTGAAAGGAGAAACAAATCAATTGTTGTCTGTGCAAGAACATTGATGATTGAGAAAAGTATCACTCAAAATTTTTGGAGGAAAGTTGTTAGTACTGTTGTCTACACACTAAACAGAGTACAACTGAAGAAGGACACAAAGACACCCTATGAGCTTTGGTATGGTCATACACCCAATGTAAGTTACTTCAAAATCTTTGGTATTCAATGTTATATATTGAAGGATGATAAAAATGGAAAAATTGACTGCAAAAGTGAAGAAGGCATCTTTCTAGGGTAATCAACCAAAAGCAAGGCCTATAAATGTCTAAACAAGTCTTCTAACAAAATCATTGAAAGTGCAAATGTGAAAATAGATGAATTTGCAAAAGAGAATAATAAGGAAAGAAAAAAGGAACCAGAGGACTACAACATGTTTGTTTATACAAAACCTGACACTCTACCCGAGCAATAGTGTGTCGCTCCTAAGGATCAGAACATTGCACTCGAGCATTAGGCTGCAATTACCAAAAATTAGGAAAATCCTCGAGATGATGTTAAGAACAATGGAGATTAGAATGAAGGTGAAGAAGATGATCAGAATGAAGAACACAAAGTTGAACCGAAACTTGCCAAGTATGTCAGAAGACATCATCCACATAATCAAATCATAGCAGACAAAAAGGCTGGAACAAGAACAAGAAGTAAGTCACTTAACACCAGATGTTTACTTTGTGATTTTGAGCCTAAATCTGTTAACAATGCACTTCAGAATGAAGAATGGGTCAGTGCTATGAATGAGGAAATATAATAGTTTGAGAAGAACAATACATGGACACTATTACCGAGATCAGATGACAAGAATGTCATCGGTACCAAATGGATATTTAGAAACAAGCTGAATGAGAATGGAGAAGTCACTAGAAACAAAGCAAGATTAGTATGCAAGGGATATGCACAAGAAGAAGGTATTGATTA
>MU227088.1:2059411-2082869 GCA_018584345.1 Thuja plicata | reverse complement strand
GATTCAAGGTATACCAAATGGATGTCAAATCTGCATTCCTAAATGGAATATTGGAAGAAGAGGTATACATTGAATAACCAGAAGGGTTTTTTGATCCAGACAAGAGAAACATGGTATGTAGACTACATAAAGCCTTGTATAGATTAAAACAAGCACTGAGAGTCTGGTATGAAAGACTTCACTCATATCTCATTAGCATAAAATTTGTTAGATCAAGTGAAAATAGAAATCTATACTTAAAAGAAGATACAGATGGTAATATTCCGATTGCTGAAATTTTTGTTGATGATATCATTTTTGGGGGAAATGAATTGTTATGCAAATCCTTTGCTAATGAAATGAGAAAGGAATTTGAAATATCTATGTTTTGGGAGATCAAATTCTTTCTTGGTCTAGAGATTCTTCAACAAAATGCATGCATATACATCACTCAGTCTAAATACATCAATGAAGTGCTAAAGATATTCAAGATGGAAGATTCCAAACCAATTGGAACACCTATAGCTACCAAATGAAAGCTGACAAAAGAAGACAAATCCAATGAGGTAAATCAAACCTTATATAGATCAATGATTGGCAAACTGATGTATGTTGTTCACACCAGACCAGATATAACACATGCAGTTGGAATAGTTGCAAGATTCTCTACTAATCCCAAAGAATCACATATGACTTCGGTTAAGAGAATTCTGAGATATCTGAAGAACACCGAGGACTATGGGTTATGGTACAAAAGAGAAGGAAAAATTGAGCTACAAGTTTATACAGATGTTGATTGGGCTGGAAACATTGATGACCGAAAGAGCACAACTGGAGGAACATTCTTCATGGGTGACAAACTTGTCACATGGAAAAGAAAAAAGCAAGGATGTATCTCTCAGTCTAATGCAGAAACAGAGTATGTGGCTGCTACTGCAAATTTCTCCAATATTACATGGATCAAACAATTGTTGGAAGGTATGAATATTAATATCCTTGAACCAGTAATTATCTACTATGATAATACCAGTGTAATAAAAATTCCTAAGAATCCAATCATGCATTCTAAGACTAAGCATATTGATATCAAGTATCACTATCTAAGAGAACAAGTGCAAGCAAAGTAAGTGACACTATAATATGTTCAATCAAAGGAACAATTAGCTGATATATTCACCAAGTGATTACTGAAGGATACATTTGAGTACCTGAGAAAGAGACTAGGGGACCAACCCTTGTCTATTGGTGAGTAAGATGATTAGGAGGATGCATCATCCTATACCAAATTTGAAGATTAGTCATAATGATGCAAACACAAAGATGCACAATAATAGATATATTTGTACATAGAAAGGTACAAATCTGCACCAAAAATTAGAACATTATATTTCTGATGGATAGGGAAATTCAAGGAAAATATTATGTAAAGGGTGTAGAAATTATATTTTTCCATTAGTATATACAAGGAAAAACATGATGAGCACCATCGGTTTATTCTACACTGATAGACAGGGCACAACACTACCCGATGCCAAGGTTACCGATACTGCCAATTACAAAGCATCCTGACAAACACTATTTAGTGTTACCCAATGAAAAAAAGGACAAAGGAACCTGATGAGTACCCAATAGTGAAACACAACAAAATAGTAAAGAGTGGAACCTGACAGATGAAGGGAACCTGATAATCAGTTCAAAGAAGGAATACTGATAGACTTTTAGTTCACACCGACGATCAAGAACCGACAGTCAGTTACATCCTGCAAAAGGTGGATCTGACTTTCCACGTCAGATAAATCACTGAAGTTTTATATTTAGCTTCTTGATTTGTTTTAAATCCATTACATGTGGAGAAAGAAATGTATTTAATATTATTTTTATCAATTTAACTATTTAAAAAAAGTGCAAACTAAAGGATCAAGGTCAAGTTGTATACCTTGGATCTAGAGTTAACATTGTAATCTGTGATTCTAAAATAGGTAAAATACTTGTATAAATAGATGCTCAATCAATTATGAACATGTTGTTTGATGATTATTGTAGCCACTGAGAGCATCTAAGGATTAGACAAGAGAATTCATTTGACAGCACAGACAAAGATCAAATTAGTTGTCAAGAATAGAACATAGGCTACCGATGAGCAGGAAAAGGTATTAATCAATCACTATAGGTGATATTCATATACTGTGAGCTTTAAAGGATCTGTAATAAAAAATTATAGATAGCATACAATCAAGTCAAACATATTGTACACATTCTAACAAGTGGGGTACACATAATAAATTCTTTCTAGGAAGGTGGACTTAACAGTCCTATTGTAAATCTCTTAATCGAGTGCACACTTCATTAGTGTTGTTAAAAGCTCTTAACATAGTAGATCCTAACATGTCTCCACATTAATACTCCTAATAGGGTAGATCATAAGAAGTGATCAATTGTAAGCCTTTACCGGCTCCCTTCCATTCTGCAGATAGTGAAGTTTTGTGGGTGCCATCCCCACCATAGTTTTTACTTCCTAACATGATTTTTCTGCGATATCATATCTTGTGTTATGTGTCTATTAATTTCATGAATGTTTCTATGAATTTTGCATACAATTAACTTTATGAATTAATACTACATGCATAAGAAATAACATCATATATGGTTGGTAATGCAGTAAAGATTGTTTACTAATGATGAAAGGTGAAAAGTGTTAAAAATTTTAGAGGTACTGATTCACCCCTCCCCTCTTAGTACTACTTCCCATTAATCCCAACAATTGGTATCAGAGCTAAGTCTCTTCTTGGAAATCTTAAAGGGTTAAGATAAAATATCATACAATGGAGAAGTACAAACTTGATAAAAATATTGAGAATAAAAAGCTTGAAATACAAATGTTCTATGGACAGTATAAAGAAGCTAGAATTGGTATGAGACAACTGCTGGATGAAAGAAAGAATATGTCATCTCACTATAATGAGATAGATTAGCTTGAGGAGGAGATTCCAGATTTCTTTGAGTCTTTAGGATCAAATACAAGAAAGGCATCAGATACATCAGAAGAAAGCATCACAAGCCTAACTAAGATCAATCTATATTTGGCTAGACAAGTCAAATCTCTGCAAATTGGTCAAGAGACACAGATGGTAAGAATGATTGATGTCATGAACAATGAAAGGCAAGTTGAACAAGAAAGAACTCTAGCAATTGATGATAGAAGAAAGATCACAGAAAAGCTACAAGAAAAGGAGTCTAAGATACAAAGACTTACAGAGCATCACCATGAGGTAACTAATCAGATTATTCTTATGAGTCAAGAAGCAAACAGAATGAATGTGGAACTCACTGAAAGAATATAAATTATCAGTGAACTAAGAGAAGAGAATAAAAAACTAAAGCATGAGGCTAGAATTCTACAAAAACATGACGACATGATTCAGAGAGATTAAGAGAGTACAAAAAGGATAGATGAATTCTTGAATTCACAAAGAAGACCCAACACCAACATTGGACTAGGGTTAATGGAGCATGGAGAGTCATCAAATGAAGATGATCCAAAGGATCCCTACACCAATCCTAGACCAAGAAGATTGACATGCAATCACTATGGAAAGCAAGGCCGCACCTCAAATGTCTGCAAGAGAAAAGAAAAAGGTATTCCTAAATCCACATTTACATTCATAGGACATTGTTATAATTGCAGCAAGAAAGGACATAAAGCACATGAATGTAAATCAAAGTTGAAAGAATCAAAGAAGGAAACCTATATGGACAAGTATTGTCCCACCTACAAAATGCATGGGCACACATCTCTTGAATGCAGGAAGAAGAAAATTGAAGCATGGAAACCCAAAAATGAAGAAAATACATATAAACTGAGAAGAGTCGGTAATTCATATGTTTGGGACTACAATACATGGATAAACTGCACAACATGTGGTAGATATGGTCACATTGATAGAAACTGCATGAGATTATGGACCAAAAGGTTTAGAGCCTAGACCAACTTGGGAATGGCATGTTTACACTGTCATAAGGTTAGACATCAAAAGAAGGACTGCAGAGACAGAATAACAGAAACCACCAGTTTTGCAAATGGTAACACTATTGAAGACATCAAGAAAATGAGAAAGAAAATATAGAGGAAAGCTTCAACTAATGAGGAAGTTGGACCAATAAATGTTGCATGTGACACCTCATCCCATGGTTCTGGTGACATCACCACCCATGCCTAAAAGATGAACAAGTATGGAACTGCACTACACCAAGTCATATTTTGCATCAGTTCCATTATACAAATTGATAGATAGTCAAAATCTGCATAAATAAAGATGCATACTATGTTACTTGTTACAATTCTGAGAAATCAACCCCACCAGTAAGCACATACCAAAAATCATTAGTGAATATAAAGATGATTTGTTTACACTTATTGAGAATTTTCGGTCAACACATAAAATGGCTAAGTTGCTAATGTAACCCGACACCCATTGGTAAGGAAGTAAAGTGATAAAGTTGTCTTGACACAACACCGATATCCATTGGTAAAAGAAACAATCTTGACAACCATCCTAAGAATCCTATCAACACCAAGAATGTTATTTAAGAGTCTTCCTGATGAACTCCATCTTCATGACCTGATGAGTTGTTGAGCATTTATGATAGACTTAGGAAAAAATTCTATAAATACTTGACGGGAGCACTTCATTCTGCACACATGATTTGAGCAGAAAGAGTAGAGAAAAAATAGAGTGATAAAGAGAGCATTTGGCAGAGTGACCTTGACTCGATCCAATACACTCCAAATAGATCACTCATCAGCCACACAAATAAAAGTAAGTACCAAAAATACTGAAGAACTCTATTTTTATTTTCAAGAAAGCCCTAAATTCAAAATACGATGGAAACCACTTCAAGAACCGTAAAGTTGAAGAATGACAAGAAGAATTTCATCAAGTTAATAAAGAACAACACCTATGTGGATCCTAAGTACAAGATATGCCCATAAATTACATCACAACCCAATGGATTCTAGCACATTTTCTAAAATTCCACCTAGGGTTTTGCTGATAGAAGATGTAAGGTCCTACATTCACTGCAAGATTTCTAAGAGTGGTGATCTGGAGATAGATCAAGCTTACAAGAAGCTATGTGATGAACAAGGAAACCTAAAAGAAGAACACAAGCATCTGCAAGTAAAAGGGATAAATAATACCCTATATTTCCTGAGGGTTTTCAAAACTGACTGGATTAGGTTATTTTTGAGAAGAATGCATGACGAAAATTTATTGTTGGATGAACCTAAGAAGATCATAAAGGATGTGTTACATGCTTTAACTGGTTACCTCATAACTGAAAAACCTAAGGTACACAAGCATCCCTCCTAGCTAGAAGTTGAAAAATCACAAATGCTATGTGGGATAATAGAGGTCTTAAGGTGAACATCATCATCGATGAGGAACTGAGATTTAGTGCATGTGTAATAGGCTATAAAATATTCCAAGCAAGTAGGCTAAACAACATTGCATCAATAGCAGTAAGCACAACATACAAGATAGTCACGAAGGGAATATAGATGGATCTATGTGAGATCCTCTGGAAGCAACTTGATGAGAATATGACAACAATAAGGTCTGCAAAGACAAACACATGTAAGTTTGGTTCACTCATCATGTGTATATTATTTTATTTTCAAGAACACTTTTCTTCAATTGGCAAAGTGAAATGGGACACTACCAAGCCAGTCACATTGCAGATTAGTGAACTTATCAAGTCACTAGGAGATAATTTTGATTCAGTGATGACTGAATACTTCCTTGAATTCAAGGAAAAGATGATGGAAAGAGTGAGGATCCCTGAATAGTTGATTGAACAACATAGGGATGAAATATGTTTCATGGTGGATATAAATTTTACTCACATTAAACCAGTTGTACCAAGGATAGCCTGGTTAGCACCTCTTGACTATGAGATTAACATAGATCAAGAAACCAATGCAATTGATGCATTGATAAATGAACCACTTGATAGCAAACAACCAAGATTTGGAACTTATGAAGAGGCTAAGTCTAAGATATAAATAGGCCTAGTCATCAAGAAGACTGTCAACAAGAAGAACAAAATGGTAAAGAATCTTCAAAAGATTTTGTTGGTTAATGAGGAGGAAAAAGAACAAACAGAGGAAACCGAGGAATAGGGTACCATTGGTGAACAGAAACATGAGCAAGAATCAGATTCTAAGGCCACTAAATCTGATACACCTCTACCTCCTACAAAGAAACCAAGAACCACAGTAGCTCAGAGAACAAGGAGCCAAACACTAAAAGCCACTACACCTCTCAAGAATGGTCAAGTGAGGACCTATAAGAGGAAGCATCAAATAGAGAAGCAAACTGTGAAACAAACACCTACAAAAAGGAGAAAAGAACTGGTCAGGACCAAAGATGACATAGAAAATTCCAAAGATGATGAGCCTAATGTAGAGAATAAAAGATCATCCCCTAGAAAAATGGATGAAATTTCCAATTCAATTGCTAAAAATGGTACAATAACTAATAGGAAAATTGGACAGTGGGCAAAGCTGGAGCCAGAAGATCAACATAAAATACAAGATGCAATAATCAGGGCAATGGTCAAGTTCAAATATGTACTAGTAGAATTTATAGCCCAAATACCCAAAGAACTGGGTGGCAAAATTTCACAATAGTGGTCATCTGCTCTACACACAGAAAAGGAAGCAAGGGAGAGGGTACTTGTCACACTCATGCCCCCCGAATCAAAGATGGAAGAGATCAAAGAAATAATGAAAAAGCATTCAAGTAAATCTGTAGCAAAGATAAGAGCTTACAAAGTACTATAGGATAAATTTATAGAGATAGACATCATGACTGAGGCCAAATGGAGACAAATCCTAGATCTACCTATAGAGTCAACAAGTTGTGAGAATCAATTACTTCTCACCGAAACACCTTATGTAGAGGAGGACAAGATAAGGCAAGTCCTAAGCACATTTCTTTGGATAATGTTGATAATAATGAGCCAATTGACTTAGACAAAGTCATGGATGATCTTGACATTCAAGACATCACTCATTATGACTCTGATAAAGATCCACAGAAAGAAGATGATGTCATTTTCATATCTCTTAAGGATCAATGAAAGCAACAAGAATTGGAGACACAAAGGAATAAGGACATGGATGTTGCTAATGAAATATGACCAAAAACTTCCATTATTGACATCACAGGTCTGGACCGTGTAGATCAAATACAAAAAGATGAAGATGTCACTGCTCAACAGGATCAAACTAATGAGCAGGACACACTTATAGATGCAGCAAAAGTGGGCACACAGAATAACATGCAAGTATTGATGAAGGCCATCAACATGCTAGAAGGAAATGAAGAATCAAATGCAGTAGATACAAGCATACCTGAAGACAAAGCTGATGTAGAGAAAAAGGATACCACAGATGAACCAAAAGATACAACTGCAGATCAAGCTGCAATCGATGATCAACAAGACAAGTCTAGTGATCAAAATAAAGAAGAAGGTAAACAAGTAGAAGAGGACAAGCAGAAGGAAAAGAGTGAAGAAGCAAAGATAGATGAACAGGAGAAGAAAAAGAAGAGAAATTTGTGGAAACACCCAAGGTTGATGGAGAGACATCTTCACCAAACTGATAGGTGAACCCTGAGCAAAAAACACAAGAAGATTCATCTACAAAGCCTTCATCGAGCACCTCGGAGAAGACAAATGAACTAGAAATGGTAGTTCATACATCTGCTTCTACACAAATCTCAAGGAAGAAGAGAAACAAGAATAAGAATCCAATGACTTTGGATGAAATTATTGAGATTCTAGTATGTGATCCTAGGACATTGGATCCAACTGAATTGACAAAGTATGCAAGGCTTTGTGAAAGAAAATCCATGCGGGACAAGTTGAGAAAAGCCACCAAGGAAGAAAAGGTAATTGAAGTTGCATGAGGAATAATTCATTAAATTGTACCTGATATAGACGTTGATCAAACAACCCCCATGCTTGATCAATTAGTGGTTCTCACTCATGGAATCACATCTCAAAACATAGATGTTGAGAAGGCTATAGAAGCTAGACTTTAGAAGAAGTATGAATTCAAGTTAGCTGAGAAGATAAGCCAAGAAGTGGCACTACAAAAGGTAAAGCTTTCTGAATTGGTAAGCATAGTAGACCCAATGATTTTAGATGCTATAGCCTTAATTCATAAATTATGCATGTTAGATCAACTCACAAAGGAGTATATTGACAAGATAGCACATATAGATGTTGATCTTCAAACAAGTGCACAAAGTCTCACAAACAGTGAAGAGGCAATCAAATTGCACAATGAAAAGCTCACGAAATCTTGGAAGCTAAGACAAGATATACAGATTGCAAAAACCAAGTTCAGAGATTATGTGAATGAGCTTCAAGCTCAACTCTTACCAACACTCTCATTACTGCAAAACCGTATGACAGAGGCAAGATAACTTATTTCCACCCCAAAAATGTTTGTCCTAGACAACATTTATGATATGCATGCCCGAATTGAGCTAGAGCACATGGCATTAGAACTCCTCAAAGAAAATTGGGAGAAATTGATTGATGAAATCAAGAAAACCCACTCCCACATTCTTGATACATTGTAAGTTACACATTTTTGTCACATTTTTGACAACTTATAAGTTTTATATTTTTGTCATGATTATCAAAAAAAGGGGGAAATGATATGTACAGTCAATCACTAAAAGGGGAAAATGAAAGGAAGAAATTATATGTATATTCAATCATTTGAAAGAGGAAAGAACAAAAGGGGGAATGTATAGTTCAAATGCAAGTATATATGTACATATAGTTATACTATACCAATGCATATATAGTTAGGGGGAGTCATATAATGAAAAGGATATATACATGGTGTACATACTAAACACTTTAGTATTATGCACATACCAGTTTATGATACTAATTTCAAAGGGGGAGATTGAAGACGTTATATTTTTCCTTTAGTATATACAAGGAAAAATATGATGAACACCATTAGTTTATTCTACACCGATAGATAGGGCACAACACTACCCGAGACCAAGGTTACTGATACTGCCATGTACAAAGTATCCTGAAAAAAACTATTGAGTGTTACCCGATGACAAAAAGGACAAAGGAACATGACAAGTAACCAACAGTGCAACCCGATGAAATAGTAAAGAGTCGAACCCGACAGATGAAGGGAACCTAACAATCAGTTCAAAGAAAGAACACTGACAGAATTTCAATTCACACCAATGATCAACAACTAATAGTTAGTTACATCCCGCAAAAATTGGATCGGACTTTCCACGTTAGATAAATCACTGAAGTTTTATATTTAGCTTCTTTATTTGTTTTAAATCCATTATGTGCGGAGAAAGCAATGTATTTATTATTGTTTTTATAATTTTAACTATTTCAAAAACATGCAAACTAAAGGATCAAAGTGAAGTTGTATACCTTGGATCTAGAGTTAACATTGTAATGCGTGATTCTAAAATAGGTTAAATACTTGTATAAATAGATGCTCAATCAATTATGAACATGTTGTTTGATGAAAATTTAAGCCATTGAGAGCATCTAAGGATGAGACAAGATCAGAATTCATGCAACAACACAGACAAAGATCAAATCAGTTGTCAAGAACAGAAAATAGGCTACCGACGAGCAGGTAAATGTATTAATCAATCACTATAGGTGATATTCATATACTGTGAGCTTTAAAGGACCTGTAATTAGAAATTATAGATTGCATACAATCAGGTCAAACATATTGTACACATTCTAACAAGTGGGGTATACTTAAGAAATCCTTTCAAGGAAGGTGGAATTAACAGTCCTATTGTAAATCTCTTAACCGAGTGCACACTTCATTAGTGTTGTTAAAATATCTTAAGAGAGTAGATCCCAATAGGTCTCCAAATTAATACTCCTAACAAGGTAGATCATCAAAAGTGATCAATTGTAAGCCTTTACCGGCTCCCTTCCATTCTGCAGATAGTGAAGTTTTGTGGGTGTCATCCCCACCTTTTTTTACTTCCTAACATGATTTTTTTGTGATATCATATCTTGTGTTATGTGTCTATTAATTTCATGAATGTTTCTATGAATGTTGCATACAATTATGTTTATGAATTAATACTACATGCATAAGAAAGAACATTAGATATGGTCAGTAATGCAGTAAAGATTATTTACTAATGATGAAAGGTGAAAAGTGTTAAAAATTTTAGAGGTACTGATTCACCCCTCCCCTCTCAGTACTACTTCCCATTAATACCAAAAAAGGGATGGAACATGATATACATGATTATTTTGTTTAGCATTGTTGTCAAAGGGAGAGAATGATCTCATTATCTTACAAAGGGAGAGATGATCCCATTATCATATTAAAGGAGAGATGATCATTAAGGGAGAGCTATGATAAAGGGAGATATTATATCATTATCCATGAAGGTAAAAGTTCCTGAGAATAAGAAGGAAGAGTTAATCAATATTCTAAGGGAGAGAAATTGACAACATAGGAAATATCCATCTAAGGGAGAGAAGTAACAAAGAGAGAGAATTCAGACAAAAAGAAAGATTGTTGTCAAAGGAAAAAGAGATTATCAAGAAGAGGAACAGTGAAGGAAAAGCACATATCAGAACAAAGATGTCAGATGATACATCTATCCAGAGAAGGGATTGAAGATTGAAGACTACCACTCGACATGAAACAAATCCAAGTTATTTTTTAGCTTATCAAGAGCCATAAATTTGTAATAGTTACATTAGAAAAGCTTGATGAAATTGTATATTTCATATAATATTAGTGATAGTATAGTATGATAATGTAGTATTTTTCCATCAATGCCAAAGGGAGAGATTGATGACATGTAACTGATTGAATGTTTGAAGATGTTAAGTTGATCACCTAAATGCAGAAGGATAATGCAAGACATTAAATTAGTTAATGGATTGTATTGTCATTGATGTCAACTTGATATAATCTAATCGATTATAATCAAAGTGTCAAAGACTTCAGAGAATAAAAGAGATAAATATTATGCTTTTAGTAATGCATAGAAGACAAACATTCACAATATGACTTCAAACACTGATGGTCAGTGGAACACCGATAGACAAAGATCACCGAAAGTCAAGTCATAGTGATGCCCAAGAAAGAACACTGACGAGCAGAATGACAAGCATAACCGATGGCCACAAACATAGTGTAAATCAACAGAGAAGCCCAAGGAGAACTAGAGTGTTGACTGAAGCTATCAAAGAGTTAAATACCAAAATTAACTTGAGTTTAGAAATGACAAAATATCTAGCTCGCAGAGCTAAATATGGATTTAATTGGTAGTTATCTTTATTTTCATCGATAAGATAAAGCCAAAGAGAATTAAAGTTAGAGTAATTATTTATATTCACTTATTAATTAGATCACTTTGATTTAATTATTAAGTTGTCTATTACTCTATTTTACTTAAGTTGTCTCTTAGGTGCATATAATTAATATTTTATATTAATTATTATGCGCAACCTAGATTTTTACCTTTTTAGGGTTTCATTCACCTTATAGGTTGAACTCTTGTAATTATTATTAATGGATCTTGGAATATAATTTCTCTCACACTGCTTAAATTTTCCAAGCTTTTCTTTCTTGTCTTTTT
This sequence comes from Thuja plicata, assembly GCA_018584345.1. Classification (NCBI taxonomy): domain Eukaryota; kingdom Viridiplantae; phylum Streptophyta; class Pinopsida; order Cupressales; family Cupressaceae; genus Thuja; species Thuja plicata. The sequence continues at coordinate 2,071,200 of MU227088.1, read as the reverse complement.
GGCTTCCTTCCTACAACAGGTCATTTGCATGCAGGTGTTCTTGGTGAACTGTGCATTTGTCTATCTCAAATCCTACATGGTATAAGAGCTTTCCTAATTCTGCCTAGTATGGAGGTCTTGAAGACGCGATTCAAGGATGAAAATCATAGCTTCTCTAGGGTTTTTCTTCTTCAATCTAGAAGAGAATTTTTTCTGGAGCACTTTGAGCCAAAACGGACACTGCCATTGTGCTCAGAAGGCTTGGGAGATCAAATTTTCATATAAATTTGGCCATATTTGGCCCCACTAGCATCTGGAAAAAAAAATTCCTCTCGAGGTCATATGACATGCTTCCTGAGGCGAGAAAAATTCAAAAAATTCAAAAAAAAAAGTTTTTTAGAGTTTTTAGGGCGTAGCTAGTTGCAGCCTAGACACGTCGTCGCCGTGCCAGCCCTGACACCACCCGGGCCTCGCCCGCGCTCGGCCTCGCCCGCGCTCACCCCCCTGCCAGCGTGCTACCAGCCGGCTACCCAGCCGCATCCATCGATGCATCACTGCTGACCACCACCTCCGTCGGCTACTGAGCCACCTCCATGCAGCCACCAGTACTAGTCCCACCAGTGACGTCATCGCTAAAAAAGTGACATCACTATCTAACCCAAAATGTTTTTGGCGACCGACAAATATTTTTCGGTAGAGAGGCGCATGACATGCTGAGGGCCATCAATTTTTTTCCCAGGCGCTGCAACGGTCATTTGACCATCAAATGTTTTGTCATCTTTGTGTTTTTCTAGAGAGCTCTTTTTCGGAGGTGCAGTTGGTGTTTTGGCCATATCTTTTGCATACGGTGTCCATTTTTAGAAAATGAAATATCATTGGAAATCTCTTTTCGAGTTAGAGACAATGATGCTAGTTTTGATTTCTGATTTTGCCATTTGAGCTCCTATTTTTGGCGTTGAAGTAGAGGCTTTAGTTTCCTCCATCTCTGCATGTGGCATACAAGTTTTCTTCTATTTTTTTGTGCTTTCTATAGTTTTTTCTTTGGTATACGGGGGATAGATTTATACATTGTGGGGGGAGGTGCATTTTCCTTTCTATAATTTACTTCAGAATAGACCCTTCTACTTCTGTCTTCTTCTTCTCTCAATGTCAGACCCCTTTGTGGCTTGGCTGACACCACACGATTATCACACCTGGAAAGCACACATGACTAGGCTACTTGTGTCACATGGATTATGGTCATGTCTAGATGAACACCAACCTGTCCTGCAGCACCCTTTTGAGGTTCTTAAACACATAAACAAAATTGATGAAGCCATGGGCTTGATTGCACTAAACATCTTTGACAGTCTCATATTTAACCTGGATGGTTTGGCCACTCCTAGGGCTATTTGGGGCAAGTTTTCAGATTTGTTTGGCATAGTGAATGAGTTCCAGGCACTTCAGCTTGATGTAGAGTTGACTTCTTTGACACCTACCAACTTTCCCACCATTGAGGACTTCTTGATCAAGTTCAAGTCTCTGCATTTAGTTTTGCATGGATGTGGGAAAACCAAGATAGATGATGAGTATATCTTCCTAATACTCTCAAAGTTGAGAGGACAATATCAGATCTTTTCTTCCACTTTCTAATCCACTATGGATGCTTTAGGTGCTAGACACACCATGCCTTCATTTGAGATATTTTGTGATCGGTTGACATTGGAAAAAGAAAATATCCAACAAATGGATGTGTCTGGCTCTTCAAGCCAAGCATTGGTTGCTCATTCTTCACAAGGGAAACCAAAACAAAAAGCCAAACCGAAGAAAGATTTAGCAGGAAATGAGTATTCCTCCAAACCTACACAAAAGACTAATTCAAAACCTCCAGCTAACCCTTCCAAGGGTAAATCTTCTTTGAAGTCTACTGAGTCTACCTCCAAGACTAAGAAGAAATCAGTTGAGACATGTAGCTTTTGTGGAAAGGATGGACATCTTGTTTCTAGGTGTTAGAAATGTTTGGAGGCTTTTGAGGAAGCCATGCAGGAGCATCACATTTCTTCTCCTGAGTCTACAGCCTCCCCTGCAGGGAAAGGTCATGCTCTTACTGCACGAGCAATGACTTTTGGGCCCACCTAGATTTTTGATTCTGGTGCCTCTCACCATATGACTCACACTTAGCAGTTTGTCACCTCACTTGCTCCCTGTGCTACTTCACAAATTGTTGTTGGGAACTCATCACATCTTTCAGTTTTGGGTTATGGTTTTGTTGCATTAGCTAGGGGTTCTCTTCAGGATGTTCTTTTTCTCCCTGACATCTCGACAAACCTATTGTCCATCTATTATATTTTCCACTCTGGGTCTAGTATTATAGTTGATTTCTCACCACATGATGTGGTTATTCAGGACTTACACAATTTTGATTTGATTGTGGCTACTGGGAGTGTTGACTCTACATCCCACCTATACAAAATTGATTGAATTGAGCCTTCTGATGGTACAGGTTCCTATCTTATAGCACATGCAGATTCAGTGAGTAGAATTTTCCATGAGCATTTGGGCCATGTCAATTACAGATATCTTCAGTAGATGGGCACACAGGGACTTGTTCTTGGGCTTCCTCAGATTTCTTGCACTGGTGGTGTTTGTCAGGGTTGTGTTCTTGACAAACAACATAGGGATCCTTTTCCTTAGGGACGAGCTACTCATTCTTTGGCAACATTGGAGTTGATTCATAGTGACCTCATGTCATTTCCTACTCCTTTTTCTAGTGCCAGATATGTGCTTACTTTCATTGATGACTTCTCCAGGTGTACATGGGTGCAATTTTTAAAGTACAAGTCTGATGTCTTTGATTCATTTTAAGTCTTTAAGACATTTGTGGAGAAGCAATCTGGTCTTTCTATTTGGAAGATACACACTGATAATGGGGGAATATGTGAACCAAGCTTTCAAGGATTTTTTCTCTGAACATGGTATTCAACATCAGTTTTCAATGCCCTACATCCCTCAAAATAATGGTGTGGCAAAGAGAAAGAAAAAAATACTTCGAGAGATGGCTAATTGTATGATATAGTCCAGGTCCATGGATTCATGTTTTTGGGCAGAGGCAGTCAATTGTGCCAACTATATTCAGAATTGGATGCCTCACAAGGAAGTTCAACATATGACTCCTAAGGAGGCTTAGTCTCATGTCAAGCCTAATGTATCTTCATTCTGAGTTTTTGGTAGTAAAGCATGGGCATTTGTGCCTGATGCTTAGAGGAGAGCAATGGAGTGGAAGAGCTGACACCTCATTTTTGTTGGCTACTGTGAGGATGTTAAGGTGTATAGGTTGTTTGATCCTGATTCCAGAGAGGTCCTATTTCGATGGGATATCCAGTTTGATGAGCACCTTTCTATAGTAGATACCCCACTTCCAAAGTCTACTTCACTTACCACTACTCCCTCATCCATTATAGTTTCTTTTTAGGATGATGAGGATGATGATCTTGGTGATCCCCATTTACCTCCACCACAGGATCCTCCACAGATGGCTAGATGGGCTCGTGTTATAGTTGATGCTGCAGAATCTCTGGCTGGTGACCCTTCCACTTACCATCATACATGATCTCATATTACGGGTTCTAGTCTTCTGAGTCATGTTATTTGTGGTGATCCTTATAAAGTTTTAGCAGTGATAGGACATCCTGAGTGGGACAGTGCTATGGAGGAGGAATATTCTTCTTTGATGAAGAATCATACTTGGGATCTTTGTTCTCTTCCTAAGGGAAGAAATTTAGTGTGATGCAAGTGGTTATATCATACTAAGTTTTTTTCTGATGGTTCAATTGATAAGTACAAGGCACGTCTTGTTGTGAAGGGTTTTTCATAGGTTAAGGGTATTGATTACACTGAGACATTTTCCCTTGTCGCCAAGATGAATTCTATTTGCCTTGTCTTATCCCTCGCAGCTTCTCATGGATGGACCATTTTTCAGATGGATGTGAAGAATGTATTCTTGCACAATGATCTTACTGAGGATATTTACATGGAGCAGCCTTAGGGATTTGTGTAGGATTCCTCCTTCATTTGTAGACTTCGGCATTCTTCGTATGGTCTCAAATAGGCCCCTCAGGCTTGGTATGAGAAGATGGACTCTTTTCTACTTTCCATAGGCTTCACATGCTACCATTCTAATCCTACAGTCTACATTCAGCATCTTGAGGATGAGGTTTTGATCCTTGTGCTATATGTTGATGATCTTCTCATCACAGGTAGCTCATCTTCTATGATTCAGGATGTTCATCGTGCATTGATGGAGTAGTTTGAGATGACTAATCTTGGTCCGTTACACTTCTTTCTTTGTCTGTGGATTGTTCAGTCCTCTATTGGGATCTTTTTTTACCATTAGAAGTATTCTCTTCACATGCTTCGACACTTTGATATGCTTGATTGTAATCCTGCTCCCACACCTTTTCAGTCAGGCGTTACCTTGTCTACCTCTTGCACTTCACCTTTAGTGGATCCTATATTGTATTGGCAATTGGTTTGAAGTTTGTTGTACCTGACACACACATGTCATGAGCTCTCCTTTGCAGTTGTTCTTGTCTCTCAGTTTTCACATGAGCCTCATGAGAGTCATTGGCAAGCTCCCAAGTGTATTTTGAGATACATTCAGGCCACTCTTATGTATGGAATTCATTACACATAAGGGGCTCCTCACATTGTTGGCTTCACTGACTTAGATTGGGCTAGTTATCTTGATGATCGGAAGTCTACTTCTGGATTTGTCTTTGGTCTTGGCTCTGGTCCTATCACATGGTTGTGCAAGAAGCAGAATGCTTGCACACTTTCATCTACAAAGGCTGAGTATAGAGTAGTAGTGCATTATAGTCAAGAGATTTTATGGCTTCGGTAGTTGATGATTGAGATTGGTTTTCCTCCTGATCATCTTACTATTCTATGGTGCGATAATCAGAGTGCTATTCACATTTCTAGTAACCCGGTGGAGCATCAGCACACTAAACACATTGAGCTTCATATGCATTTCATCCATCAGCAGATTCAGCATGGTGTTCTCACTTTGGAGTACATTCCCACTGACACATAGGTTGCTGACATCTTCACCAAACCTTTTTCATTTCTATGCTATCTTTAGTTGTGTTCTATGCTTGGGGTGACAGAAGTTGTCCTTGGGGGGTCTTCTTGAGGCCTTCCTTTCTTCATGTTTTTTTTAGCATGTTTGTTCTATCTATTTTTGGAGAGGGGTTTTTCCCACTGGGTTTTCTTGTTTGTCTCCGATTTATAGAGATTTCCTTGTATGGGTACCTGATCAGGCCTTGTTGCTGAGACCCATTTTTCCTGCTTTCATAATTGTGCTAGGTTAGCTTTGTTGGAGATTTACTTCTGGCAGCTAGTTGATTATATGTTTGTCATTGATGACAACATATAATATACAGCAGTGTTCTATATGTACTTATCAGAATGATTTTATCAAGCCTTGTGCGGTTATATTCATGTTGTATACATGTTTATGTTTTTTTCACACACGCAGACTCAGATATGAAGTTTCAGTTGTGTTGTGTAGTTTTGTTAGCGGTAGTTATAGTTTCTAGAGTTTGTCTTTACAGAGCCGATGTATTGCATTGATTCTTGAGTTGCACCTATCTTCAGGATATGCGTGTGTATATTCAAGTTTAGTTATGAGTTGAAGATAGTTATCTAAAGACACCAAATGTTTTTCAACAAGATTGCAATGTTAGAGTTAATTTGGTGAGGCCGACTTTGTGAAGCGTCGCGTCTATTCGGTTTATATTGTGCAGTTGTAATTATTCTTGTGTGATTAGTTAAGCTGACAAGGATGTTATGAAGAGTTTCCTAATAGGTCCCATGATCTCATACTTTGAGGAAGATGCTTATAGTAGCTCATTTGCAGAACGCTAAGTGTGAATGAGAAGATAAGAGACAAAAAATGTACAGAGCAGAATATCAGTTGTGTTTCATTCATCAAGGATCTATGTGAAGAAGAAGTGAAAGATTACAATATATTGGAACTAATCAAGACAAAAGGCCTACTCTACAGTTCATCATCAGATATAGTGCATATCTGTTCTACAGAAGGTTGTATCCTTCACCATTGAAGTAATGATATTTTGGACAGTGATTCCTCACCGTGAAACAAGGTTATTTGTAAAAGACTCCTAACAGGGTCAGACCCTTAACCAGGTCACTATACTTATTGCATTGTAAAGAACAACTCCTAATAGGGTTGTAAGATCTTCTAATAGGGATTATTATAAACAAGTATAGTTCATTGTGGGTGTTAATTCCCACTAGGGTTTTTACCATTTGGTTTCCTCGTAACCAAATTATGGTGTTGTCTATTGTGTTATCTGAATGTGCATTTACTTTATTGTATTATGGATTTAGTAAAATTAAATAATTAAATTAGCTGATAACTGATTCACCCCCCCTCTCAGTTATCCTCTAGGACTATTCTAACAATTGGTATCAGAGCCAAGTGCCTTGAAGAGAAAGCCTAATAGCTTAAGCTAGATCAGATGGCATACTTTAGAAAAGAGATTCCTAAGTTCGATGGAGAGAATTATCTAGATTGGAAGAACAAAATGATAACACATATATAGTGTGTTGGATTTGACATCTTTGAGATAGCCACACAAGAATTTGTTATTCCCTCTCTAACAAACTCTCAAGATATGATGCTACTAGTAAACAAAAGGATACATTCAAAGCTAATACAGTTGCAATAGAATCCCTTATAAGTGCATTATCTGACAGTGAATTCTCTAAGATCAAGAAAGTAGACAAGGCCTACACTATATGGAAGTATTTAGAAGACATGTTTGAAGGAGATATCCAAGAAAAGAATGCACGTAGGAAGACATGGAAAAAGAAATACAACAACCTTGATATGTTACTTGAAGAGAACATTAGAGCCTACAATCAGAGGATAAATGAAGCAGTTTCTAGAATCAGAAACAATGGTGGAGAAATATCAGAAGAAGACATAATGTACAAGCTAATGACTACTTTAACAACAGACTATGAGAACAAGATCAATATTCTAGATGAAACCATGCAATTTTCACAAAACTTCAAGAGAGAGACTTTGATTAGTAAAATCTCTGCATTTGAGATATCAAGATTAAAGACTGAACCTAAAAGTGAAACAACCTTCAAAGCCTCAGTTCATGGTAAGAAAAATTTACACATCTCTAGCAATACTGAGAAAGAAGAAGTTGATGAAGAACTAGAAGAAATCATTGCCATGATTGCTAAAAGAGAAAAGAAAGGCAAAGGTAAGTATGAAGGATAGTTGCCATTCAAATGTTTTTCATGCAACAAGATTGGCCACTTTGCATCCAAGTGTCTCACAATAGTAAAGAAATTCAGATCTGATTATAAATCAAAATATAGAAAGGAATGCTATCATGTTGAAGAAGGTGTAACTGATGAAGATTCAGGAAGATGAAATTGGATTTGTTTCCCTTAAAGACATGGAAAAATTGCTTGAGGAAATGGACATTGAAGATGAAAAGGAAGCACAGGAGGTAGCCCTAATTTCTAAAGTAGACATCAGAACTGATTGGATCATTGAAAATGGATGCTCTCATCACATGACAGGTGATAAATATAGATTTGTTCATCTAGACAAGTACAAAGGTGGTATGGTTAGATTTGGAGATAACACTCCCAAACCTATCATAGGCAGAGGATCTATCACCCTGGATGGAAAGAATAAGATAGATGATGTTATGTATGTTGAAGGATTACATCACAATTTACTAAGTGTTGGATAGCTACTTGACAAAGGTTATCATTTGGAATTCAAAGACAAGAAATGCATTATTAGAAAAAAAGAAGGAGACATGATTGCATCAGGCTCAAACACAAAAGGTAATGGTTTTCAGCTCAATTCAGATGTAATTTGTTTTGTTGCAAAAGTGGATGATAGTTGGTTATTGCACAAGAGACTCTGTCATATCAATTTTGATAATATAGTAAAGATAAGCAATGTCAAGGCAGTTAGAGACCTTCCAAGTATTGAAAAACTAGTTGACACAATGTGCAGGGAATGTGTTATGGGAAATCATGTAAGGAGTTCTTTCAGAAGCAAGTAGAACTCAGCTGAAAACAAGTTAGACCTGGTGCATACAGATTTATGTGGTCTTACTCAAACTAGATCATACTACGGAGAAAGGTATTTCATTTTTTTTGTTGATGATTTTTCAAGGATGAAGTGGGTTGCGTTCTTAAAGGAGAAGTTTGAAGCCTTTGAGAAGTTCAAAATATTCAAAGCCAAAGTTGAGAATGAATCTGGATTAAAACTAAAATGTTTAAGATCAGATAGAGGAGGAGACTTCACCTCTGACCAGTTTTATGACTACTATGAAGAAAATGGAATCAAAAGACAGTTGAGTTCACCCAGAACCCCTCAGCAGAATGGGATTCTAGAAAGAAAGAACATGATCATACTTGATACAATGCGAACTATGATGATTGAAGGAAAAGTTGCACACACCTATTGGAGAGATGCAGTTAATACAACAGTCTGTACTATCAACAAAACAAAACTAAGACCAGGCAAAGATAAAACACCTTATGAAATTTGGTTTGGTAATGTACCTATAGTAAAATAATTTAGAATCTTTGGCAAAAAGTGCTACATCAAGAGAGATGATGGTGTTGGTAAGTTTGATGAAGGTATTTTCCTTGGTTATTTTACTAAAAGCAAATCATACAGATGTTTCAATTTAAGATTAAAGAAGATAATTGAATGTACTCGTGTAAAGATTGATGAGAAGTTCATGGTTCAAGAGAGGTACTATGAATATGCACCTATGATTGAGGATGAACCCATGCCTAACAGTAAAGACACTGTTATTGAAGAAATGTTTGATTGCATTGATGTTTCATGTAATGAACCTGAATCAAGCCAAGAAGTATCACAGATTATAGATGAGGATGTCACACCAAAAGTTTCAAAATAAACATCTAGGTATCATTCAAAGGAGATCAGGGCAACAATGTTTTGACTAGATCTAAAGCAAAAATTTTAACAGTGGATGAAGAGGTATTTTTACTTTCATAGATTGAACCTTTAAATGTTGAAGATGCTTGCAAGGATTTTGATTGGCAGAAAGCAATGGAAGAAGAATTACATCAAATAATAAAAAATGACATGTGGGAATTGGTTGCTAGACCTAGTGACAAAAATGTGATTGGAACAAAGTGGGTATTCAGGAACAAGATGAATTAAGATGGTATATTTTTCAGAAACAAAGCAAGACTACTGTGTAAAGGATATGCGCAGAGGGAAGGGATAGATTACACTGACACATTTTCCCATGTGACTAGATTAGAAGCCATTAAGTTATTCTTGGCCTATGCAACATTCAAAGACTTCAAAGTATATCAAATGGATGTCAAATCAGCCTTTCTGAATGGTGACTTGAAGGAAGAAGTCTACATAGAACAGTCTGAAGGATTTAATCTATCAGATAAACCAAACATGGTATGTAGATTGAAGAAAGCACTCTATGGACTTAAACAGGCCCCAAGAGCTTGGTATGAGAGATTAGATGGTTATCCTACCAAGATTGGATTTAAGAAAGGAGCAGCAGATTGTAACCTATTCATAAGAGAGACACCTGATGGATTGTTACTTGTTGCCATATTTGTTGATGACGTTTTCTTTGGAGGTAATGATAAGCTTAGTGCAAAATTTGCAAAAGAAATGCATAATGAATTTGAAATGAGCATGATTGGTCCTATAAAATATTTTTTGGGATTAAATGTAAAGAAGACAGATAAAGGAATATTTATAAATCAGTCCAAATATATGAAGGAAATATTGAAGAATTTCAAGATGGAAGATTGTAAGCCAGTATGCACTCCTATGATAACAGGAAGCAAGCTTTCTAAAGAAGATGATTCCGCAGTAGTTGACAAGACATTATATAAGTCTATGATTGGAAAACTTATATATCTTACTCAATCTAGACGAGACATATCTAATGCAGTTGGTATTGTTGGTAGATTTGCAGCTGAACCAAAATAGAATCACCTAATGGCAATAAAGAGAATATTCAGATATCTAAAGGGAACTATAGACTATGGTTTATGGTATCCTAAATCAGAGAATGTACAACTTCATGTGTATATAGATGCAAATTGGGCAGGTTGTATTGATGAAAGGAACAAGAGGAGCAGTATTTCTTGGAGATAGGTTGGTTTCTTGGGTAAGCAAGAAGCAGAATTGTATCTCTCAGTCGACAGCAGAAGCTAAATATGTTGCAGCAACATTGAATTGTTCAACAATGGTTTGGATCAAGCAGATGGTTAAATATTTTGGTATACAGGTTGATTATCCTATTTTTATTCACTGCGATAACACTAGTACTATCAACATGTCAAAGTACCCTGTGATGCACTCAAAGAAAAAGCACATTGAGATTAAATACCATTTTCTTAGAGAAAAAGTTGTAGATAATGAAGTAAAATTGGACTTTGTGAGCACCAAAGAACAGTTGGCAGATATTTTCACAAAGCCTTTATCAAAAGATACTTTTGAGTATCTCAGGGAGAATTTGGGGGTAATTCCCTCTCCCGAGTCTGATTAGATAAAGCAACAAGAACATCAGTCCATAGTGACTGATGAATGTTTGACTACTCTACTTCTGGAGTAGTACTTCTGCCTAATTGTTTATGGCACCCTTTGCCATTGATGTCAAAGGGGGAGTATATAGTAAGGGGGAGCATATACTCCAGGGGAGTATAAACATAGATAGAGGAGCTATAGTAGTGTAGAGGAATATTTGATGAGGATATTGAGAAGATTGTAAAAAGAAAGAAGACACCATGTGCTGAAGATTTTTTTAATATCATATGTTTTTATCAATGTCAAAGGGGGATATTGTTGGAGATTTACTTCTGGTAGCTAGGTGATTGTATGTTTTTCATTGATGATAACATATAATATACAACAATGTTCCTTATGTACTTATCAGAATGATGTTATCAAGCCTCACACGGTTATATTCATGTTGTATACATGTTGTTTATGTTTTGTTCATACACGCAGACTCATATATGAAGTTTCAGTTGTGTTGTGTAATTATGTTAGCGACAGTTAGAGTTTCTGGAGTTTGTCTATACAGAGCCAGTGTATTGCATTGATTCTTGAGTTGTGCCTATCTTTGGGATATGTGTGTGTATATTCAAGTTTAGTTATGAGTTGAATATAGTTATCTAAAGGCACCAAGCATGTTTCAACAAAATTGCAATGTTAGAGTTAATTTGGTGAGGCCGACTTTGTGAAGTGTCGCGTCTATTCAGTTTATATTGCGTGGTTATAATTATGTTTGCATGATTAGTTAATCCAACAAGGATATTATGAAGAGTTTCCTAACAGTTCCCATGATCTCATACTTTAAGGAAGATACTTATAGTAGTTCATTTGCGGAACGCTAAGTGTGAATGAGAAGATAAGAGACAAAAATGTACAGAGTAGAATATCAGTTGTGTTTCATTCATCAAGGATCTATATGAAGAAGAAGTGAAAGATTACAATACATTGAAACTAATGAAGCTAGCAGGTCTAATCTATAGTTCATCATCAGGTATAGTGCATATCTATTCTACAGAAGGTTGTAGCCTTCACCATTGAAGTAGTGAGCTCTTGGACAGTGAGTCCTCACCCTTTGTAAAAGACTCCTAATAGGGTCAGACCCTTAACCAGGTCACTATACTTATTGCATTGTAAAGAACAACTCCTAACAGGGTTGCAAGATCTTCTAACAGGGATTATTATAAACAAGTATAGTTCA
>MU227088.1:2047832-2059361 GCA_018584345.1 Thuja plicata | reverse complement strand
ATTGCATTGTAAAGAACAACTCCTAACAGGGTTGCAAGATCTTCTAACAGGGATTATTATAAACAAGTATAGTTCATTGTGGGTGTTAATTCCCACCGGGGTTTTTACCATTTGGTTTCCTCGTAACAAAATTGTGGTGTTGTCTATTGTGTTATCTAAATGTGCATTTACTTTATTATATTCTAGAGTTAATAAAAGAAAAGAATTAAATTAGTTGATAACTGATTCACCCCCCCCTCTCAGTTATCCTTTGGGACTATTCTAACAAGCTTACCTCCTGAGATTTTCTTAAGGGGGGTGTTAGAGTAATTATTTATCTTCACTTATTAATTAGATCAGATTTAATTATTAAGTTGTCTATTACTCTATTTTACTTAAGCTGTCTCTTAGGTGCATATAACTAATATTTTATATTAATTATTATGCGCAACCTAGCTTTTTACCTTTTTAGGGTTTTGTTCACCTTATAGGTTGAACTCTTGTAATTATTGTTAATGGATCTTGGAATACAATTTCTCTCACACCGCTGAGATTTTCCAAGCTTTTCTTTCTTGTCTCTTTGGCTTCCTTCCAACAATAGGTCAATTGCATGCAGTTGTTCTTAGCGAACTGTGGATTTGTCTATCTCAAATCCTACAAGGGATTTAAACCTATTTTTTCCAGTTGGCAAGAAGATCTCAGTGAGATAAAACAAGAGTTTTTCTTTAAATCTAACTGGTGAGAATTGTGGATCATGCCAAGATCAAGAAAATTAAGAACCTAACAATGGTAATATCATGTCTATAAAGAGACAACTCAATTCATTATGAAGTGTGGTGGGTGAATGAATCTAAAGAGGATGCTGAAGAGCAAGTTCATACACTCTTGATCAATCAAGCTAAGGAAAGAGCTAAATTTTTCTGCACACACTGAGAAACAGAGCACAATATCACCGAGTAGAATCAAAGGTATAAACCAAGATATATTGATCAGAATATTTTTATGAGATTACAATAGATCTAAAAATTTGCAAGTATAAGTTGTATATGTGAACAGATCATACTATTTTAGTTTAATCATTGATTCATAAAGTCTCTTAACCGAGTGGGATTTAAAGATCCTTTCTATATTGAGATACATCCAAAGGAGTATCAAAATTTTTTATCATAAAGATAGCATGAGATGCCAGATACCTATTGATAGGCCAAGTGAGTGTTTGATCAAGAAAGGTAGCATAGAGATGTCCGATATCAAGTGACAGACTAAACTTTTAAATCCTCTAACAAGGTCACACCTAACAGTGTGTTTGGAACCTTTAACAGGGTTGGCTCTTCACCGAGCTCACTTCAAAAGAGTGAAAATTTTGGGTTACCGGTCCTAAGTGGTTTTTCCCTTAACAGGGTTTCCATGTTAAAAATTGATGTGTCAATGTGTTTATGAGTCATTACTTTAGTATTTTGCATTACACTTAACTCAACTGGCTTGATTAGTATAATCTAGATAATTTATTGTCTTTCGGTAAATTAACAGACTGCTATTTGGTAAACATAAATTAGAAGGTTTTACAAAGCATTTGGAGCAGTAGTAATTTGATAAAAGTATTTGGAGGCAATCATCTTATAGGACTAAAGATAACTAGAGGCTTAATATTGTGGTACTAAGTTTTTGGGTTGATTATTGGAATATTTTTGAGGCCACTGACTCCGCCCCCCCCTCTCATTTATTACTACCACTAAGGTTCTATCTAAATATAAAGATGTTAAAAGCAAAAGGTTGCTGATAAAAAGCAATATGTGCAGAAACATATTGACAATACAACAATGGGTGCAAGATATCAAGAGAAGAAAGCCCCAAGTGTTGTGCATACAACTTCTTGAAGAAGAGATGGCTATGCAAGCAAAGAGCTGACTATCATAAAATGTGGCCTTTTGAAGCCTGCCAATCCTTCCATGTAAAGCTTAAGCTTCATTCATAATACACTAGATCTGAAGGATAATTTATTCAAGACATCATGTATAGAATCTCAGTCTATTTTGATCATTCATTTCAATGGTTGTATTTATTGAGTCCCCATATTTATGGCTTCTGATCCATTCACCACAATAACCATCACAAGAAATTTCTTATAATAGTCACTATTCCTTCTCTTATATATATTGGAGTTTGTTTTCCTAGACATGTCCTTTAACTTTATTCTCTTACTTTGTAACCATGGGATCTAAGATATGAGATATCAGCTTGCATTATTTGGGAGGAAGCTCAGTACTAATTTAATATGTCATTCGCTAACAAGACTAATATTTTAGATGCCTAACTAGCTATTTTCGTATGAGCATATATAATGATATTAAATGTAAGATTATGCACAAAAGACTCATTATATGTGAGCATACATAATGATATTAAATTGCAAGATTATGAATGTATTCTACTGCTTTGGGTTTTTCTCTGAGAAGCATTGAGTATGTGCATTGGTTGGTCTCCAAATCCATATTAGATATTCTCCAAAGATTTAGTCTACTTCACTATCCAATTACATTAATGAATTTTCTGAAAGATACCAACTTATAAAACTTGCAAGACTCAACAGCAAATGAATTTTCACAATTTGTTTATCCATTTAGGAATGAAATTACACTCAGAAATGACTTCTTCAGATCATCAATGCATCATCACAGAACTATCTGTAGTTACAGAATATCTTCTTCACATTACATTCGCTGGAAAAAGAAACTCCTTTAATGTTTGATTCTAATTCTTCAAAGTTTTATGTCCAACCATTGAAGTCTTGCTAAAATTCTTGTTCACATCTACTTTGAGTATTTTTTTATTTATTTGTTTGTTTATTTCAAGGAATGTTCATGCTGGTATCAGGATATTTCAGGCTTCCAAAGGATATTCCAAAGCCCATGTGCCGATATCTTATGTCTTACATTAGTTTCCACTACTGGGCATTGCAAGTAAGTAAATCTTCCCTAACATTATTATTAGGTATAATTTCCAATTGAAGAAAAGTTTCACTTTGAAAAAAATGGAATCCCTACATATGTGCTAGCTTATAAGTTGCAATAAATCATGAAAAGATTTTATGAATTTATCTGAAATGGGTATCTTTGACAATTTAACAGGGTCAGTACCAGAATGATTTGTTAGGTCTATAATTTGACAACTAATATCCTTACTATGGAATACAAGTCATATATTAAAAATTAAATAGTACTAAGAAGAAAAAAATGGTAGTGTAAGTGAGGTGAACATGATTAAATTTTTTGAAACAAATTATAGAAGAATTTTTGCATTTGAATTGTGTGCAAAGTTTATGGATTCAACTTTGGTAACATTTTCCTTAAAATTGTAAAAATAAGAGTAAGTAAAATTGTTGTTAAAGTCTGAACTTAAATATATAGTAAAATTAATTTGTTTTCATTTGAATTTTTGAAAACTATGGAAAAATAAAACAGGTCTTCATAGAAGTTTAAATGTGTTGTTATGACACCTATACTTGTTTTGGCAACAAACATAAGCTTATCTTAGCATAAAATTTGTGAAGTTTTAGCTTGTAGTAGAGAAAATATAATGTGATTATATGGATTTTCATATCAATTTTAGCTTGTAGTAGAGAAAATATAATGTGATTATATGGATTTTTATATCAATTTGATTATATTGACTAACTCCTTATTCTCTTCTTGCAGGTGAAAGCTATGAAGAATAATCAGACGAGGAAACTGAATCTAGTATGATATTTTTATGCCTAATAAATCCTACTAATTATTTTGTCAACCAAAGATAAGTGAATATTTTTTTTAAACTTTGGCTCCTTACAGTTCTTTTTTAGTTAGTTTGTTGAGCATCAGATGGTGTGGAAAATAAGGAATTTTTATATTATTCTTATTCTTCTTTATTTCCTGTACCACTTACATCTAGAGCCTAAGGCTAAAAATGTTAAGGAAACAACATATGAGTAGGAGCTTCTAAATGATGTCAAGGTAGTCTAGCTTTGGATTCCAAAGGAGGTCACTAATGAAGAATATTCCAACTTCTACCATTCACTTTCAAAGGTTTGTGAACTACAACTTTAAATTTTGGTTAGTTCATTTTCAGAATATAGTGAATGTGTCTGCTAGGATGATAATAAAAGGGTCTTTAAAAATAGACTCGAAGAGCATGGATAAGAAATCAGAAGGATTTTAAGACATAATGTTTTGAATGCTAAATCATTTAACAATCCTTTTTTTTTTGGTTTTTAATAATGTTAGCAATCATACTTGGACAAAATGATTTTTAGTATTACTATTAGACTGTCAGCTTCAGACAATATTTTTCCTTAGTAATAGCAACAGTTTGGTCAAAAATTAGATTGTAACAGCTGGAATAACACCATCGTCAAGCAAGGAGTTGTGATCCCCATCGCGTGCAAGAATGGGGAAAAGTGGTGCAATGTGTATTGTCAAGGCTAATCAATTTTTTGCACACTTGTCTGAGAAGGATTTGCATCAATATGATGTAAGTTTCCATTGAGCTTTAATTTACCTTTGTTATGTAAACAAATTTTGTTTGGAAATTTTGAATATTTTATTTATAACAGGATTGCATGCATTTATTATTGATTGATTGGTGTGTCTGCTAGTACATGTTTATATAAGTTCATATTTTTGGACATACATTAGTTTGTTGGACAACTTCATCAAACATTTCCATGTTAGGTTTCAATATCCTCATAAACAATGTTCTTTCTCTCTCAAAATTACAAGATCTAACAATTAATTCTCTAGATTTTTATTACAATATCTGGAGCAAGATTCAACAATGGTCACAATATGTACGTTAAGTTTTGTGAAATTTTGTAATAGTTACTGTTTGCAACGTGTATCATTTGGAATATTTTTACTTATTCATCTATGCACAAAGACTAGCTTCCTGTGTTGACATCCTCTTCAACTCTATGCTAGAAGACTAATGTTTTAATTATGTTAACTATTTCGGTTTCATTTCGTCAGCTTTTCAAATTAGCAACTGAAAATGGTCAAGATTTGCATTGTGTAGCGGACAATGTCTGAACATTTACTTTGTACAATGTTCAATATCGAATTTGTAATCATCACTTTTTTTTTTACCATATAGACAAATGTGTTTATTGGATTTTCTTCTCTTCAAACAACTCCTACAATGCTTTATACTTATCCTTTCTTGCACAAGGCGGGACTATAGCTCTGTAGAGCTCTTGTTTAATTATGAAAATCTATTAAAATGTTTGCAGTTGCCTCATTTAACAACTAGTAACCAGCATCAAATAAGTTCATAATAAACCATTATGCTAATAGTAAAGTAACATAACAAAATACACAGCCATATATATTAATGCAAAGAAACACAAATACCTGAAGATAAATATCTAGACTAATCACCGACCAGGATGTCATTGGTTATTACTCTAGATATTTATCTTCAGGTGTTTTTTTTAACATTCCATATTGGTCAAAATTTTGACAAACTTTGATCGAAACCCTCACCAAGACTGGTCTACATATCAACCATTATGGGTTAAAATTTAGCATTGTGGGTTTGGCATCCTAGTCGGATGGCCCAAACATTTTGACTAGCATTGGTCAAAAGTTCATCAAATAAACTTGCCAATTGCAGATGTCAATTTCAACCAAGATTGGCATAGAACATTCAAACTTAACAATGATGTGTCAAAATTTTGACTAGAAAAATAGTGACAAGACCATTTGTCGATCATTTGACCAATCCTGGTAGAAAAATTAATCAATTAAAGGTCAAAAATTGATGTCAAATGTATTAGTGGAATAATCTTTCCATGGTAATAAAGCCCTAGGGAAGTTTATTCCCCCATAGCTGAATGACCTAGTTTTCATAGGTTGCTTCTATTTTGGTTTGAAGTTGATCCACAAACTCTCTAGCTTGTTGGATAAACAGGGCAATTGGGTCATCATTTTTGAACACTTGCTAGTGATTTTTGTTATCTTGTATAGAGGGTCTTACTATCACATGGACTGAATTCTCATTTGTAAATAGAACAGTGATAGGTTCAAAATGAGAACCAATTGTGGCTAATTGATCAGCTTCAATCTTCTACTTCCTTGGAGTGACTTTGATAACGAAGGAATCAAAAATTTCTATCAGGTCCCATACCCTACCATGGTAGGACTACATCTAATAATTTTCAGCCATAGAAGTATTTCCAATTTTCTTCACCAGTAGTTTAAAGTCTCTGAATACTTTTATTTGTTTAATTCCTATTCTTGCAGTCAAGTATAGTCCTCCGACTAGTCCGTCATACTTTTCTTCATTATTTTTTGAACTAAATTGAAAGTAGAAATCCTTCTTCACTTCTTCCCTAGAGGGATAAATCAGATGGATACCTATGCTTGAACCCATATGACATCTAGCTCTGTCAAAATACATTGTCCAAAGGTCTAATTCCCTAAGATTGATTCCCTTACCTTTCTCTTCGTCTGTGACTCCTTGCATTGGATGATCTTCATCAAACATCACATAAGTTCCCAATCCACTAGCATGGAAGTTACTCAAAGGACCATTCTCAAAGAATTTATTTGGCAAGACTTCCTCTTCTTTGGTTCTATTTCCAGTGACTTCTTCATCCTCCAACATTTCATGCAATAAATTTCCTCTTTATAAATGGAGGTGTGAGTGGATTTTAACTTAAGAACGAGCTCCTCTACTACATAAGACAATTCCTTGCATTAAGCACCATGTTTCCTTCTTAGTATCAGGTGAGACCAGTGAAGTGACATGTAACCTCCTATTTTGGTAGTAAAATATCTTGAAAGGTAGATACCAAAAATAGGGGTAATATTAATGACAATGACCTCTTGTGGGACTATAATATTGGGGCAAGAAAATAGTGTGAAGGGAAGTTCCTTGATTCATCCTATTGACTGGACTCTCTTCCCGTCTAATTGCATAATTCCTCTATTAGAAGGCTCATATTTAATATGGAGGGCCATTTTATTTTTTTTAGGCATGAAAGTGATACTAGCCCTTAAATCTATCATTGAATTATGTAGTATCTTATCTCCTACTATCAAGGTATGAAAGAAAGGCATAGGTTTAGACTTAGTTTTTCATTTCTCTTTTATTGGGTTGTCAGAATTGATCAACATGACTGAGTATTGAATTTGGGGAACTTCTAGACTCATGATTGGTGTCTTTCCTTTTAATTTTTCTTTCTCCACAATGACCTATGTTGTTGCTACTTTATCTCAATTTCCAAGAGCTTTTTTCAATAGTTGTTTTTGTTTGGACATTGCGAGCATATCCCAAATGGATAAATTTGCGGGGCACTTTTTAAGTTGTCCCACTATGTCTACCTTCATCTCCATTGGTATCTTTAGATCTTTCAACTTCCATGGAAAGAATTTCATTTTTGGTTGGGACGAAGGTGGTTGGACTTCTTATGCATTTTGTTTGTTTGTTTCAAACCTTGGGTGTGGTAATGGTACAATTGTATTTGGTAAGACTTGCAATGGAATATCTTTGATAAACCTCCATTTTGAATGGGTGTTGTAGTCTAATTGGAATTGTGTCATATTTGAAGTAGACACTTAATTTGTGAACACCATATCATCCTTGTTTGGTATGCATGTGAAGAGAACATGGGCAGGAGCTATTTTCACCTCTTGTTCCAAGGATATCCCCTATATTTGAGATTTTATAATGTAATTATCCATTAGAGGGGAATAATAATAATAATTACTAGCATTGGGATTAATACCCTAGATCCTTTGTTCTACTATCTACTATTGTAGGTTTCCTCTTGGGGAATCTTCGTGAATGTGGGTGTCATTACATATGAAGAACCATGTGTTCACATCCCCCGTAAATTTTTTATATGCGGCCACCAATTATTTGTAAGGATTAGGAAGAATTTTGTCTAATAGTGTCATCAACTAGGGAACAACAACCAACTACTTGGAATTCTGGCCCTGACCATTTTTATTTAAATTAGTATTCCCTTTGTTGTTCCTATTCCAACTTTGATATTGATTTGGCTAGTATGGGGGTCAACCATTTTGTCGGTTATAAAAATTTAGATACTAGGAATAATGGGGTACACCATGCTTCCTTTTCAAAGTAGTAAGCTCATTTGATATCATCCTCAATAGATTTTTCATCTAACTCATTTTAGCTAGCAGACAAGGAGTAGCCATGTGTTGTGTTTGACCATTCAAGTAAACATACATAGACTGGGGGAAAACAACAAACCTAGTAGAAGTTTCACTTTGTGTATGCTCTGGGGTTTGTAGGGAATATTTAGGGAATACTATCATTAGTGTCCTTGGTGGTAATTTTTCTGCATCAATTGGGTTATTCTTAGCCCTTATGGCTATTTCATCGAAAGCTAGCAAACTTACGCCCCCTAGAGTCTGTATGGTACAAGCTATGTCAAGATTGAAATATTTTAGATAAAAAAAGGCCATGAGCACTAGAGAATGTGCTTACATTGGGATTCTATTCCACATCCTATGAAATTTGTTATTAAAGTCGACCATGACTTCTTGACGATCTCTCTTGATATTAATAAGTTGGTGAAGTAGTGAGTAATAGTCACCCTTCTCATAAAAATAGTTATAGAAGAAGTTTCCTAGGTCATCCTAGGTAGCTATATTGTTTGGGGTAAAGGATCTATACAATTTTAATGCTTTCCCTTTGAAAGATGAGACTAATAGTCTGAGGTCCACATTTGTCTTTGTACTATGATGGACGTTATAGGTATTAGCTACATCTGTCATGTGGTTTTCTCATGTTCACCAATAAATTTAGGCAGAGCCTTCAAAGAATTAGGAGGAATAGAATTCCAATTTACACTAGCATCTAGTCCAACAATTGGGCTTCCACTATCCTAAGTCACAAAGTTTGCACAACCATGGGTGGTGTTGGTAATGCACTTGATGAGGAGGTTGAATCTTTAGATCTAGTTACAAAAACCAGAGGAGGGATCAAAAATCCCATATAACAAGTGGATATAGATCTTGTGATGGGCCTATGGATCATATACTTGATCTAGATCAGGATCTATTATGCTTTGGTTCCATCGGGTGTGCCATAAAAAGGAAATATTAATCCTGAAATTTGCACTTCAAAAATGTAATAGTCCTTAGGGAAAGTTTGAGTATTGTGGGACCAAAATGCTAATACTCAGAACAATCTTTGGGGTTGAGGAGCCAACTCTTAATAAATAGGGGAATGGAAAGAGAAGAAAACTGAAAATGAATCTAAGCTAGAGGTGATATGCTAGATCATTTTAGTGCTTACTCGCAATATTTCTTAAATGAAAAGATAGAGCCATAACATCACAACGAAATAATTGTCCCATAAATTGGCATAATATACCACAATTCATTCATAGTTGAAATTAGAACATAAAGAAAATATCCTTGACATAGATCTAAAAATTCATATCATTTTATGGGTGCACCTATAAAAGTTGGGCAACAATAGAAACATTCTAAGACACCTATTCGTCTATTCACTTCTAATAATATCACATACATGGAACAACTCTATTTTTCAATTAATTTCAACTGGAAGAGTTAGTTTCAAACATGGTACATCACTAAAATAAATATACACATATAAATACTAGTATTATAAGATAATCAATATTCAATTTGACATAGGCTTCTAGAGCATTCAATATTAACTTAAGCCAAAAATGCCCTATCGAGTACAGTCAAATAAAAATTAACAAGAACATATTAAGAAGCAAAGTCTACAAATATGATATCCTAGAATTACATCAGAGGAAAATACCCTCTGGAAAAATATCATGTTGGCATGTTGACTTCCTGAGGAACCATGAATTATTTTGTGTTTTCAATCATGGCAACAAAGTCATACTTAAGTTTTGTCATGAAAGGAAAATGAGTAAGTGTGAAAATAGAGCAGACAGACACATACAAAGATCAGCACATCAGCACACGTGTTAGAGATCACACCAGAGCATGCACACTTAGGTATATACTCTATGGTGTATATACATGATAGATCCAAACGCGCAGAGTATGGAACATCAGTACAAAAAAGTTACAGGCAGATTAATAGACCTGTAGTCCAGGAAATAGAGCATGGAAGCTGACTATAGTTTTGATCAGCGTGAATGATTTTGTAATGTAATGGCTAAGAACCTTTAGTTATAAGTTTGTATTAATGTAATTATTGTTGTAGTAAACACACTTAGGCCAACTTGTTCAGAAGCGGTGTATATTTTTGTTTTAGGGCCGACTAGTGATTTGTTTTGGGTCCCGCCTATTTGGATTTGAAGATATAAGTATGTAATGTAAAGATATGTTACAAGTGTTGATTATTATGTAAGAGGAAGATACAAATGAGCAGTATAATGAAGTCAGAAGATGATATAGCTCTTTAAAGGAGTAAGAGCATACACGCATACACGAAACTGATCAGACAGCAGTGTCATTACAATAGTTCATTTTTGATATAGTGCATATCAACATTCAGAGGGTTGTAGCCTTCGTCTTATTGGGAAGTGAGCCATATACCTTTAACAGGGTTTTTTAAAAGACTCCTAACAGGGTCAGACCTTTAACCAAGTCATTGTACTTAATTTTTAAAGACTGCCTCTAACAGGGCAAAGGAACTTCAACAAGTTCATTATACCTAGTACAATATTTTGTGGGTACTAATCCCCACCGGATTTTTCCTCTGATCAAGGTTCTCTGTAATCATATCATGTGTTATGTGATCTTGTGTTATGTTTCTTTGGATGCACATTTGATATATGTTTAATTGGCTAAAATATAAATAATAGATAAACACTGATTCACCCCCCCCCCCTCTCAGTGTTTCTAACAATTGGTATCAGAGCTCTGGTCCTCTAAAATAAATTTTAACCACTTGAGGAGACCATGGACTCAGCTGAAGCAAAACATTTGCAAAAGAATCTTGAAGCAACTCTTGAAGATCTTGATAGATCTGAGAAGGAAAATGAAGAACTAAGATTGAAAAATGATGGCTCTCAAATACTTATTAAAAGGCTAAGAAAAGATCTAAAAGATTGTTCAACAAGTGATCTAGGAAAAATGGTCAAAAATCTTAATGAAGAGAATAAATCTCTAAAGGATAAACTTGAAGATCTGGAAGAACAACTTACAGATAACCAAAACACCATTGAAGACAAGATCAAAGAAAGCAATCAATTGGAAGATGAATTTCTGCAGGCAAACATGAAAGTCTTGGAATTGGAAAACATGAAGAAGAAGTTGGAATCTGAGTTAACAGAAGCAAAAGACAAGATTGATAAACTTCACACAAGTTCTTATTTAATTCAAATCCAGCTCAATGTGCAAAGGCAAAAAGGGAACACTTCTGGTCTTGGATTCAGTACAACACAAGATGAAATCAAATCATCACAAAATAGAGAAAAAACACTTGAAGCATCTTCAGAAGCTAAGAAAGTTGAAGATACTACAGAGGTTATATCTGAACCACCTAAAAGAGAAATCAAGCAAGTTAACAGAACTTGTTATGCATGCAATAAACATG
>MU227088.1:2029061-2044264 GCA_018584345.1 Thuja plicata | reverse complement strand
CCCCCCCCCCCCCCTCTCAGTGTTTCTAACATATCATTCTTACCATAAACTAAAAATCTAGTCCTTCAAAAAAGAAAAAAACATCCCCTCTTAAAGAAAAACTACAGCCAAAAAGATTCTTTCCAAACAAAAATCCCATGCCAGTCAAACCACCACCTAGAAATAATCATTTCTCAAGGTCATTAGAGGAGCTTCCTTAATATTCTATCACATGAAAACCTCAATCCACTTGACACACATCCTAGGAGAATAAAAAACTAGTACCACAATTCTCCTCCACTCCTTGATGAGCCAAGAAATTTGGCTGAAAAGTGGCTAGGACACTAGTAACATGGTGGAGTTTCTAGCTAGAGAAACTCCTTGAGCTCTTTGAAAAGTTCAGCAGGCATGAAATGTGTTGTGTATCATCAAAGTTCATGACCAAAGAAGGATAAGGCCCGTGAAGGAAAAGAACACTCTGACCTATAACAGAAACTCCAACACGCAAAAGTGGGGTAGTTTGTATAGAGATCTACAGATACTTGGGATATTGGAGTAGATATCATGAAAAAAATCTAAACCAAGACTCATACCAATAAATCCTCTAATATGACCATTTTTATCTTCCCAAACTATTATCTTCCACTCTATCTTTGGCTCAGGTACGAGTCCATAAAGATAAGGCAAAATATTAAGCCATCTACAATGTGTGATTATTCCTTTTTCCCATGACTCATAATTACCCTTAGTCAAATTTATTCCAACAGGATGTGTTCCATATTTGATGATTACATGAATGATACACTCCTAACATTACAAATTGAGATCAACAAATGATTACACCCCATAATTAGGCTATGTTTTTTGTATTTTTTGATATTTTGAAGAACTCAGGAATACAATTCTATGGATGCAACCCTAAGAGACTAGAAGGATCAAAAGGACAAATGATGGAAATTGATAAAGTCTTACTCATCACTAGAATGATGAGATAGGGTTTTGGCTTGCTGATGGCGATAAAAGATAAAGTTTGACAAGGTCTATATATCCTAACAATAACCTAGATTTGATATAAGATTCAATTTTTGGGGATTTTCAAATTTTGGTTTTGGGATCTAAAATGCAAGTGTAATACTTATCCCAGGTGATTGAAATGACTTACTATGAAGGACTGATTTTGAATATTCAATATCTAAGTTTGAGACAATGCAAATTGAGGCAATGATCAACCTAAGACTTACAAAAATGTAATCTAAATGACAATACAAATTTTGATTTAAGATAAAACCTATATTTTGAAAATGTTGTCTTGAAATAAAGTGTTAAAGTATGCAAAACAAATTTTATCTTAGATTTTGACAAAAATTTTGGATTATACCACATTAGTTTGTTATAATAATTGCATTTAGAAATTTTTCTTTTCTTAACCCTTAAATTTGTTTGAGTTTTTTATTGGAAATTTTGCTTCAACACACACATAATACACTTTATAGGAAGTAAATGTTTGGCTTCAAGAATTAGAGTAAGACTTGGGGGCAAAAATTATCCTATGTTTGAATCAAATTTATTAGTCATCACATTGAAAGAAATTGAAAGCATTTACAACTTGGGTTGTGTTAAGACTGTGAAATTTTGGGTCTCCTTGGTGTTGTTCTTGCCTTTTTCCTCCTAGGATTGAGCCATGATTCTAAAACCTAGTTGTTCTTCCACATGGTTAAACCCTTAAGTCTCCTTTGGAATGTTATAAAATGAATTTACTTTTTAAGGTCACTTAAGTCTCTTTTTAGCATGTGTTTTAATTCATGGAGTGGGGCCACTTTATCTTCTAAGTCATTTTTCTTAGCGGGGTTTATGTTTTATTTTTCACTAAGTCGTAAGTCCCTGTGGGATTTATTTAACACATATTTTGAGCAGGTTCATTTTGATTCGACGGTGAGAGATTTCCATCGATGTGAAGATGAACATTGAATATCCTTTGAGGCAACGCATCGTGGCACCATCTGTCCATTCTGACATCATGAGGTTAGTTTTCTTCAAAGCTAGCGACAAAAAAATTTCACCGTTAGATCTGATGTCATCTATGATGGGCGCATTGCCTTAAACAGAAGATGCATACTATTTAGTCATTAAGGCTTCATGCCTTTGAGACACATGGAAACTACCTAGAGGTAAAGTAAAGTTAAAATATGGACATATCTAAATGAATCCAATGGTTGGCGTGTTTCCTTGATCAAAAGGTGCATGTTTTTTATCCTTTGCAGGTTTACGCTTTTGCAAAGCATGGAAGTTGGTGGGACACAGTGGTGGCTATGGTTAAGATAAGTGTCATTCAGATAGGTTTTCATTAGATGGTAAGTGAATTGCCTGGGATGGAAAGTAAACAAAGATTAACCATTGAGAGTTTTTTATAAATTGACACGTAGCATCCTGTGATCGTGTGGCTAGAGCTAAGACAGGGTAAAGGAAAATCATGTTAAATATGATCGGAGGACGAGAACTAATCCGTGATTGAGAGATGTGTGAAAGATAGTCATTAATGGTTCATGCTTCATTGACATGTGTCCAAAAGGTCAAATGCGACTAAGATGCTATTAGAAACAGCTAGGTGTCTTGTGTTTGTGGTTTTCTTTTAAATGAAAATCAACAACTGTGTTTTAAACTTGAAGGTATGATTCAGTCTCAACCATTGATAATGTTTTTGTGCCATAGTGACCATTAGAGCCACTAAAATTTGAATTTTCAAACTTGCACAAAGGGTTTTTTGGCCATGACGGTGTTCTTCCAAGTTGCAGATAGGTAGATGGATCAACCTGATCTTTTGGGTTGCATTTATGTGGCCTTAGGGTGCTGGAGAGACATATTTTTTAATATTTAGGGCTTCATAAATGGCTTTTGGTGGTGAATTAGGGTTTTTATGTGATTTGCAGATATTTTAACCATTGTTGCTTCCTTGTATATTCTACATTGATGTTATATTGGTTCTCGAGTTGTGGTGGTTGTTTTTTAGGGTTTCTTTTTGCCCTAAGGCAGTCCAAACTTGTGGTATCCAATTGGTATAACTAGAGTTTTTTGATTCATTTGTAAGGATGAGAATTTTATGCCATAGAAGGCTTGTAAGTTGTGCATATTGAATTAGGACTATCAGTGATCCTTTTGGCTCTAATTCTAAATGTTTTAGATCTTTTAGCAATAATATATATCTGTAACCTCCTATATTTTGTGAAATCCTATTGAATAGTAATGTCTTTGTTTTAGTTTCTTGTATAACATTTAAATACATCACTCTATAAGGCAGAGGGTATAACTGGTTTAGGGTTTCTTTTAAAGAGAATTAAACATCCTTAAAGTAGTTTTTAGTGAGTAAAGAACTGTAATGAATTGGATAATTACATCTACTTCCAAGAAGTGTGAATTGAGTATGTAAAACAGTCAACTTCAAAGATCATTTGCAGGTTGTACATTTGATGTATGTTCTTGTTAAGAGTCTTTTCATTTAGAGTGACTCCATACCCACTAGATAGAGCACTAGTATAGTATGTTAGAATGTGTGGTTCTCATCAATATTTATAAAATCTGTGAACCATTAAAATGTTTTATATTGCATCCACCATACCTGCCTGTTTGTGATGATACTGAATATTGAAGGCAGGAGATAGGTAATACCCACCTGAGTTTGTGGAGATCAAAGTGCAAAAGGTTTTAGGACCTTGTTGAATTTTGTTTCTTCTCCTTCTTGAATCAATTCTTGGGCCTATAGAGGAATATACATGAGTCGCATGTATACAAGGGATTAGAAAGAAAAAGAACCAAAATAAATGACAACTTTGTTGGGGAACTAAGAGATATGTTCATTTCATGGTTTCCTTTAATATTTGCAAAATTTAAAGGTGAAGTCTCATATTTGAATATCCCAATTTTGTTTGGGTGGAGACTCCAATTTTGGTTGGCTAGTATTTTTGTTTAAAATCACAAATCTATTTTAGGTCTTGTTTGTTTAAGATACAAAAAATATGAGAAACACCAGAGCCGATATAAAGGAACATCAAGAAGTTGAATTAGAGGGTGGGCTCCCAAATTCTACTAAAAGAAATTGGTCCAAAAGGACAGAGTCTAGTAGTGTAGGTTCTTGAAAGACTAAGGCTTCAAGTATAGGTCATCCTTTGGGTGTTGTCCCAGAAGGAAGTGCTCCTTCTTCTATAAGTACTGAATCAGGTGGTTTGGGCTTATTTGAAAACATGTTTGATACTCATTTCCAAGAAGATATATCTCAAGAAAAGGTTGTAACTCAAGTTCAGTGTAGAAGGGAAAATGAAAAGAAAAATAATAGAGATTTTAGACCTAAAAATATTTCAAATTTGGATACTTATTCCCAAAACACAAGGAATAACCCTTTTCTGTAGGATGATCCTTATGAATAAGCTATAAATAAAAGGGAAATAGATCTTATAAACTTAGAGGATTATCCAAATTATGATATTGCATTACCTAATCCTAATGTAATTTTTAGAAATAATGACGCCAGTGAAATATAGGAACAAATGATTTTAAGGAAAATAATAGAAAAAGATAAAGAGGAAAAAGACATGGTAGGTGTGGTTCAAAATGAACACTTTCAAAGGAGGTTGGATCAACTTAAGTTGATAAATCAAGGCTTAGATGAGAACTATAAGGGTTTGAATAGAGAGATCTTTGGTGATGTGGATGCCTTGAGGAAAGAATGTATGGAGAAGGAGAGATATTTAAAGAAAAATCAAGTGGAGCAGGAGCATGTGAGTAGAAAAAATTTTGATTGGGAAAATGAAAGGACTTCAAGGGCTCAAGCTTCCTTACAAGAACCTCCTTCAGTCAGTACAAGAAACCCTATATTAGAAAAAGGTAAAAAAAAGGTTATCAGTGTAAAAATTAATGAGCCCAAAGATACAGTAAAGGAATCTTAGGCTATGTATTTACTTGACATAGAACTATAAAGTGCTCGGAGAATGAAAGATATATCACTAAGAAGCTGGAAAAAATATAGTTAGATGCTGCCACTGCAGAAATAAAGAAGAAGATTGCCTTCATACAGTCTACTACAAATCTTAAGGCAGTTAATACTACTGCTAATGCTCAAGGTAGTATGGGATTAGGTCCTAAGTTGCAAACAACAAATATTAATACTAATGCCATGGGATCTAGTTCATTTCATGGTACTTCAAATCAAAACCAAGGTCTTGGTACAAGTGGCCAAAATACTGGGGGTGGTTTTTAGAGAAGACCCACGCATTTGGAGACTTATAAACAATTATATTTTGATGGTATTCCATGCCAACCAAATGTCTTTCCAAATGAAATAAGGGATATTATCCCTAAGTTTAGTGGAAATAATGTAATAACTAGTGAAGAGCATCTAAAGGATTTCTCTGACAAAATGAATGACTATGAAATAGAGCATGAGGATATTATTATGAAGCTATTTGCACAATCCATAATTGAAGATGCCAGAGATTGGTACCGTGGCCTTTCTAATGGAAGTATTAGTTCATGGGATGAGTTTACACAATGTTTTAAAGAATAATATGGTGATCAGGTGAATTCCAGTTATATTTTGAATGAGTTCAATAACATCAAGAAGTTTCAAAATGAAAGTGTAACTAAATTCAATAGCAGATTTCAGAAGGCCATGCATAGAATTTTCCAAGTGCTAAGGTTAGATGAAAATGTATGTCTTACTACATATTGCAATGCACTGGGTGGTAAGATTGCCTATCTTGTAAGAGAAGAATCCTATTACTTTAAGGGATGCCTACAAGATGGTAGTTAATATAGAAAGTAATAGAAGGGCATCAGGTAAACTTGGGAAGACAAATGCTGGTAGGTTATGGAAAGATCCTAAGGGTCAACATAACATATTTCCCAAGGAAGAAGAAAATGTTGATAAAGTTGATAAATTGGTTATTGTAATCAAATACCTCACTGCTAAGGTGGACAAGAATGAAAGGGGCTTTCAGAATAATAGAAAACAAAATTATAGGTCAGATAATCCTTATAGATTGTAGGACATGCCCTATAAAACAAATTGGAGAGATGGTAAACCTGTGCCAGAAGGACCAAGTAATGTAAACAATAAGGGTACTCTTGATCTATTGAAGAGGAATAATGTACACAATGTAGAGAACGCTTCTTGGTGTGTACCCTGCAATATGCCACATTCTCCTTTGGAGTGTGTGGTTGCACAAGCTTTGGCAGGATCTATTGAGAATAAGGATAAACAAAGTGATCAAGAGGAGGAGAGACCTAGAGTCAATATGTTCATGACATATGCTGAAGAAGAGATTAATTAACCATATGATGTTATGCATCATACTATAAATGTTGCTAATTCAAAAGATGAACATGTTCAATTAAGAAGACCTAGTGATGAATAGGTGAGATCTCTCACTGTTGGTGCAATTGCTCAGGCTAGGAGTGCTTAAATTTAAGAAATAGGAAAGTAGATAAGGATCAGGGAAATCCTGGTTCATTGTTTGTAAAGGAAGTTTCTCCTAAATCCCCAATTCAAAAAAAAGATAGTATTCTAGATCCAAGTAGAGGTACCCCCATTATTGATTAAAGAATAGATAAATCCAAGGAGAGAAGGGGTAAGGCTTCTAGTGGGGATGTCTTGGGTTTTCCAGCTTTTAACATGAAGCATACACTATCTCAAATGAAGGTGTTAGTTCCATTGATTGAGATGTTGAAAATAAATGAGAATATAGAGGCTTCTTTCTCTTTACTCAAAGGTATATCTGATGATACAATTCATGTTACGAAGACTATCAAGAAAAAAAGAGATGATGAGGAGTAGGAGGCTCCTTGAATTTATATAGGTAATATTATTACTCAAGAGCCCTCTCAGATGGATCCTTTTTATGTGACTTTTTCGGTGAATGACCAATTAATAAGAAACTGTATGTTTGATTTAGGTGCTGCAACAAATGTAATTCCTTATGGTGTTATGAAGGAGTTGGGATTAAAAGTTGATACATATTTATGAAGATGTTTTTCTATGGATAATAGAGAGGTTCCTATATTGGGAATCTTAAAAGGTATTAAGTTGAATATTGTTTATTTTCCTGAGGCTACCTTCAAGATGGATATTTTTGTGGTTGATACACCACTTCATTATGGTGTATTTTGATATGGTAATATCCCTATAAATGGGAGTGATGTCAAATTATATAGGGATCCACATGCTCCACTAATAATTGAGAGGAGGGATCCCAAGGTGCTAAATTGTTTCATAGATGTTGACATGGAAAATTTCAGGATTGAGCAAGATAGGTCCAAAGTTGAGAATCATGACCCAATTGTGAAGGAGTCACAATCACATCAAGATGAGATATAGAAAATTTAATATGATGGTGCATGCTCCAAGGAAGGATCTGGAGCTGGTGTTGTTTTTATTTCCCCATTAGAAACAAATTTTAAATATTCTTTCCTCTTAGCTTTCCAATGCACAAATAACATTGCAGAATATGAAGCATTGTTATTAGGATTAGAGGTTGCCATAAAACATGGCATAAAGTTGTTAAGAGTATTTGGGGAATCAAAGTTAGAAGTCTCCCAAATTAGATCTATGTATGTTGCTAAAAATGATAGATTGAAATTATACAAGCATGTAGTGTGGGATAAAATAAAGTTTTTTTTTATGCTTTCTCAATAGAATGGGTAGAGAGATCCAAGAATATTATGGCTGATTTCCTAGCAAGCATAGCCATAAAGAATAATGATATAACTTTGGTTAGGATTTCTACTATTGAAACCAAGATCAAGCCTGCAATTCTTGATAATGTATATAATTGGCAAGTTCTTGAGGATGATAGTGATATTCTCAAGTTCATTCAATGTATGGATGATTATGAGGGCCAGAGAGTTGATTGTAATGCTTTAGTTAAAACCATAGATACTAAGAAAAGTATTTTTGGGACTGAGGTTGTTCATTTGCCAAAAAATTTGATACCTAAGGCTTTGGTTCAACTTGAGGCCATCTTCACTGACAACGATAATCATTTACTTAAAAGATCTAATGTAAAAATAAGTAGTGTTATGGGAATAAATTTAGGGTCAGAGGCAGTCCCTAAAATAGTATACATTGGAAAGAACTTGCCCCCTCACATTAGAGAAAATTTGATCATCTTATTGAAAAAATAAAAGCATTTTTTTGCTTGGTCATATGAAGATATTAAGTCTTACAAAGAGGACTTGTTTCAACATGAAATTCCTATAAAGCCTGATGTGAAACATTTTTGGTAGAAGAAAAGACCAATTAAGGCATTTCTAGCATCAAAAATGTAGGAAGAGTTAATGAAACTCATAGAGGCCCAAATTATAAAACCAATCAAACATTCATCCTAGGTGTCAAACCTTATGCCAGTGAGAAAAAAGAAAGGAGATATCAAGCTTTCTGTTGATTTCGGAAACCTTAATGTAGCATCACTCAAAGATAATTATTTCTTGCCTAATATGGATGCAATGCTACAAAGAGTCATTGAATGCGATATTTTATCCATGACAGATGGATTCTTCGGTTACAATCATGTTTTGGTTAATGAATAAGAGAAATTCAAGACAACATTTACTACCCCGTTGGGGAACTTATGTTTATGTAAGAATTCCTTTTGGTCTCATGAATTCGGGTGCCACTTTTCAGCTAGCAATGGATGTTGTTTTCAAGGAATTCATAAGTATAATTATGGTTGTCTATTATGATGATCTCACTGCATGTTCAAATAAATTTGAGGATCATTGTAGGCATCTAGACAAGATTTGTGGTAAGGCTTTGGAGTTTGGAGTATCTCTTAATCCAAAGAAGTGTCACTTTTCTATTTCAGAGGGAAAGTTGCTAGGGTATATAGTGTCCAAAGAGGGAGTGAGAATAGATCCAGAGAGAATTGAGGCTATTAGTATGTTGAATCTTCCTAAGAACATCAAAGTGGTCCAATATTTCTTAGGAAAGATAAATTTGGTAGGAAGGTTTATTATAAATTTTGTGGAAATTGTAAAACCTATTGCCAAGCTGCTAAAGAAAGGTGTTAAATATGATTGGAATCAAGAAGCTCAACAATCTTTTGAGAAGATTAAGTTGGCTATTCAGGAAGCACCATTCTTAAATTATCCTAACTATGAATTTCCATTTTCTCTTTTCTCATTTGATTCATTTCATACCATTGTTGCAGTGTTACAACAAAAGGACAAAGAGGGATTTGAACATCATATTGCATTTTCATCAAGTTTTTGCAAGAAGCAGAGTTAAATTATGAAATCATGGAAAGGAAAGCTTATGCCTTATTTAAGGCAGTCAAGGCTTTTAGGCCTTATTTAGTATGTGCCAAGTTAATTTCCTATGTACCTCATGTTGTTGTTAAGGATATACTATCATAAAATTATGTCACTAGTAAGAGGTGTAGGTGGATCAATAGAATACAAGAAGTTGATTTGGAGATCTAGATTACCAAATTGGTTAGAGGCTTGGGGTTGGTAAATCTCATGACATATACAAATATGGAGCTTATCCAAGTAAAAAATGTGCAAACAAATGAAATGCCAACTATCATTGAGATGCAACCATGGTATACTAATATTGTATATTATTTAAAGAATACCAAATGTCCTGAGAACATGAAAGAAAATCAAAGAAGGGCTCTCAGACTTCAAACTCAGAAATATGTATTGATTCAGGGAGACTTATATTGGAAAAAAAGAGATGGATTTCTCTTGTTTTGTTTGGATAAAGTTTAGTCTGAGAAGGTGTTAAAAGAAACACATAGTGGTGTGTGTGGAGGCCACTGTTCAACAAAGACAACTACACATAAGACACTTAGACTTGGTTTCAATTGGCCTTGTTTGTTCAGGGACACACGTCAGTTTCTGTAGAAGTGTGAGGCTTGTCAAAGGTTTTCAAATAGGCTAATGTGTTCAGGGGCTTTGTCTTTGAATCCAATTTTAGTTAAGGTCCCTTTTTCCCAATGGGGCATTGATTTTATTAGAGAATTTTTAGAAAATTATAGTGGGGGTCACAGTTGGATCCTTGTTGCCACTGAGTATTGCACAAAATGGGTTGAGGCTATACCAACCAAGAGGAAAACTAGTAAGGTGGTTATTGATTTTCTAATAGATAACATCTTGACAAGGTTTGGTGTGCCAAGCAAGCTAGTTATGGATAATCCTATGTGCTTTAGGTCTTAAGAATTCAAGGATTTTTGTGATCAGTATGGTATAGTGGTTTCATATTCTTCACCATATTATCTACAGGAAAATGGAAAAGCAGAATCCAGTAACAAAATCATTATGAAAATTATCAAAAGGACATTAGAAAAGAATAAAAAGTCTTGGAATTCAAAGATTAAGTTATCTTTGTGGGATGACAGGATAACAGTAAAAAGA
Source organism: Thuja plicata (assembly GCA_018584345.1). Classification (NCBI taxonomy): domain Eukaryota; kingdom Viridiplantae; phylum Streptophyta; class Pinopsida; order Cupressales; family Cupressaceae; genus Thuja; species Thuja plicata. Next base: position 2,033,884 of record MU227088.1, on the reverse strand, counting down.
GCTAGAGGTGTATCCCCTTTTGAAATGGTTTATGGAACACAAGCTAGATTACCATTGAATAATTTGTTGTCAGTCTACAAATTTATCCAAGATGAAAACATAGAGGTGACAGAGCCAATGCAGAACATAATGTTGTAGTTGGTAGAGTTGGATGATATTAGAAGTAAAGTACGAGTGCAAAATTAGAAGACCCTGCAATAGTCCAAGTATTTATTTGACAAGAGAGAATCAGAAAGGAAATTGTATGTAAATGACATGGTTCTCCAATGGAATGCAAGATTAGAAGAAAAAAAAAAGCATGGAAAATTTGAGTCCTTATGGTTAGGACCATTTGTTGTGCATGGTCTTCATGGGAAAGATTCTTATTTCTTGCAAAGTCCTACTGGTGAAATGCAAGACCTGCCTATGCATGAGAAGTTTTTGAAGCCATTTTTCTCATAATTCACTATTCATGTATAAGTGTAATGTATATGTGTATATTTTCCTGCTTTTTCAATTTTAGGGTTTTTGGTGTGAAGGTTTGGTCTGTGTCCCAGAGTGTTGGTTTTCTAGTGTTGAAATTGTGTTCAACCTTCCTTAGTCAGAGCCACTGTTAGGGTTGCAAATTTTTGGGTCTCCTTGGTGTTGTTCCTGCCTCTTTTTCCTACTAGGATTAAGCCATGATCCTAAACCCTAGTTTTTCTTCCACATGGTTAAATCCTTAAGTCTCCTTTAGCATGTTATAAAATGAAGTTACTTTTTGAGGTCACTTAAGTCTCTTTTTACCATCTATTTTAAGTCGTCGAGTGGGGCCACTTTATCTTCTAAGCCATTTTTCCTAGCGGGGTTTATGTTTTATTTTTTCCTATGTCCTAAGTACCTGTGGGATTTATTTAACACATTTGTCGAGCAGGTTCATTTTTATCCGACGGTGAGTGCTTTCCCTCAATGCAAACATGATCATTGAATATCCTTGAGGTATCATGTCATGGCCCCATCTTTCCATTCTAACATCACAAGGTCAGTGTTCTTTGAAGCTAGTAGCAAAAAAACTTGCACCATCAGGTCAGATGTCATCTACTATGGGTTCTTTGTCTTAAAAAAAAGATGCAAATTATTTATTCATTAAGGATTCATGCCTTTGAGACACATGGAAAGTGCTCGAAGGTAAAGTAAAGTTAAAAGATAGACATATATAAATGAAACCAATGGTCAACATGTTTCCTTGATTAGAAGGTGCAACCTTTTTATCCTTCACAAATTTACACTTTTGCGACGTGTGGTATTTGGTGGGACACAATGGTGTCTGGAGTTAACATAAGTATCATGCAAATTGGTTTTCATTAGATGGTAAGCACATTGCCTGAGATGGAAAGTAAACAAAGATTAATCATTAAGGATTTGTGATAAATTGACACGTAGCATCTTATGATCATGGGGCCGAAGCTAAGGCAGGGTAAAGGACAGTCATGTTAAATATGATCGAATGATGGATGTTAAGCCTTGATTGAGAGATGCTTGAAGAATAGTCATCAAGGGTTCATGCTTCATCGACACATGTCCAAAAATTCAAATGGGAACGAGATGCTATGAGAAATTTTTAGGTGTCTTTTGTTCACAGTTTTCTTTTAAATGAAGATCAATGACTGTGTTTTAAACTTGAAGGTATGATTCAGTCTTGACAGTTGATAATGTTTCCATGCCACGGTGACCATTAGAACAAGTAAAATTTGAATTTCAAACCTGTGCAAAGGGATTATTTGTCATGATGGTGTTCTTCCAAGTTGTAGAGAGGTAGATGGATCCACCTGATCTTCTAGCTTGCATTTATGTGGTCGTAGGGTGTAACAAAGATAGATTTTTTGATATCTAGGGATTCATAAATGTTGGTTGGTGGCGAATTAGAGTTTTGATTTGATTTGTAGATATTTTAACCATTGTTGCTTCCTTGTCTATTCTGCATTGATGTTTGTTTGGTTCCCGAGTTGTGGTGGTTGTGTTTTAGGTTTTTGTTTTTCCCTAAGGTGGTCCAAACTCATGGTATCCAATTGGTATAACTAGGGTTTTTGAGTCATTTGTAAGGATGGGGAGTTTATGCCATAGAAGGCTTGTAAACTTTTCATATTGAATTAAGACTATCAGTGGTCATTTTTGCTCTGATTCTAAATGGTTTAGATATTTTAGCAATAATATATGTCTCTAACCTCTTGTATTTTGTGAAGTATTATTGAATAGTAATTTCTTTGTTTCATTTTCTTGTATTCATTTGAGTTGGTTGTTAAGGAAATTTCAATCGATTACTTTGTAAGGTAGAGGGTCTAACTGGTTTAGGGTTTCTTTCAAAGAGAATTAAACATCCTTAAGTAGTTTTTAGTGAGTAAAGAACTGTAATGAATTGGATAATTACATCTGCTTCCACGAAGTGTGAATTGAGTATGTAAGGCATAGTCAAGTTCAGAGATCATTTGCAGGTTTTACATTTGATGTATGTTTCTCTTAAGAGTCCTTTCATTTAGAGTGACTATACCCATTAGATAGGGCACTAGTCTAGTATGTTAGAATGTGTGGTTCTCATCAATATTTATAAAATATGTTACCATTTACATGCTTTATAGTACTACATCCACCATACCTTCCTTTTGTGATGATACTGAATATTAAAGGTAGAAGATAGGTAATACCCACCTAAGTTTGTGGAGCTCAAAGTGCAGATGGTTTTAGGACCTTGTTGAATGTTGTTTCTTCTCCTTGTTGAATCTGTGCTTGGGCATATAGAGGAATATACCTGAGCTGCAGGTATACAAGGGATCATCAAGAAAAAGAACTCAAAATTTTGATCATCAAGAAAAAAAACTCAAAATTTTGCAAAACAATTGTGGGTTATTTTAAATTCAAATTTTTTTTGGCTTGGCAACACTGAGCCTAAAATAGGATATTAAAAAATATATAAAGTTCCTCATAACATGTGCGAGTTATGAAGAACTAAAATTTCTTCATAACATGGACGGGTTATGAAGAACTATATGTTTTTTTTTCAACCTGTGGCCTGGGCTCATTTCGAACGCCCAAAAATGACAGACAATGACTTGAGGTATCTAGAAAAAACCAAAACTCAAGCGTGTTCCTAATTGAATTAAATTTTACCGACATTTAGAGAAATTTTCAACCATGCCACATCGTCAAATAAGTAAGTATTTTTTTTTTATTGTTTTTGTTTGGATATTAATTGAAGTAGGGTTTTTTAATTGATTTAAATTTTTTTTTAGTAATTTTATGTTAGAATCTAAAAATAATCCCTAACAATGAAAGAGACAACACAGACCTCTTCCTGCACAACCAACACAAGAAAAACTTGAAAACATTTCCCATGGGAAACAAGAAAACCCTCAATATGTTGCTCCACAACAACAAAACCCTCAAAATGTTTCTCTGAACAACCACCACCACCCCAAAACCCTCTGTGGCCTCTATTAGATCATGTACATGCCACACAAGAGGATCTTTTCAATTGCCTGACACAAAACACTCCCCAAATTTTTATATTAGTGAATAGGTTGAGGTCCTCTAGTCATGAGAACCACTCATCCCTCACCACAAGCCTAGAAACAATTGTCAATAGTGTGAATGAGGTATCTAGATAGGTTACAAAATGGAGTTCATGGAGGAGAGGTGTCATGCATTTTATGAAGATGGGTTGTCATATGATGAGATGAAAATAAAGGGCATACTTAAAGATGGCATATGTGCTCTTTTCACTGATCCTAAAACTAGTAACAACCTACTTGCTGATATGTCTAAGTTTCCTATACATTGGTGTGTGCACGCTGGGATGAAAGAAATTTTTTGGAATAGGTGGTATATGGTCTTTAACCAACCACCTTGTAACAATTGGGAGGTGCCTCTATATTTTTTGATAAAGTTATATTGTGAGTTTATCATTGGCTTGAAGCTAAATTACTTTTACATCTAGGAGTTCTAGGGTAGAGGGAGAGGCTCGATGCAGGATATAGACCTGGGGACTGTAGGGTGTTAGACCCACAACATAGGAGGCATGTATCTCCTAAACCCATGGTTCACTTCACGGTCCCAATAGCCCTGAAGGATTCTATGGATTTATAGACTCTTCAGGAAGCTACATCATTAACTGATGTCATTGTTCATCATGACACATAGCTATTTAGACTAGAGGATGGATCAACAACTACAACACCTCCATCATCAATAGATGCACCATTTGGAACATCCCAACCCATTGAGCATATGTGCACCACCTACCAGAGTATATGTTCTGGTTTAGATACTGACACAAATGAGGATGGTTTGACATCCCATTTGTGTATACATTGTGGGAGGGTGCCAGCAAGAAGTTGAGTCCACTTTTTGGGCAAAAAGTGGAAGTGTTTTCCCTGATTTTCAAGTTGTCTGTCAATTGATGTCAAAATTTGAGGCACTTAGAGATTGAATATAAAAAAAATCCACTAATAGAAAATGTAGTTCTTAGAGTCTATTTTTCAAATATGTAATTTATTTAAATACCCACATAGTAGAAAATATATTTAGTATGCATGTTTAAAAACCTCTTTTTCAAAATGCCTGTTTCAGGACCATACCCCGCATGTGTACGGCCACCCTATTTTGAAGTAAATAAATGAATTTTTCTAAATCCTTTTGGGGGGAGGTACCTAACACATCAAAGATTGGTCAGAATATTTTTTCGTTTTTTTTAATTGAATATTTTTTTTTTTATTAATTTTTAATTGACTATAAAGTAAATTTTCAAAACCTCTCGTGTACGACCACCATAATTTGATGAAAATTTCACTTTTTTGAGAATTTGTTTTTTT